>JARKIC010001457.1:0-118964 GCA_029378375.1 Mycena olivaceomarginata | reverse complement strand
ATCTCGCGGATGGTGAACGTGTCCGCGACGTTGGAATCCGAGCCCATGCAGGGTCCACGCGCAAGATGGCGCCACATGCGCACAGCGGCAGCGCACCGAGTCCCTAGTGCATTGTAGACGGGGCCGACTCTGGAATGGGGAGTTGCGTGCAATGCGCTGTGAACCGCAATGCGAGAACTACAGCGCACCGCGAACGGACCACTCGATCAACCGAAAATTCATGTATCGAGTGGCCATTGCAGAAGTCCATGCCAATCTGTGCTGGTTTTCCTCCACCAAGATTCCCCTCCACAGCTCGTCGCAGAGCCGGTCTTGGGTAGTAAAGTGTTGCAATGCGTCCAGAACGCGTCCGTTGCATCCGATGGCATCGATGGGGCTCTGCGTAGAGGTCCGGATGTGCCGGCGTGCGAAGTCCGATTCCAGAGAAAGAAGATAAAAAAGAATTGATGAAAATATGCATATCCAAGAAAAAATTTGGGTAGACTCGCCTCGCGAGGGTAATTGCGCTCGATTGGACCCCCGAGACAGCTCCACGCTCCTTTGCGTCGCCAAAACCTGTCCGACTAAGGACTTTCCTGCGTCGCGTCCACATCCCGTCACGTCGTGTTGCCAAGGCAAAAAGAACTTGAGACCGGGCACTGTTGATGAAAAGCCTTGAGATGGAGTGCGTTGTATCCGGACGAAGCTGTAGGAAGAAAACCCGGACAAAACAAAAAAAAAAAGGGAAGAGCAGAGACCGATGTGCCCAGGTCTGCGCGCCTCCTCACGGGCGGCGGGTTCTTCCACGGATGCACGGTGTTTCACCCGGACGGGAAGCGTACCATCCGCTCGACAGCAAACACAGACACGGCACCCAAGGCGATCGACACTGGTGGAAAAACCGACTCTCACCCGACGGCGCGTGGATTGCTTTCTTGAGCCCAGCGGAAACGGGTGAGGCACACGCGGCGCGGGTACGGGAGAAGGATGACGCAAAGGTATACGGGGAGAGCTTCATCGCCGTTGAGGTGTGCAACGACATCGATACACACATGGACGTCGTCGAGTGCTCTACAGACGGCAGCGCACCCACCTCAGTGGATATGCTCGAGACTGACGACAACGCGGTGTGGTTTAGCGCTTGGGACGTGCGGCGTGTGGTCGATGTGTCTGGGGAGGATTCCTACATTTTCGCGTCCATTCTGAGCTCGGTTATCCGCCACGAGCCGCTCAGCGCATATTCCATCCGTGTGGACAGCAAGGGACACGACTCAGGACAGAGAACATATATTGGAAGGCTGCGGATGGGACACAGCTGAGCGGCTTGGTGCGCTATCCTCGGGTACAAGTCTGGAAAGCTCGCGGGGGCAGTCGGCATACGCTTGAGGCCCCCGTTGAGGCCGTGCGCTTGCGCGTTGCGAGGAAAGTGCGCCTCGCGCACTCGCAGGCTTAAGGAGCTCCCGCCCTGCGTCGAAGATTCTACAGTGCAAGAGCACGGAACCTTGAGGTCGAGTTGAGGCAAATTTATTGGAAAGCCTTTGAGAAAGGGCCGGAGGAGAAGAACTTGAAGGAGAAGAACTTGAAAGAGAGGGGAGGAAGAGAAGATCATGCCACGAATTGAGGCAGTGTGATCCCATCAGAGTGATCGGCGTCTTCACTTCTTCTTCACGATCTTGTCGTTCGCTCATCCGCTCCAAAATCCAGCGCTGGTGGTCTTGGATCCAGAGTTCCCGAGAGTCAAGGAGATTCTGGAGAGTCCAGAGGTTGAGGTTCCATAAAG
This sequence comes from Mycena olivaceomarginata, assembly GCA_029378375.1. Classification (NCBI taxonomy): domain Eukaryota; kingdom Fungi; phylum Basidiomycota; class Agaricomycetes; order Agaricales; family Mycenaceae; genus Mycena; species Mycena olivaceomarginata. Next base: position 117,205 of record JARKIC010001457.1, on the reverse strand, counting down.
GTGAGTCCAAAAAGAAGAATATGATACAGACTCGAGAGAAACTGATTCCAGAAATCCGTTGCTTGGTATATAGGTCTCGGGACGCTCTGTGTCGAGTCGTCTCTGAGGTCGGGTTGCCGTGCCGTTGTTGTACCGAGTGAATTCAAGGTGAGTCCTGGAGAATCCACGGAGTTGAGGGAAGCTGATGAAATTCAATCAGCTGCGTGTAACGCGCGCCCGCGCCTGGAATATTAATTCCAGGAGCACGTTCCTATCCCTTCCCGCGCCCATGCGAGGCATGGCGCGACTTCCTCGCGGATGATCCCAGCAAGGTACAAAATCCAGGAAGTCCGTAAGATCGCGCTAACGAGCACGAAATTCATGTAGTCCAAGACCGAGGAAGAAACCAGGGACGGGGAGAATATCGAGGTCGAGGGCGAGAAGGAGCTGACGGACGCGATAAAGGACGCACTCCGCGAAGTGTGCGCAAGCGTATCGCTACTCGTACGATCGCTGCAGACCAAGGTGCGTACTTCCTCTCCTTTCGTGTCACGATGCCTTGCTCATCCTTTTCACTACTCCTCCCAGAACTGAACGTGCCGTGCGGGGTCGTCGCTTTCAGCCCCCCAAGCTCGACCGCGCTTGGTGCGGTGCACTCGCCCCTACCGATCTCGTCTTCCACAGGGTGCGAAGAAAGATGGGGCAACCCTGCAGGAGCGTCGTTTTCCTCGCGTAGAACCCGCGCGAGGTGAGAAGCAGAATCTGTCCGTGTGATCGCGCTATCGAGCGCGAAAGTCTTGTCATCTGTGATCGAAGGGAGAACCGAGTTAGGTGCAGGCAAAGGAGCCGACACGTCCGTAGAGGCGATGCGAGAGGGATTCGAGCCGTCCTCGCTGGTGAGCACGGCTTTGACGCTCGCTTCTGCGTGTTGCTGACCGTGTATGACCTTTTTTATCATTGAAAAATATGCAGGCGAGAAACAGGGTTTGAGGACAGTATTGTAGAGAACAAGGTGTAAGGTTTTTGTGCTATTCCAGGTTGAGGTTGAGGACGAGGGGTAGGTTGAGTACGAGTTTTCATAGGACGAGCAAATAGCTTTAAGGTTGAGTACGAGACACGAGGTTGTGGGGTGTAGGTTGAGTACAAGTTATCATAGGACAAACAAATAACTCTAAGGTTGAGTACGAGACACGAGGTTGTATGCAGTGGTTTAGAACGAGGGTGGAGGTTGAGGGCAAGACTTGAGAGCTGAGGAAAACAGTCAAGTTTTGATCATCATTCTACCAATCAGTTGATCAATTGCTAACCTTTAGCTGTGACACTGTGACACAACAATTAAATTAGAAAATTGATAAGTAATTTGAGGTCTATTTTCTGGCTTTCTTCACAGTTCTGGTGAGTAATTGCTGCATATACTAGCTAGATAACAACTGGCATTGGTTTCCAATGCTCTTCCAATGTTTTTTAATCCATATAACTGGGTGGCCACTAGTATTTTTTATCACACACAAAAAAAAAATTGGGCCCTGATTATTTATATTAGGAAAGCAGGCAATTTATGTCAAGGTCAACACATACCCCATGATTTGAGGTGATCATATGTTATATTGTTGTTGACCCTATTCAGCATGCCCCAGGATCATGGAGACTCTGCTTAAGGCTCCTTCCTAGTAGATATTCCAGGATGCATAAAGAGCTTTCAGCCAGGAACCAGGGTAATCAGCATAAACTCGAAATATGTCAACTGACAGTCTGACACTTTTGGTTATTTTGTGAATTGGGCACCAAGGGGACCACTGAGTGTGAAATAAATGTTGACAATGGAAAAGCAATGTAAATGACTCAAATTGAGTTTACTTGAAGTGTTTTGATCAGGTTTTGGCTGAATGCTGTTTCTGAGGATATGGGTTTGAGAACAACTTTGGTTCCATATAGTGGTTATGGTTCAAAACACCATCTGGCCAGAACTTCACCACAACACTTCAAATAAAGCTCAATCTGAGCCATCTACACTGTCTCTTCCTATTCTCTGTGTTTATTTTACACTGATTGTCAGGGGAAACCCCCCCCCTCTGGTGAAATGCTTGCTCGGTGTCTACAACAGCAGTACTAGTTTAATCAAGACCCAACGAACAGAATGCAAGTTTAAGGCAAAAACACAACTACTAACCAAATCCTAACTACTTTCCCCTTGAATGGTTTAGACTGTGCCACTGAGTACGGGTCTTTTGAATGCTTCAAGAAGGTTCAATGTGATGCAGGTTCCGTAGGCCTTGCCAGGCTGGAGGTAAGTGCGCACAGACGTCGTGTCTAGCGCAGCTATAGGCGACGAGAGGCACCGACTCAGGCCCTCCCCGTGTTGTAACCCTTCATCTAGGGCCCATGTCACCCTTGGATGGGGACTCTGCAGCACCGAGACCATGGAGCAGTTATACGCGTGCTCAGGCATTCAGCGGGTCCGGGGCGGGGTGTTCCCTCCAAGTAGATCCCAGTCTCACAACATAGTAGTTTGTGTGTAAGTCAAGATGGTATTATATAAGTACTGATCCCGGATCAACTACTCGCATGCTGCTATATACGTTAAGTAGAATTATATACAGTAGTGTCCTCGCGCGGTGTCGTCTAGCAGCGTCCCATTTGTACCCCGTCACATTCAAGGAGCACAGATAATCCAACAAAGGTTGTGAGGAACACACCTGTTTTAAGAGGTCTAGTCCGAAGTGCAAGGGTTGATTTAGAGTATTAGACCTCTTTGAGCAATGCCAAATGAGTGCCTAAGCGAGTTTAAAGCTTTAAAAGTTTGAGCCAACAATCCCAATCCTAACAAGGTGCCGTGTTCTCCAAACCCCAAATAATAAGCCTTCCAAGGCTACTGTAGTGCGGTGCCGTGTTCTCAATTCTAATAAGCTCTCTCTAGCTTCTTAACCATTCCAAATCCCAAGATCCCGAGTCAACAAATGATATTAAGTTACTTGTGCAGACGAAACAAAACTTCTTAACAAAGTCAGTCCTGGGTGACAAGTCCCAAATCTCCATTGTTTATCAAGCAGTATCCAGTAAAGGCTACTGCTCTTAGGAACAGAAAGTTCAGTGCCTATCCAGGCCAAAACCTCCTCCTTATATACTGTACAATTATGCTTACAATATGATGATTATTCTACTCGCTGGTATATGAGTAAGGTCTGTAGTTAATCACGTGTAGGTAAATATATAGGATCCTCATGTGTCGACCCCTTAATGCTTGAGTGTGTCCAGTGTGACTTCTTTCTGTCTGATTGTGTAGACAGTCCCATCTTCTATCCTCGTGTCCCCCATTCAGGACCTTCAGTTTTAGGTAGACACAGGTACTGGCTCTGAGCCAGTACCTTAATCAGCCCAAACCACCAAGTAGTTGGTCCAAGTAACCAAATCAGGATGGCAACAATGATCAGATAGTTGATAAGCGAAGTCCAACCACAGCTGGGGTAACCGGTAACTGTTACACCCGAATCACCTGATCTGTCATGCAAGATTCCTTTTGTAAATCAAGCACAAGAAAGTACTTGAACACCTAATCAAGACCCCACAGCGGTGCCCCAGATCATCAGAGAGGATGATTAATATTGCCCATGTTGTTTGTGGGCCCTGTGATGCCTTGATTAAGCAGTGATGCTTAATCAAGGCAATTAAACCCTTAATCATGGATGTCAACTAGTATGAACTTTCCAGTTGATACATCCCAGGCGGACTTAATTAAGGTCCTCATGCAGGATCAAGCCCTGATTAGCCATATAGGACTTATGCCAATCCTTTGGAGCAGCGTGTTACGTGATTAAGGTAGAAATTGGCAAATTCCTTGCTATTTCACCCATGGTCTGTTTCACGGGTTATCACTGGCCACTTCCGTGTCTGCTGCTCCAGCCCCTTTTCCGTCTGCCTCATCCACAGAACCATCCAGGACATCTGTCTGCTCCTGCTGGCATGTGCTATGTGATCAGGCCTGGGATCATTGTAGATACCTATGGACACATGCTACTGGGTAGTTACTGAACTGTATACAAGGTTTCACCTAGTGTGGGAATCCTCATCCTTTCTTTGAAGATTCCCCTGCTAGGTGCATAGCATTTCTGCTCCTGTATTCTAGTACCTATATTTATACTTCAGGTTCCCCTGCTAGTTTCCATGCCCTGCACCAAGCTTAAGGTTGCCCTTACACTGACATGCCTTTCATAACTTGAGCAGCCTGGTTTATTGTGTATTTACAATGAAACATCATGACTGTAAGGGCAACCTTAGATGGTAGTTTAAGTACAAGAGAGTATGGGAGGTGCTGTGGAGTGATGTGGGTTTATATATCAAACCAGTGGAGTAATGACATCACAATTTTGGGGAAGCTTGGCCAAATCTTGGAGCAAATCCACAGCCTTTTTCAACCCAATTTTTCACAGTGAATGGTAAAGAGACCAACCTGGCTCCAAGATAGAAAACTGCAGAATATAGGTCATGAAATGTACATTGAAATTCAGAATGGCTGTTGTGACGAAACATCATGAAACTTGAAGTTCAACATAAAAGTGTTGAAATTTATGATGGATATTTCTCATAGTGCCAGGGGAAAAAATTAATACAGTCAGGAATTATTTATACTACTGCACCATCCCAAACGGTTTCAATCAGTTCCATGACCATTGAGTTACTGATTGACTCCTCTACACTCATATACCCCTTCATAAGCTTTGCACCAAGTTGCTCAAACCCATATCCTCAGAAACAGCATTCAGCCAAAACCTGATCAAAACACTTCAAATAAACTCAATTTGAGTCATTTACATTGCTTTTCCATTGTCAGTGTTTATTTCACACTCAGTGGTCCCCTTGGTGCCCAATTCACAAAATAACCAAAAGTGTCAGACTGTCAGTTGACATATTTCGAGTTTATGCTGATTACCCTGGTTCCTGGCTGAGAGCTCTTTATGCGTCCTGGAATATCTACTAGGAGCCTTAAGCAGAGTCTCTGTGATCCTGAGGCATGCTGAATAGTGGTATGTGTTGACCTTGACATAAATTGCCTGCTTTCCTAATATAAATAATCAGGGCCCAATTTTTTTTTTTGTGTGTGATAAAAAATACTAGTGGCCACCCAGTTATATGGATTAAAAACATTGGAAGAGCATTGGAAACCAATGCCAGTTGTTATCTAGCTAGTATATGCAGCAATTACTCACCAGAACTGTGAAGAAAGCCAGAAAATAGACCTCAAATTACTTATCAATTTTCTAATTTAATTGTTGTGTCACAGTGTCACAGCTAAGGTTAGCAATTGATCAACTGATTGGTAGAATGATGATCAAAACTTGACTGTTTTCCTCAGCTCTCAAGTCTTGCCCTCAACCTCAACCCTCGTTCTAAACCACCACATACAACCTCGTGTCTCGTACTCAACCTTAGAGTTATTTGTTTGTCCTATGATAACTCGTACTCAACCTACACCCCACAACCTCGTGTCTTGTACTCAACCTTAAAGCTATTTGCTCGTCCTATGAAAACTCGTACTCAACCTACCCCCCTCGTCCTCAACCTCAACCTGGAATAGCACAAAAACCTCACACCTCATGCTTGTAAATTGTTGTTCTCAACCTCATTTGTGGAACCTCATATTTTTCATCGAAAAAAGCTTTTATAACCGTTTGCAAAGAGTAGATCGCTCAGCCCCCCACGCTTGACTGCAGGCTCATCAAAGACGAGGGCAGGAGCGGGAGGACTGAGCATCACCCCTCTCCCTGAAGGTGAAAACTTGCGCTGCTCCAGTGTTCGCAGCTTGACGATCCGTCTTAGACGAATCACAATCGACACCGCGCAGGGACATCGCGCGAGGCGAACGCGCGGCCTTCCGCCCGTTAACAGCCACGACGTTGGCGAAGCCGGCGACGGGCGAGGTCGGACGCAGCCTCCTCAACTCCATCCCGGTGCTGGAGGCGGAGCTGGTGCGAATCTCGAGGAGACGCCTCGCGCTCGCAACGAGTTACAGCCGCTCTCCAAGCCGTCTGTCCGGCGTGTGCAGTCGCAACGAGTGCAGGAGGGATCGAAGGTGCACGAGTAGAGGACGAGAGCGCTGCACGTTCGGTCATGCGAACGATTGCTTCTGTGGTGAGCAACTCCTTGTTCCGAAGACGAGCGGTGTACTTAGCTCGTGCCAGCAGATTTTGATCAATTTCATCGAGACCATCGACGTGTTCTTGCTTCGCAGCTACAGACGCCGGCGACTTGCATGAAAGGTCACCCAGGCGATCCTTACTGCGGCCAGTACCACGGGCGTAGGTGCAGGTCCCACTACCATTTCCATTTCCCTGTGCCATGGCTGACTTCTTCAGACCTGTGGCTACCAATGGCGCTTGCTTCTCCGTCGTTGCCTTCCGCGCGCGTACGCTCGCGATGGCTTCCACCTTCGAAGACGCCTCCATCGCGCTCGGCGTTGCCGCTGGCAGAAGCGATGCCCCGCTGGAAGTTGTACGCGGCGGGTCCTTGACCGCGGTTATTACCGCAGACGCAGGTGTGCGCCCGAGAGCTTGAAAGTCCTCTATGCGGATTTCCTGTGCGATACGACGGGATGGCGCTTGAGTCGGCTTCGCGGCGATGAGCGCGGGCACGGACGGGGGATCCTTCACTGCGGCTGGCGCCGTGGGAGCAGGTGCGCGCTCGGATGCTTGAGAGTTCTCTGTACTGATTGCCTTGGCTGTAGGATGAGCCAAAAGCACTGAGGTGAGTACGAGTGTAGGCACGGGATCCTTGGCCGCAACTGGAACCGCAGCGGGTACCGGTACACGTCCCGATGTTTGAGCCTCTATGCTGATTGCTTGTGCGATAGGAGGATGAGATGGAGCAGGTGGTAGCTCGAAAACGACGGGTGCGCGCGCAGCAGGGAGCAGCGAGGACCTCTCCAGAGGCGAGATCGAAATAACCGCTGCTTGTGCAACTTCGGGACATTTGCGGCGCCACCGTGCCTCGGCTGCTTTATGCACACACTCCTTTTCGAAAGCCTGCATTTGTCGGAGCGATGCGGCATCGCACGCTTGGCGTACAGGTCAGCCGTGCTGTGTCCCAGACAATACAGCTCAAAGATGTCCTGCGCAATACGCAATCCGCTCGACGAGTCCATCCCACATGATGTGCAGCGCAGGAAGGTTGGCCGAGCCTCGGAGCGTGTTGACCAAGAGACGCTGTGGGTTGATGATGAAGGAGGAGTCCCTGCCGGCGATAGACGATGCGCGGGTGAGCAATGACTGGAATTCAGCCACCGTCTTGTCCACCCTGACCAACAGTTCATGTTCCAGGCCGAATTGTCCAGGAGCGTAGTCGACGTCGCCGTGGTCCACAATGTTCCCACTGCTCAAAGTCTTCTTATGGACAATGGCTGCAGCTCGCTGGGACACGGAGTCAGGGCCCCGCCGCGTATTCGAGCGCGAGGTTAGCCATGGACACTTCAAATGACAGAACGGACTCGCCTCGCGGGGGCGATCGCGCGCGATCTTGCCCCCGTTGAGGCTTCGTGTTGGTGCTTAGCTGTTCGTTGCTCGTGTCCTGGTCTTGGGTGCTGCAAGGAGGTGTGTCGGATGCGGTGACTGTGCACGAAGTGGGATTACGAGGTGTGTCTGCAGCTACTGTGTCCATCGTGACGGGACCAATGGTTTTAGCAGTCCCGGTAGCATAAGCAACAGTGGGCGCTTTTGCGAGCCCCCCGGCCTCCATGCCGGAAACAAGCACGGCCGTACGCGAATGGCATTGGACGCGTTCGTGAACCATGGCGGTCTGGCGTGCTGCGAAACCCACAGCAGGAGGATCTTCTGAGATACCGTGGGACCGAAGGAAGCTGACCGGGAGTTTGACACGGAGCGCAGGCGGGAGCGCTGCGAGAATCTGGGGCATCTGCGAGGGGCATGCACGACCCAGGGTATGGATGGGGTGTCCGCACCATAGGGACTTCATAACAACCATAGCAATGTAGACCTTGTCGATGAGATGAATCCAATTCCATACGACCTGATTCTGAGTAGCAATGTTGGATCCAGTGAAGCAAGTCAGAACCTGTAACTCTGCGTGGCAAAAGTCGTGAATGCCCGATAGTCCAGCATCCCTCTGGGCAAGATCGAGGAAGTGTCCAAGTTGGGGAACTACATTGAGGAGGACTTGAGCGAGGTCGGGGTGCAGCGAGAAGCTGCCGCGCGAAAGGACAATGTGTGTAGGAAGGAGAACGTGCTTGATGAGTGCAGAGCACGTTTGATTAAGGGATTGCATGCCCGCTGCGGGATCGGGTGATGTGGTGTATTCGGACCAGATCCAGTCCATAGTGGTTTTGGGCATTACAGAACTCAATCCAAGGGGATCCAGCCAGGAGGGGACAACGTTCCGGATTCGTCCACTTTGTAAGGCTCGAGGAGCGCTCACAACCGGAGAAACATCGTACGCCTGCCATGGTGGGGGATCAAGCGTTATTGAGTGGTAGACTACTGTCTATACTCTTCAAGAGACTACCAAGGGCCGGATATTCCGTGCCCCCATGCAGTAGACTCCTTCGAACTCCGGATATCCAGAGAACTGAGCAGACTATAGGCCGAAATGACCTGTCGTGATAAGGACGTAAGTGTAGCGTGAAAAAGGGGAATCGTGTAATGTTATAGTCGCCTAGTGCCTAGTGTGTGTGCCAGGCAAGGCAATACCAGAGCTCGTGCCTCTATCAGTGCCTCAGAGAGGGCTGGAAAGGCGCTTTGAGCGAAGTGGTGTAGTGGTTTGTGATAAAAGATAGATAAGATCAGGTGACGACCGTACATGTGACTTGTAGCTAAAGAGTAACTAAAATATGTATATGATCCCTTACGCAAGAAGGTTCGCAAGGATGGTGGAAAGGGCAGGAAGGGTGGAGATGCCAAGGGCAAGGGGAAGCATCGCGAGCACGACAATTTCTTTTAGTCACACACACGTACCACACAGAGCGCATACAATAGATTCTCTCCTTTGATACATGTACATCTAGAATACTATGCAACAATACACGATGTTGCCTCCACCCAAAGCGAAAAATATGCTTGTGTCCGGTCCGTGGCACGGCACCGGAACGCAACGGTGTCCAGCACGCCGTCATGCCAACACCCCAACTAAATAATATGACAGTACAACTAAATGAAAACAAACTTCGCGCCACAGACCCTCCTGGTTCACGGGAGGGTTTCGGGGACCAGGCGCATCCTCTTCGTCAGTGCCTGCAGGCTACGAGTTTAAACAACGAAATCAGCAGGAGCCGGGGCGACCGGGGGCCTAGCCCCGGCTACTCTCAGTGAGACCCCCCCTGCGGCAGCTCCACTCAAGTTGCTTTGGCTGCCGCTGCGACTGGCGAAAGGCAACTTACTTCAGACACGCGCACACGCAGCACGCGGCGCGCGCGTGTTGGCGAGGCTACGGGACTCCCGGGCACGTCAACGAGGGGTTCGGTTACGCCACCCCAATCGCAAGCTCCTGACAACCGAATGGGCAACCAAGAGGAAGTCAGAAGGCAGGCGAATGGGACCGCGGCCGGCTCCACAGCTCCTGAAAGGAGAGCCGATAGACGAACAACAAGTGAGGGTGCGCATGCAAGGCACCACCGCCCACCGAGGGGATGCCCGCAAAACGAGGAACACGCACCGGCGTTCTTCACGTGGAAGAGGGATAAACAGCAGATTAATAACCCCCGCATAAGTAGAAACACTAGAGCGAATCTAAAAATTAATGCGATCAACATAAATGGAATGAAAGCGACCTCACTATCGCAAGAGAGCCACAAGTGGCACAAAATCCATCGGATAATGGGTGAGCAGAAGATTGGGGTACTGATTGTTGCTGAAACCCATATGTCCGCTGCCCAAGCACTAGAAATTGAAGACAGTTACCTTAGCCGGCGACTGAAGCTTTTCAACTCGGAGTTCCCAGATAAACCATCCATGAAAGGAATTGCCATCGTGTTGAATAGAGAAATAACAAACATTAATGATGTTCAGATACACTACCTGATACAAGGAAAAGCCATCCTAGCGAAGATCCCCTGGCACGGGACACGAACCATAACGGTATTAGGTGTATATGCACCCACAGAATCAGACGAGGAGAAAATCAACTTCTGGAATAAGCTCACAGATTTGTGGCTGACAACTGACCTGCCAGTCCCGGATACCATGGGAGGTGACTTTAATCTCGTCGCAGATGCTATAGACAGACTGCCGCACCGCACAGACAATGAAGCTGTGGTCGCAGCATACCTCCGGTTCACAAGGATGCTCGGACTAATAGACGGATGGCATCAATGCAATCCTGACACAAAGGAGTACACACACATTGGGTCGCGAAAATCACTATCACGGATAGACAAAATCCTCGTGTCCCCTACGCTGATGAAAAATTGCCGTAGCTGGGAAATTGCTGATGTTGGAAGCCTTGCTGACCACAAAATGGTGTCAGTCACCGTCTCTGCCCCTGGAGCACCGTACATTGGGCCAGGCAGATGGCAGATGCCGCATTTTCTATTACACAACACCCAGTTCATGGAATATGCATCCCAAGAGGTTTATAAAATGGAGGCCTCAATGAATGAACAACGTACCGAATTGTGCAATGCCCAGACCAAATTTAAGGCATTCAAGGATGCCGCTATGAAAACCGCACGAGACAAAGCCAAGGTCATGATTGGTGCCTCGGAGGCAAAGAAAGAATCACTAAAAAAAGAAATGAAGGTGCTACTGAACGACACACCTAATGGGATGCCCTCAAGTGACACCAATACTGCGGGCAGAAACCCCACCACCCTATGCTCTGCAGACACACCCCATAACAGGGAACGAAGCACCACAACGAGGGACACACCTGTCGAACCTGGGACCCACTGCCACGAATGTGACCAAAAACGGAGGGCAGAAGAAGCTGCACTGATCCAAAAAAGATTGATGAAATAATTGACCGCCAATGCGAAAGAAGCGTCTGGAAACAAGAGTCAGAGGTGTAACTGAACTAAACCACATAACCAAATATGCGGTAAACCTCAGCAAAGAAAAGAAGCCAAGGGACACCATTGAGTTCCTGCGACGTACAGACATTTCACCTGAGAAAGGGAGTAAGAGATCATCTGAGATGGCCGAAATAGCGAGAGACTACCATAATGATCTCCAACGGGACAACGAACCCCCCAATACAAGAGGAGCAGCACTTAGGGATGCCCTAGAGTCTGTTCCACCACCCCGCCGGGGTGTGAACATGGACGATCTAGGCCGAAAACTCATAGAGAATGATACACTGCAAGCTGTCAGCGAAGCGGCCGCAGGTAGAGCGTCTGGAATAAATGGTGTCATATCCGAGTTCTGGCAGCGCCTGCATGGAATGTACAAAGAGTCTGATGAAACAACAGACACCGAAGGCATTACGACAAAGCGGGGAAATATAATTAAAGTGCTCACCTGGGTATACAATGACATAGAGGAGCATGGTGTCACTGAGGGAACAGACTTTGCAATAGGTTGGATGTGCCCCATCTTCAAGAAGAAGGATAACACCGATATTGCAAACTACCGCCCAATTACAGTGCTGAACTCCGACTACAAAATATTCACAAAGGCACTAACAAATAAATTGACTGAGGTAGCCCCATACCTCATACACAAAGACCAATCGGGATTCATGGGGGGGAGAAAGATCACAGATGCAATTTATCTAGCAATGGAAGTTGTAGAACACAGCGATGAGGACCTACAGAACGGGATTGTAGTAGCCCTGGATCAGGAGAAAGTGTATGATAAAACTCTTCACAACTACCTGTGGGCGATACTGAAGAAGCACGGCCTTCCTGACCTTTTCATCAACACAGTGAAGTCCCTATACAAATTCGCTGATACTCACATTATTATCAACGGTGAGATCAGCTCCTCGTTCCGAGTTATCAGGGGGGTGAGGCAAGGCAACCCGCTTTCCTGCCTCCTCTTCAACCTGGCAATCGAGCCACTCGCCTCAATGCTCCGGAACTCAAACCTCCATGGCTACTCTGTTCCTGGAGTCGCTGAACGTGCAATAGTACAGCTCTTTGCAGATGACACCACAGTGTACCTCAGCAAAAAAGATAAGTACGAAGATCTGGTGGAGATCCTAGAACAGTGATGCAAGGCCTCAGGGGCAAGGTTTAACGCTTCGAAAACAGAGGTCATTCTCTTTGGCACCGAAGAGTACAGAGAACATGTCATTACCACACAACAACACAACCCAGAAGGAAAGGAAATTCCAGAAGGAATCCACATTGCAAAGGAGGGGGAAGCTGTAAGAATCTTGGGCGGCTTTGTAGGCAATGGAGTTGATGCCTTTGCAGTCTGGACACCAGTCCTGGACAAGATAGACTCAGACTACGCCCGCTGGTCAAATCTGAACCCCACCATAAATATGAGAAAGAACATTGACCAGATCATTGCTGGTTCACGCACCCAGTATCTCACACAGGTCAATGGGATGCCACCCGCAGTCTTGGAACACGTCCTGAAATCACAGAAAGAGTTCATGAATAATGGCAAGTCATCGATGATATCAAGAGAGCAACTGATGGCCCCTAAGGAAATGGGTGGACTTGGCATGCTTGACCTGGAAGCCAGAAATGAAGCAATCCAGCTGGTCAAGGCTGGAAGCCTGGCAGAGACAGACCCACAAAAACGCGCCTTTTGGGCCAGCCTTACCCGGCACCATCTAGGTGAACGTGTTGTTAAACAACCCGTAGTAGCAGAGGACGCGAAAACTGAAATATTAGTACAAAAGTATAAAGTAAGCCGGAGGGCGTACCCTAACCAACATAAGGACATGTTAAAATGCCTTGAGAACAGGGCCTGACTTTTAAGGCAACTCTGCCCTCAGAAGAGCTCCAGCGAAAAATGCCCCTATGGCACCACCCTGAGGAAGGCAAAGTAAGACTACAAGGGAACAATGGACCAAAGGCAAAATGCCTACGACGAGTTCACTCGGTCCTAACAGTTGGAGAGGGGGTTGACACCGCCGAACGGCTCCAAGACGATGCTCACGAGAACAGTGCCACATGCCTGTGCAATGCCTGTGAGGGGGACAAAACCAAAGGATGCAAGAACCCACATGCATGTGCCGAAGGAGCAAAAGCAAAACTAGATCTCCTACACCCTGAGTGGGATCCTAGACGGACGAACGAAAGGCAAATCCGGGAGGGTTTTGAAGGTGACAACGGAGCCATTTTGTTCCAGCTACCCCAAGAGATAGAATCACTTGGCCAGGGATTACGAACACTCACCACAAGGATAGGGGAACCCAGAGAGCGGCCCCAGCCCGTTGTAAACAGGAGAAGAACAAGGCCCACCCCGGGAGATACAGTAATAGTGCACATTGGGGGAGCCACCCTAACACAGCCAAGATGGCCACCACAAGCTGCAGCGAGTGTCGTATTCGGAAGAGACGACCCAAGGAACATAAGCCTCCGAGTACCAAAAGCATGGACACAGTCGACACAAGTCGCAGAGCTCACGGCAATACTTGAAGCCATCCGCTCCACAGACAGCCGGGCCGACCTGACGATAATCAGCATGCAGGACAGCATAGGAAAAATGATATCTACCAAATTAACGACTTGGGAGAACGAAGGCTGGGTAGGAGTCCGCCACCGAGAAATACTTAGAGCAATTGTGGCTGAGCTCAAGGCCAGAAAAGCGAGGACAAAATTTGTTGTAGCAGGCCCTGGAACTGAGGCCAAAACACTGTGCCAGTTAGCAAACAAGACAGCAAAAACAGTTGCTGCCTGCAGTATTGTACCCGACATACGACTTGACGTACCTGCTGCCACAGTGCTCCCTGGTATACAGCTACAAGGCAATAAACAGAAGATTTTTTTACCGCGGAATACGAGAGGTAAAAACCCAGGACCTAAAACCCAGGCCCTCTACCGAACGTATGCTAGAAATGTCAAACAGCACATTAAACAAACAAGAGGTCGAGTTGTCACAGACGAAGATATATGGAAATCCCTACAGCACAAAGATTTCCTGCCCCGAACCGCCCAATTCCTGTGGAAGTCTATGCATAATGCACACCGAGTGGGCCACTACTGGACTCATATTCCGGAATGCCAAGAACGGGCTATATGCCAGGAGTGTGGAGAAACAGAAGACCTCAAACACATCTTGACAACCTGTAGCAGCCCAGGAGCTGAACTGATATGGTCTGCGGCCGAGAAACTATGGCGAGAAAAAGAGCCAGAATGGCCCGAGGTCTCAATAGAGAGCATCCTGGGATGTGGCCTTGTGGACTTCAAGGATGAGCGCGGAAAGAAGAAGCACGGCTCAGAGCGGATGTATAGGATCTTGATATCCGAGTCTGCATACACAATATGGACGCTAAGAAATGACCGAGTCATCAGCCGGGCAGGCTCCCCAATCAATGAGGCGGAAATCACCAACAAGTGGTTACACAATCTGAATCAACGTCTCCAACAGGACATACTACTCGCGAACAGACCAACCGGAAGGAACCGCCCCCGGCTACCGCCTAACCTAGTAAAAGAAACATGGTCCGGAACCCTGGACAACGAGAGTAACCTACCAGAAGACTGGTTAAAGGATTCCAGAGTATTAGTGGGTCGCCGGGCAATTGCCCAAGACCATCCCCGCAACCGACGTAGAGGGGATGGCTAGCCCAGCAGCCCCACACTGCCCTGCAAAAGGTGTGCATTTGTGCATTTCTCTGGACGGTGTAGTTTTTTCCTGGGTCACTCGACCCGAACCTTACGGGGCCCGGGGCTAACCCAATGTTACCTGCTTGGCCTACTATTGTACCACCAAAAAAAAAAAAAAAAAAAAAAAGGAGTTGCCGGGCGACAAGCGCCACGGGGTCCTCAAGCTCCGGCTCGGTCGCGAACACCTTCCAGACATCGCGCAGGAGAGGGATTTCGGGTCCATCAACCGCAATCCCCTCCATGGCACGAATCCAGAAGAGCTCCGGCCGAAGGAGCGTAACGTCCGAGTTCTCCGAAACCGGCTCCGTGGTCCGGACAACGCGAGAGAGTGCGTCCGGACGTCCCATAAGGCATCCAGGCTGATGGAACAGGGCAAAGTCGAACCGGGACAGGTACAGGGACCACCTGGCCTGCCGCTGGTTCAGCTTCTGCGACTTCTGGAAGTACTCCAAGTTCTTGTGGTCCGTCCAGATCTCGACCGGGTGCTGCGCGCCTTCGAGGAAGTGTCACCACTCCTCTAGGGCTCGGACGATCGCAAGCATCTCCTTGTCGTGGATCACGTAATTCCATTGGACGTCATTCAAGCTCTTGGAAGTAGAAGGCAACAGGGCGCCACTTTCCATCGGTCCCCTGCTGAGACAGAACCGCTCTGGTCGCCCAGTCGGAGCTGTCCGCCTCAAGCCGGTACGGCCGGGACTCATCCGGAAGGACTAGGACGGGCTCCGCAGTCACCGCATCCTTGAGGGCTTGGAACGCGGTGGCCGCGGCCAGCGGTCCAGGTCCAGGCTACACCCTTCTTCGTTAGGTTGAAAAGCGGCCGGGGTGACGTCCGAGAACGCCCGGATAAACCTCCGGTAGAAGTTCGTGAAGCCGAGGGAACTGCTGCACGTCCTTCTTGTTCTCAGGCGTCGGCCACGAGGCAACACCAGCGACCTTGACGGGGTCCATCTCTACGTGGTTGTGTGAGATGATGACGCCGAGGTACTCGATCGTCGACTTCTCGAACTCGCACTTCTCCGGTCGGAGGAAAAGACGGTGTTCGCGAAGCCGCTGGAGCACCTCCCGAACAATTCGCGGTGACGAACGAGGTTGGAAGTGCGCGATGAGGATGTCGTCCAGGTAGACCATAACGTCTCCGGAAAGGATGAGGTCCTGGAAAATGTTGTTCATCATCGTCTGGAACGTAGCCAGGGAGTTGGTAAGGCCAAAGTAACATCACCAGCGGCTCAAAGAGCCCCCGGTTCGTACGGAACGCAGCCTTCCATTTGTCACCTTCCCGGATCCGGACGTTGTTGAAACCCCACCGGACGTCGAGTTTCGTGAAGAACCGGGCTCCCTTCAAACGGTTTAATAAGATCGTTGATCAAAGGGAGCGGGTACCGGTTTTTCACGGTCATCGCGTTGAGTGCCCGGTAGTCCTGGACAAACCAGAGGGCTCTGTCCTTCTTCTTGATGAAGAAGACCGGAGACGCCATCGGCGACTTGACGGGACGGATGCGGCCGGTGCTCAACCCCCTCCGCAATGAAGGCATCGAGCTCCTTCTGTTCGAGCGGGGAGATCGGGTAGACCTTGCCAGTTGGCCGGCTTCGCGTCCAAGATGAGTTCGATGGCGTGGTCCCATGCTCGCTTCTCCGGCAAGGAGTCGAAGGACTCCTTGTTGAAGATGTCCAAGAAATCCGCAGCCCAGGACAGAACATCGGTTCCGGCGGGCGCAGAGTTCCAGGCGTAGGCCTCCGCAAGGCGCTGCAAGACGGTGCTGCTGGCACGAATCTCCTCAACGGGGGCGAACACAGTGTACAGAATGCGATCACCCTCTTCGAGGTCATCCTCCTTGTCATCATCGTCCTCCGAGTCCAGACACAGCTCCGGCAAGTCGTCATCGGCCGGATCGTACCATCATCTCCGTGCCACTCCTCCGAGTTGATGGCACAGATAGACAGAGTCGGACCTTCACGCAGCTGCCGGAGGATTGAGGTGGCAGCTTCTCGTTCCTCCGGACGGCCCGCAACTCGTCTCGGCAGGTGCGGCAATCCGGTCGGGCAGCACGTCATTCGAACCTCCTTGGTCTCCAGTCAATCTCCCGGATTGTTTTTTCTGGAGCCAGGAGTAACCGAGGATGACGTGTTGCTTCCCAAGTCGGGTTACGGCGAGCTGGATACGCTCGGAGTGTCCCTTGTAATCAACCACCATGTCAACTACACCGGTGATGCCGCCCGCTTGGTTCGGGCTGCCGTCCACGTTGAGAACTGGGATAGGCTGCGAGAGGAGGCCAGACTGGAAGGTTGCGGGAGATGACGTACTCCGAGTCGATGAAGTCTCCGGTCGCTCCGCAGTCGACCAGAGCCTTCACCGACATCCGGGCGGCGGTCTCGACAGACTGCAGGTCCAACGGGATGTGCAAGGAGTTTCGACCTTCGACAGAGTCGATGACGTACTGCCGGGAAGTCACCGTTCCCACCTCAGGCGATGAACGCGCCGAAGCGAGCCTGTCCTCATTCCCGGCTTGGGGACAGGGGCCTCCGTTACTGCCCTCGTTCCCGGCTCGGGGGCAGTGCGGGCTTCCGTCTCCGGGACGGAAGGAAGAGTCTCCTGTCACTCGGATGGAAACTGGGACGGGGGGTGCGCCTCTCGCTACTACCTCTGAATCAAATGAATTGTCACTATCTGAATACAGGAGGGTGTAGTGATTGGGGGACGCGACCGAGGGTGCACCGCTCACTTCGGCCGGGCGGGGAAAAACCCACCGGTTCCATTTCATCTCCGTCAACCGACTTGGCCGGAAGCGAGGCGGAGGTGGAGAGCCGGGCGAACAGCTCCTCGAGGAGGTCGTCTCCGAGTTGACGAACGACCTCGTCGAGAACGTCCGAGGGGACGGGGGATTCGCGGGCGAGGTGTCCGGCCGCACCGCACCGGAAACAGGTGCGTGGGAACAGGCGGGCCCGGGCTTGATCGACGTCCATTGGGACAGCTGCCGGAAGGACAGGTGCCGCAAGCGGGGCGAATGTAACCGGAGCGTGCGCGGGAACCGGAACCGGAACCGGAGCCGGAGCCGGAAATATGCCCGCTGCGCGCGACCGTGGGAAAGCGGCCGGAAGCCATGCCGGAGGGTTTCCAGTTCGCACGCGGCCAAACACCTCGTACTGCCGGAAAGCGCACAAGCGCCATCCGGCGTAGTCGGTGAGGTCGGGGGCGGTTCCGGACATCGTGATCGCGATGTTGATCTGCGGGTCGAGACCGGAGCGGTATTTGGTGACCCGGACAAGAGCGTCCGAGTAACTGGCTGTTACCGCCAGTTCCTCGAAGTCGTCCGTGTACCGGTAGATGTCGTGGGAGCCCTGGAAGTACGAGTGGGACTCAAGCTTGGTGAGGGCTTGGTCCTGCTCATTCTCCTCGACGGACCGAAGCCAGAACTCGGCCTCGAACTGGGCCCAGGTGGGGAACGGGAACGGTACGGCGGACGCACGCCGCTCTGCCCATCGGGCAGCCGCGTCCTTCGACATGAAGGACATGGCAAACCGGACGAGTTTTTCCTGCAAGACGAACCCGTCCGCCATGAAAGCTTCCGGAACCAGCCGGTAATAGGTGAGGACGGAGTAAAGGAACATCTGTCCTTGTGTCCGGTCGCCATCGTAAACGGCCGGAGGATTCGGTCGGAGGACCGTTTTGGGTGCTGGGTAGGGGGCCGAGAAGTCTGGACCCAGCGCCGGAGCCTGAGCAGCAGGGGCGGGGGCAGGTGGCGGATTTTGGTTGCCCGGCAATAGCTGCCGGAGCGCATCTTTGATGGCATCAAGAGAGCCTTCGACGGCGGCGAGCCGGTCCGCAATTCCGGAAGCCGGATCCGGAGCGTGAACACTCAGGATCGCGGGTTGCGCGGAGAGGGGAGCGGGCGACTGGTCCATCGGAACGGAGGAGGGGTCGAGATTGGAAGTGGGGGAGGATGGAGCATTGGAGTAGTGGTCCGAATCTGTACCTGCACCAAACTTCCCAATCTTGACCAGTTGATCCCTTAGATCCTTTCTTCTGCTGTAAGGGCAACCTTAAGCTCAGCGCGGGGCGCGGAAACTAGCGGGGGAATCCGAAGTATAAATATGGGTACTAAATAGGAGCGGGAATACTACGCACCTAGTGGGGGAATCCGAAGAGAAGAAAGGATGAGGATTCCCACGCTAGGCGAAACCTTATATACGAATCAGTAACTACCCAGTAGCACGTGTCCGGAGGTATCTACAATGATCACGGGCTTGGTCGCATAGCATGTGCCAACGAGAACGGGTGGGCGGAAAGTCCGGGGCATTAGCCGGAGCGGAGGCCGGGCCAGAAGCCAGACCGGAAGCCGGAGCGGAAGCCGGAAAGATAGCCGGAAAGGCCGGAAGAGCGGGGGTTCCCCTGACACTCCCCCATTCCTACACCCGCCAGCTATTCCAGACGGTGGTAGTCCCAAGGATGGAGTATGTGCTCCCGCTTTGGTACCACCCAGTGACAGAGCGCAAGTCCGTGAGGAGAAGCGGGACAGTGTGGGTTACAAAGGCGCTTGGGAAGGTACAGCGACAGGCGTGTAAGCTGATCACGGGCTCGCTTAGGACCACCGCGACAGGACACGCAGAACTACCATGCCAACATTGCGCCCATCCACCTCCGTCTCAACCGCTTGGTCTACAACGCTGCTGCCCACCTCGCCGCCCTCCCCGCTTCCAACCCCGTCCGAGGCACCTTCGCTCGGTGCCGCCGTGTTCCCCGTTTCCACTGCTCTCCCACCCACCACCTCATCGCGGTGTTCCCAATCTTCTGCAGCGACTTCGAGACCATCGACCCGCTCCATCGATTTGCCCTGATCCCGAAGTCCGCCCTCTCCACGAACATCGCGCAAGACAAGGACGCTGCACGCACCGAGATGGACAAAATTGTGGCGAGAGGGGCTTTTGTGTCTTCACGGACGGGTCGGGGTACGAGGGAGGAGTCGGAGCGGCAGCGGTTGCGATGAAGGGCGGAATAATGGGAGAGCAACGGCAGAAACACCTGGGCACTACTGAAAGTGAGCACACTGTCTTCGAGTCTGAAGTCTGTGGAGCGATCCTCGCACTGGACATCATCGCCGGCACTCCCCGACTCATGGACGCCGACATCTTCATCGATTGCCAGCCTGTCATCCTCGCCCTCGCCTCCCCCAAACCCCAGCCGGGCCAATACCTCCTCACAGCCTTCCACGCCATCCTCGCACGCCTTCTCCGCACGCGCCGCACACTCAAAGTCCGTATTCACTGGGTACCCGCGCACATCGGTATTGAGGGCAATGAAGCAGTAGACGCCTGCGTGAAAGCAGTAGCCCAGGGCGGCTCCTCTCCACTCGCGACACACATCAAACTGTTCGAGAGCCCCCCCCCACCAGCCGCACGGGTCATAGCAGCTGGTGCAAAGGCCTTCGCGTTACAGTGGCGTGAAGAATGGTCGTTGTCCCCGCGATACGCTCGCATCTCCACCTTTGACAACGCAACCCCATCGAAAGCGCTGGAGAAGATGTACGACAACCTAAGCAGGCCGCAGTGCAGTGTGCTTACCCAACTCCGTACGGGCCACATCGGCCTCAACGCCTACCTCCACCACTTCAAAATTGCGCCCTCCCCCTCTGCCCCCATTGCGCCACCCCGGAGTCTGTCCCGCACCTCCTCCTCACATGCCCAGCCTACCGCCCACACACCTGTCTATTATCATCCGTGTCAAGACCACCCGCCTCTCCCTCCGAACCCTCCTCTCACCAAATCTGACGCTGCACCGTCCCTCGCCTTCGTGCGCGACATGGGCCGCCTCCCGCAATACGAACTGTGATACTCCCTTCATTTCCTTCTCTTACTTATCATCTCTCCTTTTCCTTTACTTAGCTTGTTACGAAAACGACCTGTTACGGTATTATCCACAACTACTACAAATTACTTACACAACCCCTCAGCACACCTCCATCCACCCCTCCACTGTTGCCTCCCTCCATGCGCCCCGCGACACCAGCCAGTACATACATAGCATCCTGTAAAGTGCGACATGGGCCCTAAAGGGCCCGCAGCACTATAAAATAATGAATGAATGAATGAATGAATGTAGGTCTAGTATCTTCACACTCTCTACCTTATTTGGCTGACAGCAGGTCCACTACACTCGCTCGTACCCAGGAGATGAACAGTCTCCACAAATTACTGTTCACCCATACTACCCAACACAAAGCAGATTTGTGCACCAACCTTCCTCTCTATCATTTGACTATACTTTCCCCTCTAGAGGATGAACACAGTCACACTCAAATCACATTACCTTCCAATAGCGACACTGCAGTCCTTATCACAGTGTGTCGGCACAATTTATATTACTTTGAAAGGAAACTATGGTTCTTCCCAGAATGCATCCAAACGAGCTCTCAAGGATCACAGGGGAGATTGGGCAATTACTGATCGCAGTGGGAGCCTCACACACACTGTGTGGGCTGGGGATCAACTTGTGCAATGAATTTATTCTTTTAAACTTTAACAGAGGACATATTGTGTGAACACCAAATAACTTGTGCATTCAGACCTTATCTCACTTCACTTCTGCTTGAGCCAACTGCAAATATAAATACAAATGTGAATATCAATCTACATAGGATGAACTCAACATAGGATGATTGAGACCATGACCAGTAGCAGAGGAAAATCAGCAACTGATAGGTTGAATTTGTGAGGTGAATTTCAAACTACGAGATAGGATTAAAAAATTCAACCTAAAGGTACCCAATCATAGGTTGAAGTGTTTATGGACCTAACACTTGTTGAAACCACCTGTGCTAGCTTCATAGTGCTTGTATATCTTAGAACGACAAACAACACTCTCGGGCTTGGAACCGGTCTGGCTGCATCTGGTGGACGGCTTAACAGATTGATCCTTTACAGAACACGTGTACATGTTTTGTGGTGGCGCAGGTTTTGATCCACCAGCACGTCGGGTGTGTGGCGGCTTTGGAGAGTGCTGTTCCTGGCTGAGAAGATCATCCTGAGGTGACAGTTTGTGCCACCACAGCCGGACCCTGCCCAAGTATAAGTCTTCAGAATAAAAGGTTGAAAGAAGGACGTACTGGATGGGCACACTTTTCCAGCCAAACAGGGCATTCAGCCATCCAGTTGCAATGCGGGCTTGGACATTTTTACAGGAACCGGGTTTGAGTCGAGTCCCGAATTGGACCCAGACCACAGAATAAAGTTCAACCCAAAACCAGTGCGTCTTGATAATAAATGCTTGCGATACCCGCTTCCCGGCGGATGTTGTAGTGCGGAACAGTTTCAGGATCCAGTGTCTGCCGGGATCGCCGGATGATGTGATTGACAAACACAGGACGCGGGCATCCCTCCCGACCGCCATCATCGTCGATGGCCTACTCCTCCTCCCTCACCCCCTCCCGCCCCGCCCCCAATCCCTCCATGTACTCCTCTTCCCAGTCCTCCCAGTCCACCCTCGCCAACAACGGCTACGGTCCCGCCTTTACCTTCAATCCCAGCTCACCAGCGGGCTCGTCCTATTCGTCATCCTATTCGGGCATCGGTGGCTCTCCGTCACTATCCAACGGCGGCGGCGCAGGCGGCGGTGTGGTCCGACAAGGTCCGGTCAGCGTCAAGGAGGAGGGAACCTTGACCAGTTGGATCTGGAAGGTCAAATGGCTCGTTCTCAAGGAGATGACCCTCACTCTCCACAAATCAGAGGTCCGTGTCCGCCTGATTATCATAGACCACCGTTCATCGCCTCTACAGGGCTCGCCTCAGCAATCTGTGGTTCTTTTGCGCGACATCGCAAGCATCGAGCGGACAGATCTCAAACCTTACTGCTTACTACTCGAGACACAGGACCGGAAACGCTACTTTTTGTCACTCAAGAACGACGAGGAGCTCTATGGTGCGCTGCTCGCCCGTGTCTGAGGAATCTCCCTCATTGTTTTAACAGGCTGGCAAGACGACATTTACTCGCGCTCACCACTCATGGGCGTGAGCAATCCCACGAATTTTGTGCACAAAGTGCACGTCGGGTTTGATCCTGTCAGCGGTGCCTTTACGGTACGTCCGCCATCAACATTCTTGCTGTCCACTGCTCAACTGTGCGCAGGGAATGCCCGACCAATGGAGCAAGCTGCTCACCAAATCCGCCATTACCCGTGAAGACTACGCCAAGGACCCGCAAGCCGTCCTGGACGTCCTCGAATTCTACACCGACCACCAGAAACGCGAACTGGAACGGGAACGAGAGATGGACACGGGCGCGCCCGCTCGCTTCAACGCTGGCACTGGCCTTGGCGGGATGGGCAAAATGAGCGCGTCTACGTCCTCCCTGACGGACCGCCCTGCCCCCAAACGCCAAGAGTCAGCGCCCCCCGGCCTCGACTCCAACGGCTCCCCCCTCACCTCCAACTCCTCCTTCTCCCCCCCGCGGCCCGCCCCGCAGCAAACCCCCTCCTCCCAACTCCAGTCTTCGCGCCCCGCCCCACCGCGCCCGCTCCTCACCGGCACGCGCCCCGCCCCGCCCGCGCCGCCACTCAACGGCGGCCCCGCCGTCCCGGCCAAATCCCCTGGCGACCTCCCCTCCTCCGCCGACCTCCGCGCGCGCCAAAAAGCCATGGGACCGCCCGCCGGCCAGGCCGCGGGGGGTCTGCCGCTGCGGATGGACTCGCTGCAACCGGCTGGCGCCGAACCAGCAGCAGCAGCGGCAGGAGCAGCGCGCAGAAGCCGCCAAGCGCGAGCGCGAGCGAGAGGTGCAGGCACAGCGCGATCGCGAGCAGCGGGAACGCGACTTGCAGGATCAGCAGCGGCCGCCGCTGGGCCCGCCGAGCAAGACGGCGCCGGTGGCAAATGCCGCGTCGTCGACTGCGGCTGGGGCAACTACGGGTCCGCCACCGGTGAAGCCGCTGCAGCCCGCCAAGAAGCCGGCGATCCAGTTCGACGAGAAGGCAGGGGAGAAGACGGGGCCGCAGGGTGTCGCGGCGGCTGCGGCGGCGCTGGAGAAGAAGGGCGAGGGGATGAAGGAGAAGCGGATAAGCACGATGACGGAGGTGCAAATTATGGAGAAGCTGAGGCAGGTGGTGTGCGACGACGACCCGAAGCTGCTGTACAGCAAGATCAAGAAGGTCGGGCAGGGGTGCGTTTTCGTGTACCTCTCATGTTCAAATTCTAACCGGTGTTTGCAGCGCATCGGGCCATGTATACGTCGCCAAGACGCTGACGACGGGCAAGAAGGTCGCGATCAAGGAGATGGACCTGTCGCACCAGCCTCGGAAGGAGCTCATCGTGAACGAGATCCTCGTCATGAAGGAGTCGCAGCACCCGAATATTGTCAACTTCCTCGAGAGCTACCTCGTCAAGAGCAACGAGCTCTGGGTGGTGATGGAGTACATGGAGGGCGGCGCGCTGACGGATATCATCGAGAACAACACGATGGAGGAGGACCAGATCAGCAGTATTTGCTTCGAGGTGCGTTGCGCCACTCACATGATATTTCTCTGACGGCGCTTTAGACCTGCAAGGGCCTGGGACACTTGCACAGCCAGAGCATCATCCACCGCGACATAAAGTCGGACAACGTGCTCCTCGACGCGCTCGGCCGAGTAGTAAAAATAAGTGCGCCTTTCTGCTGCCCTTCTTCACACATACTCACGCTCCACGCAGCGGACTTTGGCTTTTGCGCGAAACTGACAGACCAAAAGTCCAAGCGCGCGACGATGGTGGGGACGCCGTATTGGATGGCGCCCGAGGTGGTGAAGCAGAAGGAGTACGGGGCCAAGGTGGACATCTGGTCGCTGGGGATCATGGCGATCGAGATGATCGAGAACGAGCCGCCGTACCTGGACGAGGAGCCGCTCAAGGCGCTGTACCTGATCGCGACGAACGGGACACCGACGCTGAAGAAGCCCGAGGCGCTCAGCCGCGAGCTCAAGGGCTTCCTGGCGGTGTGTCTGTGCGTCGACGTGAGCAGCCGTGCGACGGCGAACGAGCTGTTGGATGTGAGTGTTTTGGTTGTTTCATTGACGACGCTGACGCGGCCGCAGCACGAGTTTTTGAAAAAGGCGTGCGCACTAGCGGGGCTCGCGCCGCTGCTGCGGTTCAAGAACAAGTCGTGATTCTTTGGTTTCATATCCCAACCCATGTCTTCACGCCCGCGTTACCCTGTACGTTTTCCCTATATATTCGTACCTTACTCGTTCTCGGTCTCTTTTCTTTTTATTATTCCCAGTCGTCCTCGTCTCGCCTCGGTCTCGTCCCTACTCCTACTCACCTCACCTGCTTTTCTGTTCTGTTCTTATTGATATCGAACCCTGGAAAAATGGTAATGAGTAAATGTACTACTTACTTGTTGTCAATGAAATCGGCTAGAGTGCATGTAGCGTTTAAAATATCAATGAGTGTGAAAGACTCGATTAAAATTTTCCAGGTAGATCGCGCTGTCCAAATTAGTAGTCCTACTGCGAAAACTTTGCCTTCTTCCGCCCAATAACCCCGTCCTTGGCGCTCTTGCCCCCGCTCCCGCCCTTGAGAATGCCCTTGACGACCTTTCTCCTTCTTCCCCTCGCCCGCCTTGCCTATGCGCTTCTGCTTCAGCTCGTCAGTTGCTCAACGAGGGGCGCGGGCGGCTCGGTGCGTTTCGTCGCCGACGCAGGGCTTGTCGTCCTTCTTGGACTTTTTCGGCGCGTCTGACGGCGTGGGGCGGCGTCTGCCTTCTTGGACTTTTTCGGGGTATCCGAGTCCTTTGCCGGTGTCGACTTTTTCGGTGCGTCTGAAGGCGTCGACGCTGCGTCCGCCTTGTCCTTCGCTGCGCCCTTTTTCTTCGACGAGGGTGTCATCTCTGCCGGCGTGGAAGGGACCGAAGCTTTCCCCTTTGCCTTCTTCTCTGCAGGCGTCGCCTCCGCCGGCGTGGAAGGGACCGAAGCCTTCCCCTTTGCCTTCTTCTCTGCGGGTGTCGTCTCCTGCCGGCGTGGAAGGGACCGAAGCTTTCCCCTTTGCCTTCTTCTCTGCAGGCGTCGCTTCTGCCGGCGTAGAAGGAACCGAAGCTTTCCCTTTTGCCTTGCCCCCCACCGGCGTCGCTGCGTCCGCAGACTTTTTCTTCCCCGCGGGCGTGCTAGGCTTCTCGGGCGCCGCCACCGCTGCTGATTTGGGCTTTTTCGCGCTCACCGGTGTAGGCGGCACAACCACCTCCGCGTCCGCAGCCTTGCGTTTTTTTTGTTTTCGTCTCTGACGCAGGGGCCGCCGGCGTCGCCACCACGGCCTTGCCATTCGCGCCCTTTGCCTTTTTCGCCGTCTTGGGCTCCTCCTCCTCCACCGCGCGTTTCTTGCCCTTCTTGCCCTCCTTCTCATCATCCGCCTCCACGCCCTCCATCTCGGCGTCGCTCGCGTCGCTCTCCTCTGCGACCAACCCGTCCCACCTCTCCTCATGCGAGATCACAGCTCCAGATGGGCAGTGCGGCGCTGCTGTTTGTTTTTTATGAGGAGGCTCTGGACGTTGTCCCAGCCGCCCTTGATGGCGGCTATGATGGCGGGGAGGGCTAGGGCGAGGTTGTCGAGGACTTGGGCGGGGGTGTGCGAGGTCGTGGCGAGTTTTATGGCGCTGCGAGTTGTTAGGTTTTTTTTTTCGAGATGAAAATGAGAGGAACGTACGTGCAGGTGCCCTGATTTTGGTTCATGTACGTCGAGGAAATGGCGCGCTCCAGTTCTCCCTTGAGGTCTTTGCCGCGTCAGACACACGGGAATTGGTTGTCCTGCAGCTGCATTAACATACTTCGTCATTGAATGAGCAGGAATACATACTTCTTCGCCTCAAACCACTTTACACCCAGCAGTTTCGGTAAAAGCGGGACGATGCGCTCGTCGGCGAGGAAGAGGCCGTTCTCCTTGAGCAACATGCGGCGGGCCTCGAAGGGCTTGAATTTGCCCTTGAGCTTCTCGATGCCGACGACGCGGGAGATGAACTTGATGTTCTGCTCGGCGAGAAGGTCCTTGTACTGCCGTTGGGGGTCTTTTGTTATTAGACACACGGCGGACGTGCGGGGGTCGAACGATGGGATGCACAATTGGTCTGCGTCCGAGTCAGCCTTGGTCATTACAGACTCGGTATAGACGCACATTTTAACAGGCTTAACTTGTGTGCGGATGCGATTTTCTTGACTGTTACATTGAGCCAGACATGCTGCTCTTTCCCGGGCAGCAGCTGGGTGTCCTGCTGTTTCTGCTGTGCCTTTGTCGTGTGTGCGTGGAGGGCGTCGATTGCCTTTTTTGCCTGATTTTTGTCTACTTTTCCGTCGATGAGAGGCATTCTGAAAAGATTTTGTGACGTGACGGTGTGACCCCTCTCATGGAATACGCGTCTCTGAAATTGGTCGAGGCGGCCACCCACCGGTCGCTGCACGCGGCGGGCTTCTCCCGGTCGTCGACGCACGCGTCTAGCCGTGCTCACGGACCTCCTCGCGCGCTACATCCAGCTCCTCGCAAACACAGCCGCAAAGTACGCCCAGCACGCAGGCCGCACGACGCTCACAACCACCGACGCCCTCGAGGCGCTCGACGACCTCGGCTTTGGCCTCCAGGACCTCATCGACTATGTCCCCGAGGCAAAGGACCTCTCGCGCTATG
Source organism: Mycena olivaceomarginata (assembly GCA_029378375.1). Taxonomy (NCBI): domain Eukaryota; kingdom Fungi; phylum Basidiomycota; class Agaricomycetes; order Agaricales; family Mycenaceae; genus Mycena; species Mycena olivaceomarginata. The sequence goes on along the minus strand of JARKIC010001457.1, from coordinate 89,880 downwards.
CCATCTACTCGGGCCGCCGCGTCGAGGAGCTCAACGAGTTCAAGGCCCAGCTCGGCCGCGTTCAGCGCGACGACGCTTTTCCCCTCACGTATGCCCCGTACGACGAGGAGGATCAAGAGGAGGACATCGAGCTCCAAGTCGAGCCAGAGCCCCCACAGAAGCGACAGCGCACACTCGACTGGGACGGCCACATCCCCGACTTTCTGCCCCCCTTTCCAACCATAACAGACGCACCCGAGTCCCCAGAGAGCAGAGTCTCCCCAGCCCTTGATGCCCCCACCGCCCCCCGCTGCCGGCGGCGCCGCTCCGCCCGTCCCGCAGCTCCAGCTCGCCTGCAACCTCCACCTCCGCCGCAGACTACGTCCTGCAAGTACCCTACGAGGCCTCCTCCCTCGCCGACGTCTCCCAATGGCACCTCCCCGGACCACCCCCACGGCCCCCCGCTCCCCGCCGTCCCCCAGTGCCACCACCACCGCCGTCGCCCAGGCCCTCAACCCCGAGCTCGCGCTCTACAAAGCCTTCCACCACATCCTCACCAACCCCACGCGCGAGCCCACCGCTCCGTCCCCCGCGCGCCACCGCGTCGCCATGGGGCTCCTCCAGCACGCCGCCCTCGTCCCGCGCTGGGAGCTCCCCGACACCATGTACGCCGCCTCCGCCCCCGCGCCCCCCCCGCGCCTGGCCCATCGTCCCCACCTTCGCCGTCCCCGCCTCCCTCCCCCCACCGCCGCCACGGAAATCGCGCCCCCGACACGCCGCTTCCCCCCCACCCACCGCACCGTCGCCGCCCCGTCCCAAATCGCCCCCCTCGGTTGGGCTCGCAGGGGAGCCGCCTCCCCGAGCTCGCGCGCCGCGTCCTCCCCGCCCGCCAGTCTACGCGCGCGTCACGCGCCTCGCGCACCCGCCACCCCTCGCACGGGGCTCGAAAATCCTCAAATACGGCCAGGGCGCGCCCGCGCCGTGGAACGCCGGCACCACCGGGGCGGGCGCAGACGGCGACGGCGACGGAGGGAAGGGCGAGGAGGACAAGAAGATCCCCGATGCGCGCGTGTATGCGACGTGGGAGTATGAGAGCAAGGACTTTCGCGTGGGGATCAAAAAGCCGAGGGGGCCGGCGGTGCAGCAGCAGCCGCCCCAACCGGGGCGGAGGAGTAGTCGGGCTGTGGGGTAGCGCGTGTACTGGACTGAGTGTATGTATTCATTTGGCTGCTTCAATTTATGGCGTGCGACGCCGTGCTGGATCCAACACCCCAGCGGATTCGTACATGATCTTATCTTTCAAGTCAATCCAGCAACTTGCCTCGCGGGGGCGAGGCGCGATCTTTGTGTGCCGCGTGCGCCCTCATTCTATCGTCGATGATACGACAGCCCCGTTCCGCTGCGAACTTCCAGATTGGAAGGACAAGGCAGCGCGCAGTGGTGGGTGTGCGTGAGCCTCAACCCAGCTAGGCTCTTCCCTCTCTGGGTATCATCACTTCGGTGCATTGGGGTTTGGTGGGAAATTTACGGCGTGCGAGGCGAGCTCCTCTGCGGGGTGTAATCGACGCGCCGGTATTCCTACAGACAGTATAAATCAATATAATCTCTCTCGCGCGATCCAATGTCTTCCATCCACGGCTTTCTTCTCAGACAGACGCGCTGAAGAATGGGATCGGGTGCTCAATGTTCCCGCGAAATAATGCTTCACCCATTGTTCGACTGCAGTACACCATAATTATTGTTACAATCCAATTCCTCTTTAGGCAAGTACAGGTTCTCTGTTCCAGGCTTGGGAATTTGTTGACGATAGTTCTTATAAATACTTTAAAGAGGACGCAGAAACATCCAAGAACTGCCTATTATGGACAAAACGTAGTAATATTTGGATACCTTTGGCAGATGATGTTATCACCCTCCCTCTTCCTCAACGCGTTATGTGCGGCCGATACAGTCTACGCGTAGACGTGAGTACGCGCGGTTTTCCCCCCAGCGTCTGCGCTACCCTCGACTCCAGCCCAACGAAATCCAGCAACTCCAAACGCGTCCGTCGACGAATGGGAACGCGCCGATGCCTTCGTCCCGCGCTACAAACATCGCCCCCCACACCCAAGCCCCCGTCATCAGACGACGCGCTCCCAACGACTCCACCCTCGTCCCCCCGTGTGTATATTTACACTACTGAATTATTTGATCCTGGCGTATAACACTGTAAAATGTCAATTTGATCAGCTCCATGAAATGGGGCCTCGTCCCGCACTACTCCAAATTCGAAGACAAGAACCTCAACACGACCAACGCGCGCGCGGAGAACCTCGCGGGCGACGGCGGCATGTGGGCGAGCCTCAAGGGCCCGAAGCGCTGCGCCGTCGTGTGCCAGGGGTACTACGAGTGGCTCACCAAGGGGAAGAGCAAGCTGCCGCACTTTGTCAAGCCCAAGGACGGGAGGCTGATGCTCATGGCGGGGCTGTTCGATTCCGTCGTCTTGCAGGGTTTGTTTATCTTCGTTTTCCTACTCCCAAATATTCCTTCATGGATTTATAGGCGAAACGGAAACGATGTGGACATTCACGATCGTCACCACCGCTGCGAACCCAGAGTTCTCGTGGCTACACGAGCGGCAGCCCGTCATCCTGCACACCCCCGAGGCGCTCGCTGCGTGGCTCGACACCTCCTCCCTCAAGTGGAGCTCCGACCTCGTCCCCCTCCTCGCGCCGACGACCTGTGCCCTCGACTGGTACGCTCCTCGTTGTGTCCATCTATTCCACATACCCTGACTCTACACCAGTTATCAAGTCCCCAAAGAAGTCGGCAAAGTCGGCACCGAGTCCTCCACCTTCATCGAGCCAGTCGAAAACCTGCAAAGACGGCATTCAAGCGCTGTTCAACAAGCAGAAGCAGCGCAGGCAGCATCGCCCAAGAAGACGCCTGAAGCGCCGGCTTTCGCCTGCAGATGAAGACGAGATCGTGGTCCTTGATGGTCCTTCATCGTCGAAGAAGGTGCGTGCGAGCGTTAGATCTCGTCAATTTTTAATTGAGGTCGAAACAGAAGAAACCCCACCCTCCCGACGACGACGACGACGACGACGAAATCGAGATTGTCGATGGCCCGTCGTCGCCGAAAAAGTCGAAGCCTACGCCCAAGGTACTCATCTTGTTCACTTGTGAATTCGCTTGCTGACAGATTTGGGTAACAAGAAAAAAGGTGATAGACACCCCGAAAGCCTCGTCGTCGCAGATCACTTCGTTCTTCAACAAATCCTGATTTGCTAGCCGCCGTTCGCATAATTTATGTATATAGTATCCATTGTAAATTTGTGTAATAATACATTCCTGTACATGTGGTAGTTTCGCTCCTTTTGTCCTCCCTGAATATCCCCGCCCCACCACTTGTACGCTCACAGTTGCAACACCTGTGGGCCTGCCTCGGTGATTCCGTAAAATCAATGCTTGTGGTCGATGGCAAACCAGGAGGCCATTTCCCTTTCGTTTGGGAGCCACACGCCGAACTCGGAGCGAGAGGGCTACTCTTCGCGGCCCTCCTCGATCCGGAGCTTCTCAATACAGCGGCACCGGAATCGCCATCGGGGAGCTCGTCGGGGTCGGTGAACATGCGGAGGACGTCACCGATCGACAAATACCACCACCCCCAGGGGAGCGGGTCCTCGACACGGGTGGTAAGGCATGTGCAGACGACGACGACGACGACGGCAAGCAGCAGCCGGCGTCAGCCACACGTGCGTTCGAAATCCGGCGCATTATCGACGCACTCATCCGCGTACCGCGCATCTGCCGATCGAGGTCCTTGCGATTTCGCCTATCCCAGAAAACGCGATGACGTCGATTCGGGACGCGTTTTCGGGCGGCGGGCAAGCGGGGCTCGGGCTCGGTGCGGTGGGTGTTGGGGGCGCCGGAGACGAGAGCGATTGGGAAGAGGGTAGACGAGGATGACGATATTCTCGCTTTTGCGGGCGGAGATGGCGACGTCGATGGGTGGCTCGTCGTCGCACCATCCGTCATCTGGCGTCGAGACTGTGACGCTGTCCCCCGCGCCACGGCCACCGGCCGAGCAAGCGCACGAATCGAAGTGGATCTGGTTCGTCTAAGTAGCCGAACGAAAGGGGAGGAGGCGCACGGCAGGGTTCCAAAGCGGGGCACTCGCCGTTGAGCTGATGCGGGGCACTCGCCGTCGATCAGCTCAACTCCGCTGCCGCCCGGGACTTCTCTGTATGAGTCTGCAGGGCGGAGGCAGCTTCCTCCCGGGCGGAGTGGCCAGGCCTTCAGGCAACCCAGACGGTGCCGAAGGAGTTGTTGTTGAGACTCTTGAGCTCAATGCCGGCATGAGGACGAACACCTTTGTGAAGTAGCGCGGGTCCGAATCCTTTTCGAGGCCGAATCCCTGCCTGTGCTGGGTGATAGGGAGGATGTGAGGTGGTGGTGGAGAGAAAGCATCACGCGGTCACGCAATTGAGTGGCTGCTCGGTCCAGCAACACCAAACCGCCGCCCAGCCGTGTCGAAGCGCTTCTGCCCACCATTCGTTGTGCCCCGCACGCCGGCACAACCCCGGCGCCGCACTCAACACCAATAAGCGTCATGGCTCGCTCCGGCCTTCCACCTTCCAAACGAATCCCGGCGGAAACGCGCCTCCTTGCAAAGATGTGCGTAGTTGGCGATCCCCCCCACATTTCCTGACCCTTCTATCAGCCGTCGCCTTCCCCCGAAGCCCCAAATGCGCGCCCTTCGCAGACTTCAGGTTCCATACGTTCGAGAAGGGGATGGGTGGGTGTATCATTGTGTCGAGATCGTCTACCGGGGGCGGATGCCCCGCAAGGTTATCGCCAAAGTCGGCGAGACCGGTAGGTTGGACGGCCGCTGCGGTGAATACAAGAGGTGTGAGAAAGGCGGGCGGGTCCACATTTGGCTTTGGGCGTTCTACGTCCAAAGACGCCAGTTCGCAGGTAAGCGACCCATTGCATCCTGTCCTACTGCGTTTTCACGTTCCGTTGCCTTGTAGAGAGGATGATCCACCTCGCGCTTCGTGCCGCGGGCTACCGGCGTGCACGGTTTGCAAAGCGCTGCTCGTGCGGTCGCCGGCACCGCGAGTTCGTTAAGGTCGGACGTAATGGTTCTTTGGAGGACATCGAGGAGATTGTTCGGCGCTGTTTGGAAAATATTGGTGAGGAGGATGCGCCGCAGTGAGTTTTTCTTTACCTCATCTTCTCCTTCTCGTGATTAATTCTTCTCAGGTTGATATTTCCATCACAAAAGCGTTGAATGTTTGTCTCGTTCTGCTGTTCGCCAACGCGCTCGTTTGTATAATAATTTCTTGTGTCGTGCAGTTGTTTTCTTGCTCTGAATGTTTGATATCATGCTATCTACTGTCTTGCCGAATATCAGAACCCGTGTATGTTTTATAAAGCGGCGGGAGATTCGTACCGTCGATTGTGTGTGGTTTCCTCCGCCGAGGGTCGTGTAACCGCCGAGCTGGAGTTCTCTGGCGCCTTTTTTAGGCTTTGAATTTAATCAATGTTTTTTGGAGCATTTGAACAAGCTGGGAGGATATTGGCAAGTGCTGCTATCAATTTCTGTTTTATTTTCTCGACCTCTCTCTCTCCCAGACCGGTCCTTAACGGAATTGCCCTGGTCTCTGTCTTGATAATGGGGACAAAGATACACCATCTGTCTCTCAAGTGTTAGAAAGAAAAATAAGGTGAGGAATTAAAGACTTGCCGATATGGATCGCGAGGTCGCAGAAGATGAAGAGCGAGACCTGCCTCAAAACCGCATTCTCCCGCAATGTAGACCAACATTATTGTGACCGCCCTACCGAAGTGCAGAAGTCGAAGTCCTCTCAACCGACACTTCGTGCCGCGGGCGTTGAGACGTGAACGTCCGGTTGGAGAAGGATATACGCGAGTCTGGTTCGAGGAAGGAGTCGCGGCGCGCGCCAATTTCGAGAAGGAAGACTTTCCGACAAAAAGCCAGAGGGTGGCGTTGATTGGTGGCTGTACATGTGTCGCCGATGAGACTGCAGCGTCTCTGAACTGGGGCAGGGAGGACGTGGCCCTTTCAGCGAGTCCCGCCTGAATAAAGTGGGTGTTGGAGGAGGGTTAATTTCGGCCGTGGCGGAGCCTGCAGCTGTGGGGGTTACACTAGAATAAGGACTGTCAGTCAGCAAGCCGGGCGTGCAAATCGAGCCGCTCACAATTACTTTCGATAGCTACTGGTTATTGGATTCGGATAGCAAAAGCATATCCCATGTCGGTAGGAGTACGGGGGAGAAGCATAGGAGCAGCATGGCCACCTTTTTGTGCACACACTTTGGCCTAGTGTTGACGAGATGACCATGAGGGACAAGGGAGGGCGAAGAAAGTGGGGCGAGAGGGAGGGCTCGATCCCGCCGATCAGATCTGCGCGCTACTCGCCATCGAGGAGGACCACGTCCGGGGACCGTTTATTTCACCGCGCAGCGAGACGACCGCGGGCAGCTGATTGTGAAGTGGGGAGAGAGTACCTGCCTCGAAGGCAACTCGAACACGACGAGTGCGGAGTCGGGAAAACGCAGATGTGGTCCGGGGCATTCGAGGTGCAGCGGCGACGTATTAAAGGGAATAGAGCCCGTCCGACCCTCCGCTATCCGGTGAGAACGTCCTGGAAGCGCAGAGTCGCGCCGCGTGCCATTTTCGAGAACGAAGACTTTCCGACAAAAAGACAGAGGGCATTGATTGGTGGCTGCGTCACCGATGAGACTGCGGCGTCTCTGAACTGGCGCAGGGAGGACGCGGCCCTTTCAGCGAGCCCCGCCTGGATGAAGTGGGGTGTTCCATGGTAGAGCCTGCAGCTGCGGGGGTTACGCTAGAATGAATACTATCAGTCAGCAAGCCGGACGTGTACATCGATCCGCTCACAATTAATTTGGATAGCTACTGGTTATTGGATTCGGGGAGCGAAATGCTGGAACGTCGTGTACGGGCCCATGCGCGCCGTCGCCAGTGCCACGAGCTCCTCCGCATGCGACACGCTCGTCGTTGGCTCGTTTGCGGTCTCCCCGTCCGGGTCTGAACCCCCATCGTCCTGATCCAACCCCGCCGTAACGCTTGCACCCCCGTCTTGCACATGGCATTTGAAGCAATCTTGAAGCAAGTGCGGCCTGAAATCCACCAAGTAGCGGACCGGTCTAGAGGGCGAAATCGAGACACCACAGTGGTCTAACTACGCCCCCCTCATGCGCAGACTGAACCCCGCTACGATGCCTGCGCCCTCGTCGTGCACATGGCGTTCGAAGGTCGGTGTTGCCTTAAAATTGCCAAATTGTCATTCCAGTGGCGAGTAATTGCTCTAGTCTGCGCGCGCCATGTTGCTGCATGGATTGAGATGCGGAAGGTGGTGCGCGGTCGGTGCTGCTGCATCACGGCTAGCACCGCCAATGTGGCCGCATAACGGCTCAATCGTTGCGCTTTGGCTGACCTATGTGGTCAGACCAGAGTCGAAGCACGATTCTAGAAGTGCGGCGGGGTTAGCTACGCCGCCGTCGTGCGCAGACTGACACCCCGCTGTGACGCCTGCACCCCCGTCCTGCGCATGGCGTTTGAAGCAAAAGGCCGACCTCAGAGTATACTTCTAGGATTGCGGAGGATCTAGCTACGCCGCCGTCGTGCGCAGGCTGGTCCTGCGCATGGCGTTTGAAGCAAAAGGCCGACCCCAGAGTATACTTCTAGGATTGCGGAGGATCTAGCTACGCCGCCGTCGTGCGCAGGCTGAACCCCGCCGTAACGCCTGCACCCCCGTCTTGCACATGGCGTTTGAAGCAATCTTGAAGCAAGTGCGGCCTGAAATCCACGATGTAGCGGACCGGTCTAGAAGGCGAAATCGAGACACCACGGCGGTTTAGCTACGCCCCCCTCATGCGCAGACTGAACCCTGTTAAGACACCTGCGCCCTCGTCATGCACATGGCGTTCGAAGGTCGGTGTTGCCTTAGAATGGCCAAATCGTCATTCCAGTGGCGAGTAATTGCTCCAGTCTGCGCGCGCCATGTGCTGTATGAATTGATACGTGGAAGGTGGCGCGCGGTCGGTGCTGCTGTATCACGGCTAGCACTGGCCGTATACAATCGTTGTTGAATCGTTCCGCCGTGGTCAAGATCATGATTTGGTCACGTGTCGCGCTGTCAGCCACCACGACGATTCATCATTCAAGATATTAACATGTATCAGATACAACACAGTATACAGAATTAATATTAATCCTGCTCGCAACCTGAACTCTTCCTCGGAGGCCTCGAGATCTTGATAGGCCAAAGCCCCCAGTGTCCCCAGCCACTCGCTGCTATACATGCATTTGGGGAGGCCGCCCCGTCCCACCTTCTGCAACATGGACCTCATGGCCTTGCTCGGGCCATGCTCATTGTGCTGTTCGCTCAGCACCCTTGTGTGCTTGTCCATATCATCGGTGATCTCCGGAGCCCGCCACAGCGCCCGTAGTGCGAGAGGAGAATCGAAGTATGCCTGACGTGAGGACACCAGCACGGATGGCACGGAGGAACGTGACGACGAGCTCAATGAACACAGACTCGTTGAGAAGCTGTGTGGGAGAGTTAGAGGCTCAAAGTCTGCATTGGGCGCCCAACAACGAAAGACAGAACAACGAACCCTCCTTGATAGAACATTTTTTCGTCTTAGGAGCTGCCTTCCCTTTACCCTCCCCTTTCCTCTTGCCGTCTTCGCCAGCGTCGCTGCCCTCGTCGCCGCTATCATTCTCCTTCTCCTCGTCCTCGTCCTCGTCCTCGTCCACTTCTCCCGCATCCACCTCCACGAGGACGCAGCGGAGGTGATGAGGCGGTCGAAAAACTCGTTGAGGGAATTGCGGAATTTTTTGAAAACAGGGAGTTTGGAGGTTAGCGGGTAGGTAGTCGGGACTTGTTCCTTCTTCAGTCCCTCTGTAAATTCATCCAACGCGTCGAGAACACCGTCGTAGTCGACCACCTGGTCTGCATCGAGAGACTTATTACAGCCACAGGCGCGCAGGACGAGGTTAATCAGCTCGGCTAATGCCAGACCGGGACACTGGTCCAACGATTCGAGAAAGTCCTCTGCGGTAGATTGCAGTGCGACAGCGGAGTTGAGAATGGCATTTATTGGGTCGCTTCCTGGGCCGACTGGGACCGCTGTCTGAGTCTGGGCGGTAGAGAACGGTAGGTGTTGCTGGGGAGAAGCGCCGTCGGTAAGGAGACTGTCCAGCAGCTGGATGATTTTGTTGACTGTTGACTGTGAAGTCGAGTTTGAGAGCAGCTTCGGGGGGCTGTTGGACGGCCGGGGCGGCGGGTGCAGCCTGGCGATGTGGTCCGGGGTCCAGGTGTGCTACATCACGGTAACTTCGGACTCGACCCCGTTGTTCTGCGACATCGGGGGCGTATTGGGCTCGGCGGAGGCGGGTGCGGGTGTCCGGGGTCTCTGTTTATCAAAACCAGCTCCAGACTCGACAGAAAAAACCTGGGTGTTCGGCAGTCACAGATCCACAAATGGGGAGTGTGCGCAGAAGAGGAGATCTCGCCCCAAGAGTTGGTCGTCGAGTATGTCGGGGAGGTTATATATGCGCAGGTGGCCGAGAGGTTAAAGCGTAGGCTGACTTGGCATGCTGAGTGCGCGAGTCAAGCTACGCGTAGAGACCGAGTCCCGATGTGACCCCTGCGCATGGCGTTTGAAGCCAACTTTGGATTGAGCGAAGTTCCTGTCCCCGCGCACCATATTCCTGCGAAGGAGGCCAACCCACGATCGTATTACGACCAACATCGCTGATGGGGCCGTATATATCGTCGCACCATATTGCTTCGGCAGAGGCTGACCCGCGGTCGGTGCTATCGTATCACGACTAGCATCGTCGATGGGCCGTATACGCCGTCGTACTTTATGGTGATTGAAAACAAGTTCCGATTCGAGTGGGCGAGTCAAGCTACGTGCGGGAGTCTGGCTAGGCGTCGAGACTGAGACGACAGTCAAGCTGTGCTCATTGCTCAGTTCATGCGCGAACTAAGCCCCGTCGTGATGTGGTGTGTTTGAAGACTTGAAATGTCCATCGGCAGTGGCAGGTACTTGCCGGTCGGCGCGCGCCATTGGTGCGCAAATCAAGATGGTGAGGGTGAGGTACTCCTGTATTGCGACCAGGATTGTCGGTGACGCCGTATCACGACTGCCATCGTCGCACTTGGTCGTGATTGAAAATAAAAGTTAAGTCCTGATTCGGTCACATACATATGACGCAGACGCCGGAAAATCAGTAACCACTGAGCGCTGAGCTATTCTGCCGATGCATCGAGTAGAAGGATGTATTATGGTAAATTCATATTGAATATACAGTGATTGGAAGATACGAGAGAAGTATTTTACTCGGCAAGTTTACGATGTAGATATTCGGCGGCAAGCCTTTCATTGGCCTTTGCGACTATGCGGCTTTTCTGGATGAATCGCATGTTGTGTTTCCATTCGGCCTGGGTGAAGAGCTGGGCCGAGTGGTTCTTGAAGTCGAGCAGTCGTTTCTGGTACCAACGTTCACAATCGGGTGACCACCATCCTATATTCAGACCTGAGAAAAAAAATGAGGTGGGGGTGGGCCACCAAGAAATTGCCTTCTTTTGCCATCCGTCATCTTCTGCCGAACTTCTCTGGCCTAGAAAAAGTCAGCTGGGTCAAATTTCGTGAATTTTCGGACGCACCCGTATTGACGACATAGACACCACAGATCAAATTGATTTCATCCGCATCGTCCCAGTACGCCGTTGAGCTCTGGCCATCCCATAAACACACACTATGCTCGAAACTCTCGTCAGAAGGTCCTCGAGCCGCGATCTCGTCGTCCGTAAGCACCATGGCAAGATCCACGGCAAGACGGCCGACGATCCCGCCGGCAAATCGAGCGGCACGGCCCCGAGGAGAACGAAGGAACTCGTCGCGACGTTCCTCATAGGCGAGATAGTCGGTGAGAGTGGGACGGTAGCCAGCAGGGCGCCAGCCCAGTCCAGTTTGGAACAAAGGCGGACGCGGCTGAGGACGAAGCGGCCCTCGTCGACAGAGACGAAACTCTATCCCTCTTTGGAATAGGTGGAAGACAATTTCCTGGATGCTCGATAAGCCCCAGCCCATTCTAACGATTTCCAGAGTCGTCACAGCACTTGAGAGGAGGATATAGAGGTCCGAATCGTAGCCTGGGCTGCACGGCTGAAGAACATATTGAGGTTGCCCATTCAAGATCTCCCTGTGGACATCGACCGCCCAGACCTGGGCAGAAATATCAGACACATCTTGCCGAAGATCAAGCAGTTCCTGAGGAATATCGCCGAGTGATTCGGCGTCGGACAGGTGCGCCAGCAGAACCGGAAGAAGAGCAAACGTAGGATGCTCAAGGCCAATCCATCGTTCATCTCCCACAGCCCTGGCGCTGAAATCGTCTCGGAGTCCCTCCCGATACTTCTGAGCTGGTGCTTCGGGGACCGTGAAACCGAAGCGAGAATAGGGAACATTGTCCATGGCCAAGAACGGCTCGTACGGCTCGTACAGGTCCCCAACACCTTCAGGCTCCGGGGCTATCCACGAGGTATAGACTGCTGTTAGATCATCCCCTGTGGAATGCGGGCCTATGGGTTCTTCGGGCAAAAGAGGTGCGGGGGCGTCGGGGAGCGTATGGGATTCCGGTTCTGGTTCTTCGCGAAAAATGGGGGCTGGAACGTCGGGAAGGGATGGTTCGTCAGGCAAAATACGGGCTGGAACGTCGGGGAGGGTTGGTTCTTCGCGCACAGAGACAGGAGCATCGGGGAGGAGTGACTCTTCGAGCGAAACAGGGATGTCGGGGAGGGATGATTCTTCGAGCAAAATAGGGGCCGGAATGGCGGGAAGCGTAGGGAATTCAGGTTCTCGGCGGACGGTGTCCTCGTAACCCTCGCCATCGTCATCATCGCCAGCTTCTTGTTCTGGAGCGAGTGCCTTGCACAAATCCCATTCATCTGCCCAGCTATCATAGTGCCGCTGATTGTCAGTAAACTCGTCCCACATATCGGCGGCGAAGGTGCGATTGAGTGGTTTGCGAACAAGAAAATCGTCTTCCTCGTCCCAAATGAAAACCCTCGCTCCTTTCTTGCCGGGCGGAGCTCCTTTCGCTGCATGAGCCTCCCGTGCCAAGCGCGCAGTCCTCTTTACCGAAGTTTCGGTGGCCAACCATTTCTCATACTTCTCCTTACGACGACCTAAGAAGGCGCGTACAGCTTCGCCCGCCTTCTGGCTGCTGTGGGAGCCCACCGGCGGGGGAGTTCTCCCGGTATTGACAGCAGGATTGTCCAAGGGTGAGGTGGACGATTCGGAAGTCAGTTCAACGGGGGCTATGGCAGAAGCAGGAGTGACGGATGGAGTAATGATGTTAGATTGTGGCGCATGCAAGTTTGCATCCCTCTGTGAAACATATACCTCGCCGCGGCAATCCCAAGCACTAAACGACACATTTCCTGAAGAATTGTGGAGGTATTTAACCTCTGCGTCGTCGGGAAAGAACTTCCGCTGCCTCAAGACCGAAGGAATAGGGAGCCGCGGAGATCCTTTGATGGCTCCCCAGTGCAGATAGAGAGGAATGGGAAATTTTCCTATGCACGCGGTGAGTAGGACGTCCATAGGGGCCTTCCATGTCAAGGTGAGGTCAATGATGCCCCCGACGCGCTCCACATTCATGTTGCCTGCTGCAGATGACTCCAAATCTGCAAACCATTGGGGATGAACATTGGAGGCGTTGATCACTCGGGACCGCCACGACTCATCGCGATCACGACCATTCAGAAGGACGAACAGCATAGTAATGGTCGCAATAAACGGCAGGAAGGCGTCGCGCGAGTGCCTCAAAGCTACAGCCGCTAGGTCACGGGTATGCCATGGTGCGTTGCGGTATCCGAATTGCGAGGGGAAGGGAACGGAGAGCATCCCTTCAAACAGAGAACCTCCAAGCTCCGCATACATGGCCTGGAGAATACTGCGCAGCGGATTCTCCAGGCTCGTCCATTTGGCCACAATGGCAGGATCCAACGACCATCCGGCGTCCGAGGATACGAGGGGAGAAGCCTTTGGACCTGGCTGAGTCGTGACATTGAGACGTTCGAAGAGGCTACCGTGAAATGGGTTGGAACGCGGGAGGAAAATAAGGTAGGGCATTTTGGGGGAGGTCCAAGTCGTGTGCCGATAGTCCCCATCCATAGAGGTGTGGGTCGGGCTGGGCGCCTGGGTTTTCGTGGGCATTTGGTCCATGAACTTGCGGTTGCCGCAGTGAACAGTATAGATAGCACCGCCGTGACGGAGATGACCAGAAAAATATTCGGAAAGCTGGCAATGAACGCGTAAGACAGAGTGTCGTTTCAGAAATAAGAACTGCGTACGGCGGGGATGTTGGAGGTGGAAGGCTGCATCTTGGGTGAGAAATTTGACGAGCCTCTGCGACGCTACGGCCAAGAGAGCGAAGACGAATGGGATAGACGTTGTATTTTTCAGAATATTCGTGTCCTGCCGGCGTATCACACCGTTCACACCGTTCACAGGTTACAAATAATTGCGGGCAATGATTACAGAATTACAGGCGTATCGCAAGCCGCAATTGTCACATCGTCACGGCGCGTCACCTTGACCGCGTCCGAAACACACCACGCGGATCACTAGTACTACGGAGAGCTTTCGGGAATTGGTGAAACCGGCATCAAAAGTGGCCGGCGGTCGACCGCCGGCCTTGCTTATGACATGTCGCAATTCAGTTTCGTGTTACTGCCCAGCCGACTTCACAACACACTCGCCGCCTCCATCCCCCAACCCTCACAAATTTACCTCCACGCCAGCGGTACCTCCCTGTAATTAGTAAAGTGCCACATAGCCCAGGGCCCGCGCGCACCACTGTAATGGTCCTAAAGGAATTGAAAGGAAATGAACTGTAAAAGCCCCTGAGGCACTCTGAAGCGGTGGCGGGAAAGATGCACGACGTCTGCTAATAGCAACAGTGAGTACTACGCTGGCCTGAACTTTCACAAACAGAACATTGGTCCCGAACGGCGGTGTAGGTCAGTCAGTTCTTGACACGAATCCCTTAGTCAGTGTGAAGTTTCGCGTCTCCGTTCCTCACTTCAGTGTGTTCAAGGCATGATTAGCCTATATTATTTTCATTTGCCGACAGTGCTACTAATTCTGCTACAGTAGAAAACAAAGCGAGCCCTTCCCGCCATCGTCCTTCCCGCAAACCCATTACTCGCTCATACTCCACAGGGTTCTCCGCGGCCAGCCCAGCCTCCGTCCGAAATCCGTAGTCCACGAAGCGAAAAAGTCCGCCCGCCGTGAACTGCGTGAAGGAGACACGTTCGTCGCCGGCCTGGCCATGGACGGAGTGCGCGACTGTGGCGGAGGGGAGCAGAATTAATGCGCCCACAGGGAACTCCACCACAAGTTTGAGGTTCCAGAGGACGAGGTGTCCGCCGAGATGGGGGTCGAAGTTGCCGAGCGATTGCACTGCGCACCAACCTAATGGCAGATTGAAGACATCGCGATGCTTGAAGGTCCACACGTTGCCGAGGTTGAAGGCCGCGCACGAGAAGACTGATTTGGGGAACTGGCGCTTGAGATCAGGGAAGCGCAAGCGGAGGCGGGAGTTGTGGTCGGCATAGTATTGGTGGAGCCGCGGTGCCCAGACTTGAAAGGCAGATATGAGAGGGAGAGGGGAAGAACTGAGTGATAATGACGCAGGAGGAGGGAATCGAGCTCACCACTAGCGAAGTGAGCCATGCGGGCGATGTCGTCGTGGACGAGGAGCCGCTCCGTGAGGCTTGTATAATTCTTGTTGTCCAGCGAAGTGGGAAGCGTCTGCCCCTTGCCAAAAGTCAGCCTGACGTTGATGGCGGCGAAGAGGCCGCGTCGGTGCTTGTAGAAGGCGGCAGGAAAGTGGGCGGCGGCGCCTTGTTGCTTGATGAAGTCGTACGCGCGCCCGACGCTCGCATGGTAAAGCTCGTCTCGAGGCTGTCCGACGAGGACAAGAAATACACGCCCCTCGCCGTCGACGAGGGGCTGTGGGTCACTGCAAGCGAATTGGCTTAAATGAGGAGAGGGAGATGAGGATTTGCTTACAATCCGTTCCAGGGAATGAGCTAGAAGCCCAGGCCGATCAGCTCAGCAAGGCTGCGACGCTGCTTGCTGCCACGCTTCTCAGCCCTGTCCTCAACTTTCGCGGCATACGCGCCGTGGGCGGTGGGTAAGGCGGCCACGTCAAAAACGGGCAGGTGGAACGGCTGAGCGGGCGCGACGTATTTGCGTATGGCAGCTGGGCGGGCGACGTGTCCGTGAGTCTCAACCCCACGAGCGCGTTTGAAAGCGCGGCGTCGGTGGGAGCCAGACTGGGCGGGACCGGATGCAAACACTCGGTCGAACGTTGGAGAGGGGCGTCGCTTTCGCGAGGGAGTGGCGGGTACGTCGTCAACGGCATTGAGCGGATCAGGCGGCGGCCATTCCTCGTCGACTCGATTGAGGCGTTCGGGGGGTCCAGTCCTAGTCAACGTTGTCATCTTCCAGCCCGAAATCTTCCTAGGCCTCGCACTCGGCAGCCACGGCCTGCGATAGCAGAGGCCCGAAACAGTCGACGGCGTTGCTCCATGCCGCGAAAATTGTGCCACTGCGTGTCTTTCAAGGTGGTGAGCGCATGAATGGAGTTTGAGGGCAGTATTGGTGTCTTACCGTTCGCTGCGTAGGTGTCCAGAGCATTTCTGCAAAAAAAAACGCGTCAGCTGAAGCCCAGTGGCACTATATGTCACGGTGGCAGCCATGCATTCTGGATCTCCGCTGAGTCCCAGGTTTGAATCTTCACGTGGAGGATTCAAGAATAAATGGCTGCCAGGCCAGAGACAAGATAAAAAACAAACTAAACTTCGCAGAGGAACGAGCCAAGAGCGACGCGGTGGGTGTGGAACTTGAGGGAGGCG
Organism: Mycena olivaceomarginata; assembly: GCA_029378375.1. Lineage (NCBI taxonomy): Eukaryota > Fungi > Basidiomycota > Agaricomycetes > Agaricales > Mycenaceae > Mycena > Mycena olivaceomarginata. The sequence goes on along the minus strand of JARKIC010001457.1, from coordinate 73,928 downwards.
AGCACGCTGATGGGGCGCGCTGATCCAATCAACGCGTGCCCAGGGTAAGTACACATATCTTCAACGTCCGCATACAAATACCTCAACGTCCACCATATTGCTGTTCTCGATAGACCGATTTTACCTAGGGCGCGCTACCAAGTACCCCGATGTGATACGTCGTGGATTCTATTGCGCCTCTATCACAGTCCCTCCGTCATTAACCTCCACCGCTACAACCCTCGCTCACCATGCCCCGCACCTCTTGCGCGCATAAGCCCAGTTCGAAAACTCCTTTGCCCAAAAAAGATGGCATAACCCAAGACCTAAAACCTTTGCGGCGACCCATGGCCAGCATGCAAACCTCCAACGCTAAAGCCCGGCCGTCCATCATGGACAGAGCGGTGGAACACAGATTGTACGAAAACATCGAGATCTTGGACTGGACTTTGCACGAAAAATATAACGTTCCCCAGTGCCGCGACCGTTACCAATGCAAAAAATGCAAGTCCTATTTCTCGCACCTCATAGACGCTATAAAATGGGGAGGGACTGACCGCGGCGAGGACGAGGACGACTCTATGGACTCGTCCTCGGAAAACGGGTCCGAACCGAAGGCGAAGGGCCAGCGGCGTGATGACGAAAATAACTCCGACGACGACGCGGAGGAGTCTGAGAATGAGGACGAGGACGAGGACGAGGACGAGGACAAATCACCATCTCAGCTTGCAATGGTGAACCTCCTTCAACTGCAAGACCTCAGAGGGAAGTGTCGCACGTTCGGGTGGCACAACGAAGAGACCACGACCCACCAGGAATCCGGGGCCTACGCTGCTATGGCTGCGATGTGCGAGAAGACCGCGAACAAGTTAGAAGTCACTCAAGCCCAGGTCACCGAGCTCAGCGTGCGTATGGCCGAGATGAGCGTCAAGCTGGAGGAGAAGGATAGATGCATGGCGGAAATGGGCATCAAGCTGGAGGAGAAGGACGGCAAAATTCAGGATCTGCAGAATCGAATGGACGCCTTCGCTATCCAACGCGACACCGAACGCGATGACCTCCTCACCGCGCTCGTGGCATCTCGAGAGGAGGCTCGGATGCTGAGAGAGGAGGAACTTGACATGCAACGCCCACGAAAACAGGTTAAATCAGGCCTCGCTCACTTGCACGCGGGTCCTTCCACGGCGCCACTGGGAAAGCTTCCACCCCTGTGCCCTCCTCCCGTCGGTTCACGAGATAAATTGTGGGAGAAGCTGCATAGCATGAAGCGACCCGCGCCGTCAGACTCACCAGACGACATTGCTCAGTACCTACAGCATAACGAGGAGACCGAATTCAAGGGGATCCCCCTCTCGGTGCCGGACTTCGTCGTCGACATGAGGGACGTTCGCGGTTATCGGCAGGTCTTTTCAAGGGTGCCGACGTACCCGAAAGAAGCACTGGATGAAAAATTTCACGCATCTCGTTGCCTGACGCGTCTCCTCCTCGTGTTGGCTGTCCCGGGAAGATATACGGAGCTGCTGGCGCAGCAGCACGTCGTCGTCGCACCCACTGCCGCCCTCACCGTTTGCGATTGGGGGCAACAGCCTCTTGCTTTGACCGACGGCGAGGTCTGCGTCCTGTTGGCGGCCAGCGGGCTCACTGCTGCCGTTGCGGACGACAGTTGGCAGTTCTGCTACCGTTACTTGCGAGCCTCCGCGGCTCGACCCGACATCTATGTAACGCCAGACCTGCTCCAGCTGTGGCATCGTATCAAGGACGCGACCCCTCCACCAGGCCTCCACAGCGCCGCCGCCGATATATATCCAAGGAATGTACCCGGGAAGCGAAAGGAGCACCGCAAAAAGTGGTTTGTGATAAATTCCCATTCATTCCGTTCTGACAAACGAGCAGGAAACGTTGACCTGTACATACATGCACTTATTGCGACTTGCTCCGCCCCGCCAATGTATATCAATGCATTGTATATCTACTGCAAAAATAACTGGTTTTGTGTGGAACTTTTTTTTTGTGTGGTCTGCGCGAGAGGTTGATGAGGTAAACCGCAACGAACAGAGTCCAAACAGCATTCCTTCTGTCCGGCCATGCGCACGACGGGGGCGCAGGCGTCACAGCGGGGCTGTCTGCGCACGACGGCGGCGTAGGCAGACTGCCGCATACTAATTTCGCTCCCCGAACGTATTCTATCTGTACCTCGACCACGATGTGATACGTCGTCCCTCTTTAGAAAGAGCGGATTGTCTCAAAGTATTTTCTTGTATCGTAATAATTGTGTATACTGTATTGTATCTAGTACATGTTAATATCTATCTTGAATCGTCGGTGAGCGAGGAGTGGCACCGACACGTGACCAAATCATCATGGTCTTCACCAAGGCCAACGACGATTGAGCCGTTATACGGCCACATCGACGGTGCTAGCCGTGATACAGCAGCACCGACTGCGCACCGCACTTGCTTCAAGATTGCTTCAAACGCCATGTGCAAGACGGGGGTGCAGGCGTTACGGCGGGGCTCAGCCTGCGCACGACGGCGGCGTAGCTAGACCCCCGCACTCCTAGAAGCATACTCCGAGGTCGGCCTTTTGCTTCAAGCGTCATGCGCAGGACGATGGTGCAGGCGTCACAGCGGGGTGTCAGCCTGCGCACGACGGCGGCGTAGCTAGACCCCCACACTTCTAGAATCGTGCTTCGACTCTGGCTCGACCACATAAGTCAGCCAAAGCGCAACGATTGAGCCGTTATACAGCCACATCGACGGTGTTCGCCGTGATACAGCAGCACCGACCGCGCACCACCTTCCGCATCTCAATTCATGCAGCAACATGGCGTGCGCAGACTGGAGCAATTACTCGCCACTGGAATGACGATTTGGCCATTCTAAGGCAACGCCGACCTTCGAACGCCATGTGCACGGCGAGGGCGCAGGCGTCGTAACGGGGTTCAGTCTGCGCATGAGGGGGGCGTAGCTAGACCGCCGTGGTGTCTCGATTTCGCCCTCTAGACCGGTCCGGTACATCGTGGATTTCAGGCCGCACTTGCTTCAAACGCCATGTGCAAGACGGGGGTGCAGGCGTTACGGCGGGGTTCAGCCTGCGCACGACGGCGGCGTAGCTAGACCCCTGCACTCCTAGAAGCATACTCCGAGGTCGGCCTTTTGCTTCAAGCGCCATGCGCAGGACGGGGGTGCAGGCGTCACAGCGTCCTGTCAGCCTGCGCATAACGCTGTCAGCGGCCACACTCAATGTCGAATGTGATACGTTCGCACTGTGTTCCGGCTTGTGGAATGTGGTGCCCTCGACATCGTCACCGGACAGGGCGACTTGATTGTGCCCTTCTGGCCTTCTCAGCCTAGATCTCGAAAAATCACAAGGTCTATCTGGTCGCCTATCTCGCTTGCAAGACCCTACCGGCCAAGGTTGCCCCGCGCAAGAACAATTGCGCTCCCATGGCCATGGCGCCAGAACCATGCGTCTCTCGTCGCCGATTTCGGGGAAATGCCTGAGCTTCTTGTTCAGGACCTGTTCAGGACATTCTGCCTTCAGCCTCTTGCAGACAATTACAACAATGGGAACAATTGCGCTCTCCGGTAATCTGGCGCCATCCAGAGCCATGCGTCTCTCGTCGTCGATTTCGGGGAAATGCCCTAGCTTCTTGTTCAGGAGACCTACCTGCAGCCTCTTGCGACAATTACAACAATGGCGATCCGACGGTGGGAGCGGCTCCTCCCTTGGCGCGCAGTTGGAGGTATGTGCGCCCTCTTTTAATTCACCAACGGTCAGTCGCTGATTTAGTGGAGCTCAGGACTTCGCAAGTCTTCGATTTGGGCGCCCAGGCCTAGGACCACGCACTGCTCCTTATCTCTGTTTTTGGTCACTACCCCCGCTCTGTTTTTTTGTCTCTATTGTTTCAACTCGACGACGGAGCGATGGATAAAACGCAAATGCGAACGGTGCTGTCGTCCAGACAGCACTCCATGAGTTCCATGAGTTCCCGCTCGCACTCTTCTCACCGCACTTCCAAGCCTGCGAAAACTTCGCGTGAGTCCCTGTATCTCTGAACATCTCAAGTTCAAGGTCTGAATCGCCTTGTAGCCGCGGTATTTTGCCCCCACTGCGAACCTTGCCCGACCTGCGGTAATGGCCCCAAACCGGAGAAGCCAGCTTCGACGACTCCAGTCGACCCGGGCCCTGCGGCCCCAGTCCCTACGCCCCGCGCGAGCGACCGCGGTCCGTGAGCTTTTACTCCTTCCCCTTCTCCTAGCCTTGGACTGACAGTGCTGCCTTAGAGCGCATTTTGCCGGCCATCCCCATCTCGCTCCTTTTTACTCTCTTCCTGCTTGAAGCCCACATGCAGGGAGGCTGGCGCCACCTCCTCATCCCCTACATTTGTGTTCTGGTGCTCTGCTTCTTGTAAATCCATATGCATCCCTAGCGACGCCTATGCCACATTTGTATCAGTATTCGCTCTCCCCCGGATTGTTGATTGTTGGTGTGATACGCCCTCAGTCGATTTTGTGGGTAGAAGCCTTGAGGTTGCTGGTGTGATACGCCTTCACCTCAAAGCATGGCACCGAGAACAGAGGAATGCATAGATTACCCGTTGAACAACGGCCAGACGCACGAAATCAATTCGTCCGACAATGTGCATCGAGTAAATGTAGCTCCAATGCCTCCTCACAACAGCCGCCTCTGCCAATGGATGAGCTGTCCGATTTGATCATTGGGTTGTCCTTGACCGACCCCGGTCCCAACGTTCGTCAGCAACCCTCCAAGCTCTTCAGCACGCGCGACGAGGAGAGTATCCAAGCAGTCTTGGGCTCCCCCAAGTATCCAGGAATAAACTCCGTCAAACGAAACAAGGATCTTTTACTCGAAGTACGGGAGCGAGTGCAAACGGCTCGAGAGAGCCTGCTCGGCATTGACCTCCTATTTGCCGACAACAACGACTACAACTCAATGCGCCTCGCTGTTGATGCCGCCGCCCAAGTCGTCATCTCTGCGGGGTTGCATTTGAAGACCGTCATAACTTCGAAGGGAGAGGGATTGGCTCAATTGAGGGACGAGATTTTAGCATAACTTCGCGAACTGGACAAGCGCATTGACTGTCTTGGGGCCCAGCTGCTTCCGGAGGTTGTGATCCCGGAAACGGAGCCTTTTCCGTACGATGCTGGTACGTTTCTCCACCTGATGATTTCTTCCGTACTCACGCTCTCACTAGCTCACGTCCATGCCAATCCCGTCGGACATCTGAGCATTCACCTGAGTGGGTCTATATAAAAAACGTGTCCGAGTCGCGCTCACTTGGACGCGTTCATAGCACGGGTGAAAATTCTCAAGTTCTTCTGGGCGCGTGTCGGGGAATGCGGAGGCATAAGGAGGGGAATGAAGACTTCGCCGAGGGGTTTTCGTGTTGCTAGGAGGGAAGACGCATACTTGAATAATGTAGCGGAATACAAATCCGAATGTCCGAAATCCATTGGACATCATTTCTGGAGCCTGGGCATGGTCTCCGGTGATGTCGGAATGAGACTGATCATCAATCTGATCGTCCGTCCCTCCCTCACTCCCTCGACGCGTCTCACTCCCTCGACGCGTTTCACTCCCTCGACGCGTCTCACGTTGGCCCTCGGATTATGGAATCTTTCGCGGCCAAAGAACGAACGGAGAAGGAGAGGAAAGAAGAGCTGAAGCGGCAAATCGCAGCTCTCCAAGAACAGCTACCAGACTCAGACCCCGAATCTCCCAGTCGCCCCGGCCCTTCTTTTCCCAAACGACGGAAACTTGATAAAGGCGTTATTCTAGCTCCCAGGACACCTTCTCCGAGTAGGATTCTTCTATATTCGCAAATTCGCGCTTTCTCACTATCATTCAAAGGAAAGACCCGACGACCCGCGTCGTACCAAAACTCGAGTCTCCATCCTATTTCCGCACCAGCCAGCAGTTCTCTGGAAAAAACAGCCGGAATTTGTCCCAGTCAAGCCAGCTGCCTCGACCCTGCTCAGCAAGCTCGCGCATGTCAATCGGCAGCCCTTCGACAAAGTCGAGCCAGAGCCCCTCATTCGCTCATCTGCTTTTACGGATACACCGCGGGATCCATCCGTTTCTTCCTCGACGGTGCCGCAGCGCGATGACAGACTTGCAATCGTTGAAACTCTGGACGTCGGACCTGTGGACCACAAACCACCTTTCGACGATCCATACTTTCAGCAGCTGGAACCAAACTCGGGAATCCGGCTTTCGTGCGTGTACTCCTACCGGGCTACTGATTTCTGCCTAACCGCTGAACTCGATGCAGATCGCGTGTTGTTCCCCACGAGGACATCCAGGATCATTTGCGGGGACGGTACTACCTATCACCCTCCCGGTTGTACTCCGCCGTTCGCCTTCTCCCGGACAAGCAAGGATATGACGTCCCCGTCGCGGGCGACTGGATCACCATCGCGGTCGTGGCTGAGCGCGGACCCTACAAATACAGCAAGGCGCCGGTGGAGATCATCCCGGACGAGGACGACCGCAAGGGAAAGGCCAAAGCGCCGCCCAAACCGAGCGGGAAGAAGTTTATCAACATCAAACTCGTCGACTTTGGTGCGCCCGCGCGCTCTGCGTCGTCTGCCACCGGCGGGAAAGCTGTCATCAGAGGCGACGCGATGCTGTCCCTCCTCCTCTTTGAATCCGACGGCTTTGAGACAGTCCCCAGGAGGAAGGCCAGCCCAAAAAGGTTTATCGCGGCGGCAGCCGCGGCGCCTTTGAACAGATGTGCGATCTGAAGGAAGGCGACGTGGTCGCACTGCTCAACCCCCGGATCCTCAAACCATTTCAGGTTCGTTCGCTCCTATTTTTCGTCAGTGCACCTTACTAATGAACAAGCAGCGGTCAAACGACACCCCCCACCCCACGACGAACGTCCTCGCCATAACGCCCGAATCCGCCTCGTCGATCCTTGTTATCGGGCGCGCGAAAGACCTCGGGCTGTGCGTGGCGGTCAAGCGGGACGGCAAGGTGTGCAAGTCCTGGTGCGACACGCGCGTGAGCGACGTCTGCGAGTGGCACCTCCAGCACGCGGTCGAGCAGAGGCGGGCGAACCGGCCGGAGTTTACTGCCGGGTACGCGTACACCCTTATCTGTTTTATCCATCTCTCATCTGATTTGCCGTACCGCAGCACGTCGGGCATGTCGATGACCGCAGGGAAACGCAAAGCCGATTACGACCCGCGCCGGAAGTGGGGGCTGAAGCCGCTCGACGAGAGTTCGGGCGCCACGTACCTCGTCTCGGGGCACATCATCCATGCCGGGCGGGTCGACCCGCGGGACTCATTGTTCGTCTCGGAGAACATTGGCCGCGAGGGGCAGGCGAAGGCGGCGCGCAAGCTTGCGGCAAGGGAGGACGCGCAGATACTCAAGGCGCTGCAGGGGCGCGATGCGGAGGGCATGAAGGCCGTCATGAAGGCGAGGGAGGTCGGGTTGGCGGAGAAGGAGAAGGGAGAAGTTACGGTCGTCGACGAAGGGGAAGCAGAAACAGAAGTCGAATGCCGGCGAGACATCAGCTACTGCGACACCGGACGCTTCTGCGCCTAAAGCGATGCCGGTCAAGAGCGCGTTCTCCGCCCAGGCGCTGAAGCACCTCGGATTCGACCCCACCATCAAGCCCGGACAAGTGCGCCATGACAATTCTGCCACTAAGAAGAAGGTATGTGCGGATCGGCGCTCGTAGCCTTCCACTGCCCTTTTGCTAACTGCTTGCCGCTTATTTCAGATGGAGGACCTGGCTGCCCTCCAAGCGTCACGGGGGCCGATAACGCTTAAGCCGCGAGCTGGGGAGAAAGTGCGCTCCGGCGTCGTTGTTCCTTCGACGCTTGAAAAAATGGTGGACTTGGACGATTTTTAGCTGTGAGACTACTGGATATTTTGTAGATTTAGCTGCCCCTTGCCGGCCTCTTGCCATCATGTTAATATCTTAAATCGTCGGTGGCACCGACACGTGACCAAATCATCGTGATCTTCACCAAGGCCAACAACAATTGAGTCGTTATACGGCCAGACGGTGCTAGCCGTGATACAGCAGCACCGACCGCGCACCGCACTTGCTTCAAGATTGCTTCAAACGCCATGTGCAAGACGGGGGTGCAGGCGTTACGGCGGGGCTCAGCCTGCGCACGACGGCGGCGTAGCTAGACCCCCGCACTCCTAGAAGCATACTCCGAGGTCGGCCTTTTGCTTCAAGCGTCATGCGCAGGACGATGGTGCAGGTGTCACAGCGGGGGTGTCAGCCCTGCGCACGACGGCGGCGTAGCTAGACCCCCACACTTCTAGAATCGTGCTTCGACTCTGGCTCGACCACATAAGTCAGCCAAAGCGCAACGATTGAGCCGTTATACAGCCACATCGACGGTGTTCGCCGTGATACAGCAGCACCGACCGCGCACCACCTTCCGCATCTCAATTCATGCAGCAACATGGCGTGCGCAGACTGGAGCAATTACTCGCCACTGGAATGACGATTTGGCCATTCTAAGGCAACGCCGACCTTCGAACGCCATGTGCACGGCGAGGGCGCAGGCGTCGTAACGGGGTTCAGTCTGCACATGAGGGGGGCGTAGCTAGACCGCCGTGGTGTCTCGATTTCGCCCTCTAGACCGGTCCGGTACATCGTGGATTTCAGGCCGCACTTGCTTCAAACGCCATGTGCAAGACGGGGGTGCAGGCGTTACGGCGGGGCTGGTACATTGTGGATTTCAGGCCGCACTTGCTTCAAGATTGCTTCAAATGCCATGTGCAAGACGGGGGTGCAGGCGTTACGGCGGGGTTCAGCCTGCGCACGACGGCGGCGTAGCTAGACCCCTGCACTGCTAGAAGCATACTCCGAGGTCGGCCTTTTGCTTCAAACGCCATGCGCAGGACGGGGGTGCAGGCGTCACAGCGGGGTGTCAGTCTGTGCACGACGGCGGCGTAGCTAGACCCCCGCACTTCTAGAATCGTGTTTCGACCACACAAGTCAGGCACCTCCACGGCGAAGGCTGTAAATCTGGTGCCTCTTCACGCGGCTTTTCTGCCTCCTGGGGTCTTGAATTGCACTCGTACGGTAGGCACCATTTCCGTGCCTTGTATCTCTGTTTTCTAATCTTCAGTCAGCTTTTGGGGTCTTATACGCACACGGCTTGAGGATGGCAATGAGGGCCTTGAGAATCAGACCGCCCAAAATGACAGTACGCGTGCGACTAGGTCCAGGACGGCGAAGGCTACTTGCCACTTCCTCCCCGTCTCACTTACTATGCGTAAATGGAGCGCAAGAAGGCGGGCCATGCTGGTCTCTACTTCCTACCGAACGTATCCTTGTCGACATATGGAATACACTTTTGTTGTCTGAATCAACTAATCAACTGCTATCGAAATTAATTGTGAGTGACTCGAATTATATATCCGCCTTGCTGACTGATAGTCATGGTTCTAGCGCAGAGCCCAGCCGCTGAACGCTCCCTATGACCAGGATCGACCCAAACCAAAACCATAAACGTTTCCGATACCCACTTCACTCAAGAATGGATCGCCTTGAGTGCCACACCTCCCGGCTCAGTGTAGGAATTATGGGGAGAGCACTGATGAATGATGCTTCGCTTCGTACAATTTAAAAAAAAATTCTGACCATCAGGCCGGAGGTAAGTACGATTTACTATCCAAATGGCTTCGCTGCTGATTTAAAAATTCAGGCGAGTTTATTGCCTTCCTGGCTACGGGGCACATAGAAAAGTACAAGTCGTCTCTACACGCCCTGCAGCGAGTCATTCCTCAAAAGTATACCACCGATTTGCGCGCTCGTACTCGTACCTCTCGAGCCAGTCCGCGGCTTCGACGACGCAATCCGCGCGACCCAGCACCGCGTCGACCGTGCCGTCCACGCTCATCTCGGCTTCACCCCCGGATAGCTCCCTGCACCTGTCGGCGTCGTCGTCGCGTTCATCGCGGTTCGTCCCTAGGATCATCAGCAATGCGTTCAACACGCGGCGCGGGGACGATCGGCCGCCGTTGCCGGCACTTCAGACGAAGGACCACGAAGTGCGCAGGACTGGCGCGACGCCGACGTCGTCTCACATGCCACCGCCGAAGCTTGAATCAAGTCTGGAGACGGCGAAGAAAAGGTGCGCTTTATACTCATCTCCCTTCCATAACGCGGATCGGCTGACGCGCATCGGCATTGATTTACTCAGCTTCCTCGTGATTCTGTGTGGCGAGAATGGCGAAAAGGTGGAGCTGTTTGCGGGGACGTACGGCACGGCGCTGGGCCTGTCGCGGACGTTCATCCTGGCGCATTCGCCGCGGCTTCTCGAGCTGCAGCTGCAGGGCGACGGCCTTGTTGAGGTATTTCTCGTTTGGGCAGAATGTCTTTGACCTCGAGAGAGCGGAGAGCCGCCAGGAGACGGGCGCGCGAGGTGCGCGTTGGCGAGCCGACGAAGGATAGAGGGTACTCCTACCGACATGGGATATGGTTTCGCTCTCCGAATCCAATAACCAGTAGCTATCCAAATTAATTGTGAGCGGATCGATTTACACGTCCGGCTTGCTGACTGATAATCCTTATTCTAGCGTAACCCCCGCAGCTGCAGGCTCTACCATGGAACACCCACTTCATCCAGGCGGGGCTCGCTGAAAGGGCTGCGTCCTCCCTGCGCCAGTTCAGAGACGCCGCAGTCTCATCGGCGACACAGCCACCAATCAACGCCCTGTGGCTTTTTGTCGGAAAGTCTTCGTTCTCGAAAATGACACGCAGCGCGACTCTGCGCTTCCAGGACGTTCTCACCGGATAGCGGAGGGGTCACACACGTCCCATTCCATTTAATACTGAATAGGCGATTGTACTAAGTAGAAGCAAGAGAGGTACGCGAGTTTAATGCACTATAAGCTGCAGCGCTAATGCTTCACAGTATGTTAATCCGACTTGAAACCAGGTCGCGGATCGAGGAAGTACAGTACTCTACAAGAAAAAGGGGTACGCAAGTCTAATTTACAATATATGCTACAGCGCTAATGTTCTACAGCCCGACTTGAAACCAAGTCGCGAACCAGGAAACAGTGCATACAGCAAGATCTTCAGCCCCGTCTGAATCTGAGCAAATTTACCGAGTACCGCGCACACCGCCGCCGAGGACGAATGGTTTTCCTTTCGAACATCAGGTGTGTTGTGGAGAAAATTAAGGAAAGGTGAAACTCACCGTATAATCGTAGGCTCTTCGATGATTGCCAAGCACTCACGCGCAATAATCTCGATCTCTTCAAGCGAGCCTCCCGGGCGCATCCAGTGGTATTCACGATGGCAGCGGCCGCACGAGCACGGTTCCTCGAACCGGACTCGCATATATCCTTCCCCAATCAGCGCTAGACGTATGACCTGCTCTACCAAATTGAGTTGGCGTGGACGATGAAAAAACAAAACAAGAGCTCCGCACCTCAAACGCCCCGAACCACATCTGCGTTTTCCCGGCTCCGTACTCGTCATATTCGAGTTGCCTGCGAGGCAGGCAGGTACTCTCCCCCCACTTCACGATCAGCCCGCGGTCGTCGCGCTGCGCGGTGAAATAAACGGTCCCCGGACCTTCTCGGAAATAACGGACGTGGTCCTCTTCGGTGGGGAGTAGGGTCGAGCCGATAGCTGCAACGCATGAACGATTCGAGCCCGACAAAATGAATAAAAACCGACATTTTCGCTCGTTCCCGCGCTTGTACTTGTGTACGCCCCCGCTTCCGTTCCTGCACCGGCGGGTTGTAGCGCTCAAGGGAGTCGACGCGCAGGGCACGCCGCGGACCGTGCGCCATGACGTCCTAGGTCCAGAACTACCAAGGAGTATAGAAGAAAAATCCTAAAACAATAGATGCACTGCGGCGCACACAAACGAGACGGGACATTTGCGTCGTGGAACCGAACTCAACGCCCGCGGTGCTCGAGTGCACGAAGTGTCGCAGTTCTGCACTTCGCTAGGGCGGTCACGATGTGGTGTGATCATCGTACTGCCGCCCTTCTCTTTTCTACGATCTGCTCGAGCGCCGCTGGGCGACCACGCCCCCTCGGTCGTCCTAGGTCCTCGCGCACCCATTCGCAGGCGGCCCCTTTGCCGCCCCATACCGATGCTTGGACTTTGTCAACGTTGATTAACTCTGAACTGGGCATTTTGTATCCTCCTGAACAGGTGTCGGAAACCACCCCGAACGTTCCTCCTCGACGCCAATCTACGCCTCGCATGAAGCTTGGGCGCATCTCCACCGGCGCTCCAAGTCGCTGCAGACTCTTCCGGCGGTGAAGGTGACAAACTCGACGACATTCAGACGTTGCGGCAAGCCGTGCGTCTGCTTCGCATCCTTATAGTTTACTACTATTGCTCAAGTAATTCGTAGATAGCCCTCCTCCTCCGCTCGGGCGAGTCGGGCAAGAGCAACATCGTGCAGCAGATGAAGATCATCCACCAGGCGGGCTTCGACACGTGCGAGCGCGCCGAGTACCGCACGACGATATACAAGAACGTGCTCGACTCGGCCGCGACGCTTGCATGAGTCATAAGAAGGGTGGGACTGGGGGCGTTTGAGGCGGGGGAGGAGCGCGGGTGGCGGGGGAGGTGTTGAGGGCTTTCCCGCCGGTGCCAGGGGCCGTGGTGGGTGGCGACGGGGCGGGGGCGCTCGACAGGGAGACGGACGATGGGCACGGGCAGGACGCGGACGGGGACGATACGAGATCGAGGTGGGGCTAGACCCGGTGCCGTTCACAAGGGTGGAGTCGCGCAGCGAGCGGGAGCGGGACCGAGCAGCAGCGCGCGCAGTGGGGGAACGGCGGCAGCATGGGGGTCCTCCCCAGCAGGCGGGAGTGCGGGGGACTCCCACGGGGCGCGTGTCCGCCCGCCCGGGAACGGCGGAGGGACCCACGCCCGCTGCTGCCGTGCTGGCATAGACGCATGCAGCACTGACGCCGGCGCTTGCGGACGCTATCTGGCACGTCGCGCGCGCGCCGGCGGTAGAGAAGCTGCTGGTTGTCCCCCGTCCGTTGATCGACGCGCTACCTTGACTCACCCACTCGAATCGGGACTTGTCTTCAATCACCACGAAGTGCGACGACGTATACGGCCCATCGACGATGCCAGTCGTGATACGACTGCACCGACCGCGGGTCAGCCTCCGCCGAAGCAATATGGTGCGACGATGTATACGGCCCCATCGGCGATGTTGGTCGTGATACGATCGTGGGTTAGTCTCCTTCGCAAGAATATGGGGCGCGGGGACAGGAGCTTCGCTCAATCCAAAGTTGGCTTCAAACGCCATGCACAGGGGTCACATCGGGACTCAGCCTCTACACGTAGCTTGACTTGCGCACTCAGCATGCCAAGTCAGCCTCCGCTTTAACGAGGGCTGCAAACCTGGCACCTCTTCGCGCTGTTCTGCTGCCTACTGGGGCCATGGATTGCACTCGGCTGACCCACCAAGGCAAGCATCATGCCTGTGCGCTGTATTTCTTATTTTCTAATCCCCAGTCAGGTCTTGTACACACGCGGCTCGAGCATAAATCGCGGCCTTGCCAGGGAAGACCGTGCAAAATCATATTGTGTATGCTCTCAAGTCCAGGGCATGGCAGGCTACGTGCCACTCCCTCTCGCCCCACTTTCTTCACCCTCCCATTGTCCATCATGAGTCATCTCGTCAACACTAGGCCAAAGTGTGTGCACAAAAAGGTGGCCATGCTGCTCCTATGCTTCTCCCCCATACTCCTACCGACATGGGATATGCTTTCGCTCTCCGAATCCAATAACCAGTAGCTATCGAAATTAATTGTGAGCGGATCGATCTACACGTCCGGCTTGCTGACTGATATTCCTTATTCTAGCGTAATCCCCGTAGCTGCAGGCTCTACCATGGCCGAAATCAACCCTCCTCCAACACCCACTTCATCCAGGTGGGGCTCGCTGAAAGGGCCGCGCCCTCCCTGCGCCAGTTCAGAGACGCTGCAGTCTCATCGGCGACACAGCCACCAATCAATGCCCTCTGGCTTTTTGTCGGAAAGTCTTCGTTCTCGAAAATGGCACGCGGCGCGACTCCGCGCTTCCAGGACGTTCTCACCGGATAGCGGGGGCATCTGCTCCCGGCGCATCCAATGGTACCCCCGGAAGCGGCCGCACGAGCACGGTTCCTCGAACCGGACTCGCGTATATCCTTCCCCAACCGGACGTTCGCGTCTCAACGCCCGCGCATCCTCCTTGTTAAATAAAAATGTAAGCAAAACATTGATTAAATTCAAAGCCTAACTCATCACTTTTTTTCCATCTAAAAGGCGCCGGGGAACTCCAGCTCGGCGGTTACACGACCCTCGGCGGAGGAAGCCACACACAATCGACGGTACGTATTTCCCGCCGCTTTATAAAACATACACGGGTTCTGATATTCGGCAAGACAGTATATAGCATGATATCAAACATTCAGAGCAAGAAAACAACTGCACGACACAAGAAATTATTATACAAACGAGACGCGTTGGCGAACAGCAGAACGAGGCAACATTCAACGCTTTTGTGATGGAAATATCAACCTGAGAAGAATTAATCACGAGAAGGAGAAGATAAGGTAAACAAAAACTCACTGCGGCGCATCCTCCTCACAATATTTTCCAAACAGCGCCGAACAATCTCCTCGATGTCCTCCAAAGAACCATTACGTCCGACCTTAACGAACTCGCGGTGCCGGCGACCGCACGAGCAGCGCTTTGCAAACCGTGCACGCCGGTAGCCCGCGGCACGAAGCGCGAGGTGGATCATCCTCTCTACAAGGCAACGGAACGTGAAAACGCAGTAGGACAGGATGCAATGGGTCGCTTACCTGCGAACTGGCGTCTTTGGACGTAGAACGCCCAAAGCCAAATGTGGACCCGCCCGCCTTTCTCACACCTCTTGTATTCACCGCAGCGGCCGTCCAACCTACCGGTCTCGCCGACCTTGGCGATAACCTTGCGGGGCATCCGCCCCCGTTCGACGATCTCGGCACAATGATACACCCACCCATCCCCTTCTCGAACGTATGGAAGCTGAAGTCTGCGCAGGGCGTGCATTTGGGGCTTCGGGGGAAGGCGACAGCTGATAGAAGGGTCAGGAATGTGGGGGATCGCCAACTACGCACATCTTTGCAAGGAGGCGCGTTTCCGCTGGGATTCGTTTGAGAGGAGGAGGGCCGCAGCGAGCCATGACGCTTATTGGTGTTGAATGCGGCGCAGGGGTTGTGCTGACGTGCGGGGCACAACGAATGGTGGGCAGAAGCGCTTCGACACGGCTGGGCGGCGGTTTGGTGTTGCTGGACCGAGCAGCCACTCAATTGCGTGACCGCGTGATGTGCTTTCTCTCCACTACCACCTCACATCCTCCATATCACCCATCACAGGCAGGGATTCGGCCTCGAAAGGGATTCGGACCCGCGCTACTTCACAAAGGCGTTCGTCCTCATACCGGCATTGAGCTCAAGAGTCTCAACGACAACTCCTTCGGCACCGTCTGGGTTGCCTGAAGGCCTGGCCACTCCGCTCGGGAGGAAGCTGCCTCCGCCCTGCAGACTCATACAGAGAAGTCTCGGGCGGCAGCGGAAGTTGAGCTGATTGACGGCGAGTGCCCCGCTTTGGAACCCTGCCGCGCGCCTCCTCCCCTTTCGATTGCGCCCCAATCTCAGCGATGGGATAGCCTAAATCAAGCCATCGCCCGCCTTCCTCGAGCTCTTTGAATCCGCTAAAGTTCCCCCCAGTGACATATATCGAGCACTCGATTAAATGCCCCGCAATCAACGCGTTCGCGAGCCCCAGTTGTGCCACCATGCGGCGGCGCCGACCACCAGTGACGGGTCGGAAACGCGACCACAGATTAAGATGTCAGCGCCGTGCTGGAGTGCAGCGGCAACCCCAAGTCCGCCCAAGCACGCTTGCGCGTAGAAAGGCTTGAATGGCCAGGCGGAAAGGGGTTCGCCTGTGTGGACGTTGAGAAAAGCTTGCGGGTCTGCTTTCGTGGGTTCGAGAATGGCAGGGAAGACTTCGTCTCCGGGGGACCCACGCGACCTTGAGAGCAAGTTGATGCTTTTGACGAGGTCCACTACAACTCCGTGGAGGAGCTCGGTGTCGGAGGTGCCAGCGTTGACTACAACCTGTCGAATGGTAAGTTACTGTAGAAGAGACACACAAAGCAGCCGACTTTGATCCCGTACTTGGCAATGTCCGCCAAAGCAAGGTTTATGGCGTCCACGAAGACGAACTCATACGCACTGACGCCTTGAGCTTTGCGCGCAGCCAAGGCAGCCATGTTTCCCTCAGACATGAAGTCCGATGAGAACATCCACAGGGTCGTCGGGATACGCGGACGTGAGTTGTGCGAACCCCTCTCGTCTATCGGAAGCTGCGCCGAACGCGTCTGCAGCAGACGTGACTCGGCACCCTGATGCACGCCCGCTGCCACGGCTCGAAGACTGGCGCGGCCGAGGTTTCGCAGCTTGCTGTGCCTCTGACTTATCGCGGCAGACTCGTACGATACCGATCCCGTTTATGCGCACCCGATCCCGTCTATGCGTACCCCGGTCCTTGCGCAGCACCAGCGTGCGGGCCGGAAGAATCATGCGACCCTCGCAGGCAAAGCATTCCACCTGCGTGCGACTCTGCTGTGCGAGAGACTCAGCCTGTGAGAGCGTGGATGTTACGAGCGTCGGGATCGTAGTAGGGTATGAGGCCGGCATGCGACGGGCGAAGGGAGGGGTAAGGATGAGGGATCAATCACCTGAGCATCCACCTGATTCTCGTGGTTCGTGAACGACGATCTCAACGCGTTGCACGCCCAGCGAAGGCAGGGCAGAGGGCGGAGGGGTTGATGGCGGAATGGCGCAGGATACGGGCGGGATACGAAGTACGCTTGCCCGCCTCGTTCGCGCTAGGATGCGCGGGCGCGGCACGCGTGAGCTCGACGGTGGTGCACGCAGAAGGGAGAAACAGTGAGTGCGATTATGGTGAATGCGTCGAGAAAGTGAGACTATTCTACTGAAATGGGGAGACTCCAATGGCCGCGTGAAAAGTAATTTTGCCTTGCCCTTTCATGCGTCACCGAGCACCTCGTCGACGATGTGTGCTTTGAGGCCGTGCTTAGCGAGATGGCGTGCTTCCGCGCACCGGAAAGCATCGCCGACGTCGATGCGTAGGAGCTACGCGACGAGGTCGAGCGGATTCTGCTCGCGCGTCTGCGGCAGGCATCGCGGAGCCGGTGCTCATACCGAAGCCGCTCGAGATCGGGGATGGCCCGTTCGCAGCGCTGCAGGGTGGGAAAGTGCGGCGCTGATGCAGGTGCTGTTTTAAGCCCTGCAGAACGTGGTGGTGCTCACGGAGGAGGCCGGCGTGGCGCTGCCGTCGGCGGAGGCGATCCTGGACCAGGCACTGCACCTCGTAATGCTCGCGCTTGTAGAGCGCCCTGCGGAGTTCAGCCGCCTTGCCGTCCGGGAGAGGTTCGAACGCGACAAAACGCTGGTTGATGTGGCTTGTACCCTGGAGCACCATGCGATGTACCGGACGTATCGGGCGCGCGCGGCGTGGGTACTGGGAGAGATGGAGAACCATGTGCCCGAGCAGCCGGCGCACGGTGCTCGACACCACACGCGAGAAGGCAAGCAATTCGAAGGCGGGGAGAAGCGCGCCGTGGCGAAGGCGCGGCAGAAGGCGGGCGAATACAATTTTACGAAGATTCGAACCTGCAGCGACCGTGATGCGATGCACACCCATTCTAAATCTGGTATGTACTGGCACCGCTCGGTGAGATCCGAATTCGCTTGAGGCGCCATCGCCACAAACTCTACTGCTATACTCTCTTCGCTCTCCAGTGCTCGTTTGGGACCAAATTGGGGTGAACGACCGCCGCCTGCTGTCGCAAACCTCCGCGCTCGAGCAGAAAGAGGTGGAAGAGCTGAGTCTGCGCGCGCAGGTGGATGAGCTGATCCAGTCATGCAACCAACACCTGCGGGCCCTCGAGCAGGCGCGTACGGCACTGCAGGTGTCTTCTTCTCGTGCGGAGGAGGTCCACGTACAATACGACCGGCGCGCAAGCAGATCAGCACGCTCGAGGTGGATGTTAGAGAACAACACACGGACCGAACCGTTAGGAGTCCGCAAATACAACACATACGAAGTGTTTGGATCAAAGTCTTCCAAAGATGTAATGGACCAAGCTCCGAAAGCACTCCACCATGTCGCAGGTCGTTGTGAAGATATGTTCGTCCTTTCAGGCGCGTCTTCGTCACGTATCAAGCTCCGCGGGGAACTCGAGTCGTGAATCGCCGAGGTCGAGGCCATTCGGGCAAGACTAACTGACGTTGAGAACTCATGGGCCAAGTCGCGGGAAGGGGCGGATGCTTTCAGAGGGCTTACTACGGGAAACCTCGGCAAGCTGCTCGACTCGCACCGGGATCTGAAAACCGACGAGCGCGCGGCGCGGGGACACGCGGAGAAGACGCAGGCAATAGAGGCGGAGGCGTCGTCGTTGCGCAGGATGCTCAAGGGTCGTTCCTTGTGTCCCTCACTCGCATCTGCATACTTGTCTCAGCCTTCTACATTGCCTTGTGCGTCCCTCTCCCCAATTCAATTCGTCTGACACTCAGCCGGGCCTGGACCTCAGCAACGTTGGCAAATGATGGGTTACCTTCGCGATCCTGTTGGAAGACCTCACACCCATACTGAAAGGCAGCAGCAGACTGACCTTGTTGGTGTGCTGAACTGTCCTTCCGGAATTCCCACTCGGCATCAGCTTGAGCCTGCAAAGTGTGCAGCTCGACTTTTACCTCAATTTTCCACTGTAACTCACAGCTGATCCACAGATAGCACCAACCAATACACTCGACTTACGGGAGCTCGGTCAGCTGCAGAAAGTCTCGCTCAGCGACACATCCTGTAGTTGCATTTCGCTCCTGCGGCAGATGAAGGCGCAGCAGGCCAGTTTCGCGGACACGTTTGACGACGCAGTTTACGCGCTTTGGGCTCGCAACGCCGCAGGACGGTCTCAGTTGGAGGGAGGAACTAATTCCTGGCGCAAGTAAATGTGCCTGACAGATAATCCCATCTCGCAACGGCGCAGGACGGTCTTAGTACTCCGATACATGTATATTGGACGCTATCAGTCAGAAATATTAATCTCAGATATCAGTACTCTGTCCCCACTCCTATCACTACTTCGCACGGAGAGATTTGGCCTTGAGTGAGATCGAGAGGCAAGGCAAGCGTGTATTTCTGAGCCACGAGAAACTCAGTCCTTCCGATTGAGGACTCGAAATGATTGAGTGAGTGAGATTGAGAGGCAAGGCATGAATTTCTGAGCCACAAGAAACTCGGTCTGTCCGATCGAGGAATTGGATTGATTGAATGAGATGAGTGAGATCGAGAGGCAAGGCAAGGCAAGCATGAATTTCTGAGCCACAAGAAACTCAGTCTGTCCGTCCCTGAGCCTGATTGAGCGAAGGCTAGGCAACAAAAGCTTAAAGTTGGAGAATCTCTCTTAAACCTCTGTGAAATCGTGCAGCAGACGAAACAAAAGTGAATGCGAGTTCTGAATAATAAACCAAAGTCATCGTCTGTCGGACTCACTTGCAAACGGACTCGACTCGCAAAGAGACGAAAGCGAAAGAAAAAAGAAAAGAAGAAAGAAATGCACACCTCTGCTACTTTGCTTTCTACTACTTTTCTTTCTTCAAGTCCGCCTGTCAAGACTGCGTAGTGAAGACTCACTCGACTTGAGTCGTGTAGCTAAAAGACGAGCTTATTAATAATACCTTGTGAACATCATTTTTGCTTCGGACGCGATTTCCCCAAAACTGTGAAAGTATAGGGATGATGGCGGAGTCCGGACTCCGCCGGACTGATGCTTGATAAGCTCGCTGCACGCTTTCCCTGAAGCCTTTCCCTCCATGTATAGTCCACGCAAAAGTGTCGTTGTCCAAGGAGTTCCTCCACAATATATTCAAATTCAATGCATCCACCGTCCTCGTTCAGCCAAGTCCCTCCCTGAGTCCCTCTATGGGACACGCCCACGAAAACCGTTCACGAAAACCGTTCACGACATCGCTCAACTCTATCCTTCCATACATTTACTGGAATGTTTACATCCAGGCATTTGGTCCATCCAAAAGCTAGTCGGAAGGCCTTCACCCTCTCTCCGAAACAATTTCCTTCAGCCTTTGACCAGAACGAATGTCTGGATTCAAACCATAAATACTTACTCTCTGCCTACTCGCTCCGGGCATTTATTGCAGCGTTTTGCTTGAACCATATGCCTGAATGCATGTCTTTTACAGCTTTCGTGAACCCTTTCTCTTCAAGGTTTTGCTTGACTCAAACACTATACCTCTCCGCGATCAATCAATGGCGAAACAGTTGTTCCTCTCCTCCGCCATGTCATCAACCGAGCTTGCAGTTCAAATCCTTACCCGCCTTCTATCTCACAACTCTCTCAAAGACCACCTCCAATTTGGTCAGATTCAACGGTTTCTGGAACTGGCTCGACAACTATGGCTGGAGATTGTCCCCGCCCTCAACAGCTCGACCTATTGTGCTCCCCAAAAATATTGCCTCTTTCATGTCCTCAGTGTTGGAGTTGAAGCCGGAGATCATTCAGCTCACCTGGCATGCATACAGCGATTTGGGGCAAGCTCTCTTCAATGCTCCTTCCGAGCCTTCTCTCGACGATAACTTCAAGCAACATGGGCATGCACAGCAACTTGGTATAGTTGGTTAATTATGGAAGTCATTGCGTTAACAAATTCAGGCGCCGAGACAATAATCCCTCCTGTAACATTTTGCCCCCGACCGGGTTGTAATTTAAGACGTCTGAGCGACAGAATAATTGTGGAAGCAAGGCTCTATACCCTCCGGCGAGGTATTCTACCTATCTTTTCAAAATCGCTTTATTGTAAAAGTGCGCCGTTTCTATCCTCTGAGTGATTGATTTGTGATATTCTACTCCAGATTGTCATACACGATACTACCACAACTATTCCGTGAAAGATGCAGAGACAAATCCAATGGCCCGGCGAGAATACTATGGCCCACAGATTCCCGAGCTTATCCATGTTTTTGAATCTTGTTATGTGGAGCGCGCCCTTTGCGTGTTCTTTGAAACTGAGCTCTGCCTCTCCCAGTACTCTTTATTCCTTCACCCCTCAGTCAAGATCTGACTTATCCTCGTCCAGTTCCACCTGTCAAGGGATTGCGCGTGTTTATAATTGTGCTCTTGCTCACACCTCGGATCATCCAAGCGCATCTCGATTGAAAGATGAACTGGGCGGCAACCTTGTCCTGGAATCATTCTTTCTCCACGCCATCCTACGCCATAAAATGAAACACGGAGAAACTCTCGTGCTCTCGCACAGAGGTCACCAGAATCACCGATTGGACGAAGTTCTTGCTCAGAGGAACTATGTCATGGTGGGTACGGGTCAAGAAATGTGGGCGCATACTTGCAACCGATGCACCAAAATATACCAAGGGGAGGACGGAAACTGGTGTAAGGATTAATTTCTGTTCACTTCAATCATTTGAGGTGTTAATTTTAATTCAGACAGAGTGTCGGCTGGGGTTCATGACGGCGTAACCGTACGGCATGTTGCATGCAGTGTTCACAACTGCACGGAGGCCTTACTCTCTCAGCGAGACCTTTATTGCCACACGCATCGCGACTTGATCAAAGTCTGCTGCATTCGAGGTTGTGACGCATCGGCTGAGCCAGGATTCCGCACCTGCAAAGACCCTTTGCATCGAGCCTTTCAAGCAGCAGCGGAGGAAAAGAACACCGCTATGTTTCCAACTCCATTCTCGTCTTCGTAAGGCGGGGATTTCTCAGGTAACGATGGCTGGAGCAACATCAACCTTGGAAGCCGAAGATGATGAATCTGGTGAAGAGCATGTCCAAGACGACAACGCTATTCAACCCAAGCATCGTCTCAAAGGCAAGCTCTACCGAAATTGGACCCACAATGAACAGCTGTTCGTGCGTTGCTGTGGGATCATCATATCCCGAGCAACATTTTTCGGCTCAGAAGGGGTCTCAGGGGTTAATGTGCGCTCATACACACTCAATGTACCCATTCCATATCTCATTTGTTTCCAGGCCTTTTTGAAAGCCACTTTCCCTGAGGATTTTCCAGGCGCAAAGCTATCGTATATCTTCTATGACAACAACTGTCAATTTCTGAAGCATCTCAGAAACTGCGGCGACCACTATTTCGACAACATTGGTTTACCGGTGGATGTATTTCACTTCAAATGCAAACACACAGAGCGTGACATCTTTTGTCAAATCAACTGCAACCCCGCACGATTTCGCGAACTTATTGGTCCAGACAGTAAATGGATATTTAATTCATCGGCCGCCGAACAAGCCAATGTTTGGTTTGGCAAGTTCCAGAACGTTGTTCAAGACATGCCTGTAATTCGGTGAGTGCATAGTATTATTATAAACTCACAAGACGACTGAATAGTCCCCAGTTACACTTTCTTTCTAGACGAGATGATTGCGATACGCAACCAGGAGATTGCCCCAAGGATTTAAAGTCGCAAGGCCAATTACCGCATATACTGTCGGAAGACTTTCTGCGTGGTTTATCCCTGTCGTCGTCTATATAGCATGTTGTCTTACATTTAGTTTGCACGGATAACGTCGCTTTATCTTTACTTGTCGTCGACGTCACACAAATATTCTTGTGGGATTCCCTGTACTCGCAGAATACCAGCAGAACATCAACAACATATCAGCTGCATATTATCAATGCTTAATTTCCGGATCCCTTGCGCGCGCACTCAATTGCAAATAGATGCTCAAATTCAATAATTGGAAGTTGAATACTTCATTCAAACGGCTCATCTCAAGTACATCGGTCTACGTAATGCCACTGCATGCTGTATACACCACCTTTCCGTCTGCCGTGCGAACACATGCAATCCTCGCGCTCGGTCGAAGCCCGCGATGTCACCCGTGCGGATCGCGGCGATGAACGGCGCGAAGATGTCTGAGGATGGGGAAGCGGTGCATGAACTCGTCCGAGGGGTGGTGCCCGTAGAGGATGTGCAGGGGGATGAGGTACGGGAAGATGCGCCTAAGGGTGGGTGGTTAGCCGGAGGTGAAGACCGCGAGGTGGAGGGAGACAGACGTTTGGTTCTTGTGCGCGGCGATGTGCAGTGATAGAGTGCGAGAGGTAAGCTCTTGATGGCGCACGGTTGCGTGCTCGCCATGAGGTCCGCACCAGCAACGTGCTTGACGGCGTCGTTCGCGAGGAAGGGCGCGGAGTTGAGGAGCGCGAGGAGCCCGCCGTGCGGGTACCAGGAGAACTTGTACCCGAGGGGGCTGTCCGCGCAGTCGGGCGTGGGCAGGGCGCCGCACTGCAGGTGGAACTCCTTGACCTGTTGCCAATGCAATGCGTCAGTCAGCCTCTGGGAGCTGCGCTGGTGGCAGGACTCACCTTGCCGCCCTTGGCGTGCACACCATCGATGGCCTTGAAAGCGGAGAGGTGGTCGATCCCGGGGTCGAGCCCAGCCTCGTTCAGGACGACGATGCCCGCGGTGCGCGCCGTGCCGTCAAGGGCGTGCAGCGCAGGGGAGATTTACGATGTCGTGACGATGTGCGTCTTGCCCTCGATCGCGGCCTGCATGACAGCGGTGTGGTGCGTGTACGCTACGAGCGAGATGACGAGGCCGTGCGCGGCGACGGCGACCTCGAGCGCGATGGGGTCCGCTGCGGCGAGGAAGCCGCCGCAGAAGGCCTGTGTGCGAGTTAGTGCCATACAAGTGGGGACTAGGGGGGCGGGCAACGGGTGAGGAGCAGGGGAGCGGGGAGTGCGACGCGCCCTGAGCCAAGGTTAGATGGAGTAGAGAAACACATAAAAATACGACACCCACGAATGAAGTATCACGGTACCATTTCGCCCAATCGTTGTCTGTCGCATTGGCTGGAACTGCGTCAATCACCACCTCGGATATAATAGGCTGGAATGGGAAAGTCGTGTACAAGTCGCGCGCCTTTTGAGCTATCTCAACCCCAGTCTCGACGTCAAAATCATCTGAAAGGAACCGAGGAGTGATTCTGGGACTAGCAAAGGGCTGGCGTAGCAGATGAGTCCGTCTGAGAGCAGCGCCAGTGAAATACACTCACGTCAGAAGTGTGGAGGTGGATATGACCACGCGAGAGCGGGGTTAGTGGCCAGGCCCAAACAAATTGCGCTAAAAAACTATGAGCGAAAAATACAGCGTGTGCATGCTTGATTCACATTATCAATGAGCAACGTGTCCGAGACATTGGCTGTCTGCACACTGGCTGAGAGAGCAGTTCCCGGTTGATCCTGGCAATTTATTCGGGTTCAGAACCAGGAGTGAGTACTAGTGAGCGACAAACCTGTAGATTCAAACCGACGCCAGGCAAGTCCACGAGCTGTTTGATTCCAACTTTGCTCAGGACACTGGAAAAAGGTGAAATTTAACGAATTTCCGACGAAGAGATGGCCTACGATTTGTTGCCCACCCCAGAACGTTCCAAAATCTGACCAAAGGAATGGTCAGGCAAAAAACAGCGAAATACTGGGCCTTACGGGAGGCGTCTGACGGTTTCTCAGCGCACGGTAGAAGGAATGTTCCGAAAAGCTTACAGCCAGACTTCCAGCAGCAAGTAGGACCTCGTATTTAGCATTTACGATAGAAAAAGCTCCTCCGTTCGCTGGGGCGAACTGTAGTCCAGTCGCCTTCATATTCTTGTCGAAAATAACTTTTGCAACCTTGTGCTCCGCAAGAGCGGTCAGAGTTTTCTGTTGCTTTGGTCGAGGGTTATAACAAGGAGTAAGCGGCCGACGCGCGCCGGGTGAATTGGGCAACGGGATCCCACCAAATCGTCCAAGACCTATTTTGAAATATTGAACGACGGAAGACGGTCTATCCAATAAAAAACCAACGTGGATACGGAGACACTACCATTGCGGGCGCTGAGATCAGGACTGTCGGGGATGCCAAAAACGAGCGCAATTGCCGCTTTATAGATAGCATGTGCTTCTGGGATCCTCATGGGAGCAGGAAAAGATACGTTGACGGGCCCGTTGAAGCCGTGGAATGAAGGGACCAGGTTGGCGCCATCTGCTCTTTGAGCTTCCGAAGGGGGGATGTTATGTTCGATAGCCTTCATATACTGCAGGAAGGTTAGTCGATAAACAACCGATACCGCGACGCCTACTGGGAAGAGAGTCGTCGAGTTCCAATCAGGATTCCCGAGACCTCCGATGGCATCTAATTCCGCGCTCGTTGGCCTGACAAATATTTATGAATACTCGATGGACGCTGTCCAAGTGAGCGGGAGAGCGCCGTGACTGCAATCACCTGACTCGGTCACTCTCTACACAAACCAAGTTCAAGACGCGTCATATATATTAGGTTGGTTTTTTTTTCGGGTGGAATCTCGCGTGTAAGGCCTGCTCGCGCGCTGGAATCAGCACTTGGTAACCGGCGCGTCCGCACAGCAGGCCAAACCCGCGCCGATTCCACCCGCCCTTCTCTGCCACCCAGTATTCTGACTCTGCTTTTTTTTTCCCAGAATCGAATGATCTGGTTTCCTCTTGCACGCAGGGTAAATGAAAATTTTCTCAGCGAATGCACACCCTCAATTTTTCACAGACACGGAGTGGGAAAGAGTTCTCTGCTCTCAGCCTCCCACCCCAGGTAACCGCGCTCCAGTCCCACAATTTCGACTTGTCACCTCTTATCAAACGCGCCGTGGCCGCCGAGAGCATTGATCAGGAGGATCATGAGGAGGAGGAGGACGCGCACGATGCAGATGAAGATGTGCTCAACGATGTTGACGGCGTTGACGAGGAATGGCCGCCGGCTGATCCTCTCAACGGCGTGGATGATGCCTGGCCTGCTCCTCCCCCTCCTCCTGACCCATCCTACAATGCAAAAGAAGGAAACCCACCGCCTCACACTCACAAACGCCGCCGCTCTTCATCACCCACCTTCCCGGAGGTTGTCGCCAGCGCCCAACCCCCACATACCGGCCCCCATCGCCAGCGGCCTGCTAAGCCCCATCGGGTAGCCAAAAATCATGCCCGGGATAGCGCCCGCCGTAAGGCCAAACGCGCCCAACAAAAGCAAGAGTGCGGCCACATCCCCTCCGCGTCCACCGTCAACAGCTACGTTCGGCCAGCCGAGCCACTTGGGACCAACCTCGATGCCTCCTCCCTGCCGTCGGCGCTCGGAGGCTACGCCGCCAAGACCAAGGACCCCGACAAGAAGTACGGCCGCAAAGTGCGCCGCTCTGTCCAATATTTTCTCGGGCTTGGGTTCCAGCTAATAGAGTGGGACGGATTGTACGCCTTTCTTTTCCCCCTACCCGCCCTCCCTCACTTTGACTTACTCTTACCCTAGCACCCCGCGGCCAATCTTCGACAAAATGGGTCGCATTGTCGCTGTACTCGCCGGCCAACCTCGCAACCCTACCTATCAAGCCGCCACCGAGCGCTCATTCCAGGCCATACGTGATGCAGGCGCCGCGGCACAGTTCCCACCGTCGATGCGTCAACACCGTCGTGGCCTTTTCGCCGCAATAACCGTCGGCCTGTCTTATGGGAAAGGCCAAACATCCCCTTCCTGGCTCAACACCAAAGAGTACACCGCTATTGTGGAGGACTTACTCGCGAACGAGGATGTGGGACGTATGGCTGGTTTTGCCGATAGTCTGCTACCCACCCACCTGTACTCCGCTGCTGACCTCCAGCCAACAGCTGCGTTTGCGATGTGGGCGCCCCGCCTTTATCAGCGCTACCACGACTGCAACGCCAAGCTGCGCGAGTTTGATGGGAACCTCCGGCGTCCCTTCATGCACTCGGTGTTTTTCGGTGCCGCTTTCAATTTTGGTCCCAACGTATGGACCTTCAAGCATCGCGACGTTTTAAACCTGGCATTTGGCTGGTGCGCCGTTCAAGCCCTCGGGCACTTCAATCCCAAGACAGGCGGGCATCTTGTCCTGTGGGATTTGAAGATGGTCGTTGAGTTTCCGCCCGGAGCGCTGATCCTCCTCCCTTCCGCCACCGTTGCGCACTCCAACATCCCTGTACAGCCTGGAGAGGAACGCGCCTCCTTCACTCAGTTCAGCGCCGGTGGGATTTTCCGCTTCGTAGACAACGGGTGCCAGACCGCCAAGGAGCTGGCAGAGGATGACCCCGAGGAATACGAGCGTCTTATGGCACTCAGGGCGGCGCGATGGGAACAGGGCCTTAGTCTACTTAGTACAGTTGATGAATTATTTACCGCTCAATAAACACCCTTGGCAGCCTTCTTCATGTGACTTGCTTGAGAGCTGGAGACAGTAGAATTGATCTGAAGGTGGATGAAGAAAGCTTGGACCGAACCATATTATTGAGCAGGGACTTTTACCAACTACATGTCCTTCAACGTCTTTTCCAAAGGTCCCATTCCCGTCTTTTGCTGACTTTGAATGAAGGATGCTACGTCGGGCCGTGCACTTTTTCTGAGCACATAGTCATGGACATTCAATGCACTCTTAATCCAAGCCGCATCACGATTGAACAGCTGGCCAAGATTTTTCCTCGAAATGCGATGGCCAATCGCGATGGCAGGCCCGCTGGCCGGAACCTTCTCATAACTGGTACGCACGCTGTAGACTTGCTGTGCCCACTCGACGAGCTTTGCAACGCTCTGTGAAAAACGCTTGGTGCCCCGCATCTCAACGACCAAGGGATAGGCCGAGAACAGGCTGAGAAGCCAAATCTCAGTGGCGTCATTGATGGCCTCAGTGTCTTCACCCGGCTGGGCGGCAGGGACCGCAGGGACTATGGGTGCCAAGGGCATGACAACAGGAGGAGGATGGGGAGCCTGAGGGCTGGCACTGCAGACAGTTCATCCTGCCGAGAATATAAGTTAAATAAAATGAAATAAAGTGATCTGAGAAGTAATGTACATCCTCGTCGTCTTCCTCATCCTGCTTGTGGCGAGGCCGATATACCAACATCACCCTGCATGCCTCCAGAGGGCCCAAGACAGGGATTGTATGAGCCTTGTCCACTTGCCACTCCGTTTTTCCTTCATAGGTGTAGTGGGTGGCAATAGGCCCGAATTCTTCTGAATTTACGAAGCCAGGTAGCCGCCAGAAGACGTCGAATGTGATGTCTATTTGGGAGCATGGTCAGTGGAAACGTATACGCAGTTGTGAGACTGACTTTCGGGCCACAGTCTCGTTGCAAGGTTACGGACAACAGTCCGAGTAAAGACATGGTGCGTGAAGGCGGTTTCAGGTGCTTCAAAACCGTCTGGAACGACCGGGAAGTGTCTCTGGAGAGGCCCAAGGCCTAGTTTATTGAAGCGGTGAACCTCCATGGTACTGTCGTCTCCAGTTGCATAGTTGATGCAAATGATTTTGGGGAGGTAGGGAGCAACGTCCGCAAGAGGATCTTTGATTTAAGGAAGATTAAGAACAGAAAGGAAGGGCGAGGTGCTAAAAAATATACCGAACATGACAAAATCCCATAACATGGTCCCTTCATAGTCCTCGATCTTGCCGTACCAGGACTTTTTCGCTTTGGGCTCAGGCTTCGCTTCTTGATGTAGCACCGCATTAGATTCAATAGAAATTGTTACGCCATGACAGACCTTCTTCGGCACCCCCATTGGGCAGATTGTCGAGTTCCATTTTATTCTTGACAGGGGTGTCCGGTGGGGTGCTCAGAGGCGTCAATGTCTGAATAACACCTTTAGATTGGTAGGAGAAAAAGATTCACAGAAGAAAAAACAGACCGGTGCCTGAATCAAATTCCTCTGAACGTAGTCTCGCAAAAGGGTGTCGACAATTTTGGTGTCGTCGATAGTGTCCCCCCGAATGAAGTCCCAGTCAACAGAAATAGTGTTCTTATCAATGAGTTCCAGAGCCTCCT
Source organism: Mycena olivaceomarginata (assembly GCA_029378375.1). Taxonomy (NCBI): domain Eukaryota; kingdom Fungi; phylum Basidiomycota; class Agaricomycetes; order Agaricales; family Mycenaceae; genus Mycena; species Mycena olivaceomarginata. The sequence continues at coordinate 45,014 of JARKIC010001457.1, read as the reverse complement.
TGACGCTTTGAAGCTTCGGGCGTATAGCCTTGATGCCAGTATGGGCTCGAATGATTTTCTGGTCAATGAACAAGTTTTGAGGATGGTAAATGAATACAAGTGAAAAGAAAATGACCTTGAGATCGTCAAGACCAAAGGGTCCGTTCCTGTCCAACTGCTCTTGCCTGCAATAAAGGGATCAAGTGAGTAAACAGAGAGGCACTAGAGTGGTACAAAGACGCACAGGTATTCTGCCGTGAGAGGTGCAGTGAAAGCCATGAAGAAAAATGAAAGATTGTGGAAGGAAGCAAGTGTGCTCAGCAATTCACGGGACAACCGACAGTGAACTGTGTAGCTGAATGATGGCAACAGAGTACTTCAACGATATCCTGGAGCGAAAGCCTGGAGGAAAGCGGAAATAAAGAATTGGATCAAGTATTTATACGCCAAGTAACATGTAAAGGAATTCTAGTTTTACGCCTTACCTGCTGCCTTTCCCTTGCCCTTCCCTTTGCTCTTGCCATACTTTTCGAGAACATAATGCCACTCTCCTTCTGGAGTGCGTCCCTTACTCACGGCATCTATTTGTGCGTCCTCGCCAATCGCCGACCAGTTACCGAAATTTTCGTAATAAGTTGCGCTTTTGAAGTCAACTTTGAAAGCATGCTGAAATTTCTGGGCGACTGTGCCAGGGGAAGTCACCATTGCAGCGAAGCCTTGCTGAATGTCGCAAGCATAGCGACTGGCTGGCCATTTTTTTGGAGAAGAGGAAACTGGGGAAGTACGGCGAGTACTGCAAACATTGTTAAGCAGAGTGGAAGGAGAACAATATATATAAAATTTACCTTAGCCCTGGTCTGGTGCCGTCCTCACTGTTAATTGTCTTTGGACCAAGGAAGACGTCCTCCTCCCCGCCCAAAGTGAGATCACTGTGTATAGAGATCAGTGATGATAATATGTAGGGAACCGTACGAACATTATATCGTTGTCTTGAATACGGTACTGAGTGGGTCCAGCAACCGGAGTCCTGAGAAAGTGTTAACATGCATTCAAGATATTGCTGCTCAACTTACTCTGTCCTTCTAATCCGCTGCGGTGAGGGCGATTCCGGGGTCTCGAGAGAGAAGGACAATTTGCGCTTCGCAGGGGAAACACTTGGTCCATTAAGACAGACCGTCACGTTGTGCGAACGTAAAAACAACGGTGTGCGAGCTTTGACCGTTACAGGGGCATCTGTGCGCATCCATTTCGACCCATTCCAATACACATAGCTGTGGGTATTAACCTCCCCAACGAATGCTACGATTGGTGGCGAGTCGCGGGGGTGAAAAAGTGGGAAATGAGAAGCGATGACGGAAAAAAGCTCAGCCTCTTCGCCATCCTGATGTCCTGTGAGCACAAAAATGAAGAGAAAAGATACGATAGCACACACCTTGAAGAACCAATGCACCTCAACTGTTCGTGCTTTTGCGTTTTTGTAGGGATTACCGGTGGTGTCGACCTCAAAGTCCCCTTTGGTCAATTTAAGAGCGTACGAAGGATTGATTGTCCTCCCGTAAGGATTTGCAGGGTGAATTGGCACCGAGGTTGGTGTCGTAGGTGTCGATGATGACGAGGAAGGCACGGCTGGCGTGGAGGCAATGGGGGTGTGAACAACTGTCACAGAATTTAATACCGCCTGGGAAGGCATGTTGTGCCGGGGAGCAGGGCAGTTCATTGGCGTTGCTCTGGCAGCACCCTTTGCAAAACTGCTGCACGCATGCAGAGTGCCGGGACTGGGGTGCATGGTTGTTCCCTCGTTGACGGCAATCGGGACCCAGACACGGAAGCTGTGAAGCCCTGGGACAACTTGTTGGGCTAACAAATAATGCAGTCATTGCAATTGGGGGCGGGAGAGACTGAAGAGGCGATGGAAAGGGCAGGCCGCCAAAGACATCCTGCGAGGGCTGAGAACCATCGGCGGATTCTTCATTGTTGCTGTAAAGGCGCTGCATAGTGTCGTTGAAGTAAAAATAATTGCACTCCCTCTGAGGCGTAAAGTTGTTGAGTGCACACTAAATTTTGGTTGGCGGTGAGGGAGAAAAAAATAGAACGAAGGCATACGCGTTAGTAAAAGCGACCGTCGTTCTCCGCTGTATGAAAACCAGAGCACTTCTCCGGTGTAGTGAGGTGTATGCGTCCCCGACCCTTCTCAAGACACACAGGACATATGTCGGAAGACAGTATGAGGCGATTCATGCGAAGACGTGACCTGTACAGTTACTTGATGGATCTCGGTATGTTCGTTGGCCATTTCGCTGGAGGGATTGGCCAGAGGAAGAGGTGGAGGCGGAGGTGAAACAAAAGTCTCAGACTTGCCGATTCGGGACGTGACCCCTGTCTGCCAAAATCCTTGAACGAAACTGGAATCGGAGTTCGGTTGCGCAAAGGCTGGAAGGAAACACTGGAAGGAAACACAGCGGCCATGTCATTCAAAAATATTTGAAGGCTATTGTTCGAAAATTGGCCTAGACAAAATGCTCGCAAGAAATTGCTCGAGGCAAGCGCTATGGCCTTGAGCTACTAGTAGATGTTCTAAGAGTACCACGGAAGGATTTGTTGCAGGATTTATGTGGGGTGATTCTCAGTATGCCATAAGTACACGGAAGAAGGGAAGGGAAGCGGTGCAAGGAGACGTTGGAACCAACTTGTGCACATAGGTTAAGAGGGCAAAGCTGAAGGACAACGCTCTACGGAATGCGCGAACGGTTGTTGTTCGAGGATTGTGTGAACGGAGTCGCTCTAGCGAAACCCTCCGGGACTCTGGTGTCCGGCGGATAGTCCGGCGGACACTCTGCCATCATCTCGATACTTCCATCTCTCTCGATTTCCCAACTTCATTTCTTCATCCTGCCATCATTGTTCTGCCAGAAACATCTATCGAATTACGGCTGCCAGCTTAGCTTGAGCTTGACCGAGCTTAACTTGACTTAAGCTCCAAAATATGTCCACCATCTATATATTTTGAGGGCCACAAAACCGAATTTCAAGATATTTTCTTCTAAATATTCTAATGTTAGGAACGGAGTTGTCAAAGAATGCATTTCGTTAACCTGTAGCTATGCGCAGTTGCAAGCATGTCCCCAGTAGGTCTTCCACCGTAATCCACCATAAGAGTATCAACCGGGCGGCAGCTTTGCCACAAAATGTTAGCGTAGTGCCTCAGTCACAGAGAAGTAACTCTTTATATTATTATGTACCTGTTAGCATAGTCTACGAGATAATTAGTACTGGATTAAAGCTATAAGAAAATGGATACGTACGCCTCAGTCACGGAGAAGTAACTGAGGCGTCTAAGCGAGTGTCGTAAACTATAAAGGATCGGAAGAGTTCGGGATAACGGGATGAAACGGATGTATGTAATGGATGTAAGTATGAAGATAAGATTATACTGCTAACACAAAACTAAGATTCAGACTTTTTTTTTCATTACATAGAGGTAGACCTTTCCCGCCTGAAGACTCAAGCTGATAGTTGCCCACAAGGCATATTCTGAGTGTCCTCACATGAAAGCAGAAATTAACTGATGAATAAATTTTATTTACAATTTTTTGGAGCCCTATCCAAACTATATCCAATGCTCACCTCAATGTTGAAAACTGCTCATTCAGTCTCTGTAGCTGTTGAAACTTGGGTGCAATGTCCTCTGCAGCCACCATACACGTTCTGCCGAATCTTCCATCATTGTAAGGGGAAGAGTGCCCAGGAGCCAAGTCGATAACAAAGCTGGGGATCAAGATCCCCAGGCACGGACTATATACTACAGGATTGAGTAAGCGAAGACGACACCCGCGGCCCGATGAGTAAGCAAAGATGACAAATGCGGCCCGGAACATAAGCAACATGACACCAACACAGCCCAGGCATCCCCTGACAATCATAAGAGAATAATTCCGCAACGGCGGCCTCGCTGTATACTGTCCTTGCCTGCTTGGCGATAAACTCTCGGTAGCGGGCACCCACATTGTCGCGCCGAGTCAGAACAATGTAGAATTTGGCTCAGGAGGGTGTTTGCTATGACATTCATTTTGTACATTTAATCAGCGCGCGACTTTGCCAAGCTGCGACATACAAACTGTCGTACCGTGCGACTTTCCATCCGACTGTGACCTTTCTCCGTGCGACTTCACTCCCAAGCGCGACTTTATGTCACCAGCGCGACCTTGGAACCACTAATTTCGTTGGTGTGCACATCTGCAGGACATTAGATTCATAGTTTACCAAGCTCACACAAGTGACAAATGGAAGGAATTGAATTGAATTCTAACTACTATGTAGATGTAAATGCATGATCGCTCGCTGCTCATATTGAGCCCCTGTTGCAAGTCTACCGCACTGAGCTACCACACCCAGTATCCACATCAGTAAGACATAGCACACGCTCGACGCACCGGTGTTTTACATTGAGCCAGACAGCGGTCTCCATGTGCAGCAGTGCAAACAGGGTTTGTTTCGCCACTGTAGACGCGGCAGCAGCGGCTATGCGTGGGTGTATACGCCTACGGAACTCATCCAGGGTGAGATTGAGATCGAGGGCATTTACTTAGTCGAGGTCCAAGTCACAAGATGAGCGAAAAAAAGCGAGAGAAATCCAGGCACGAGACAAGGAGTGTGACGAGCAGGTTTCGAGGTATCCTGTGAACTTGAAAAACAGCGTGTTGGAGGTCCTGCACGGTGTGTGCGGTGGATTACAAGCAAAGCTGTGTCGATCTGACAGACAACTGGCAGATCAAATAGTAATACTAACGTGGCAGATCACGCCGTAAACCGACGTCGACAACACTCATTTTGTCCAGTGGTGAAGGTGTTCGGAAAAGGAGAGCCTGCAAAGTCATAAGATGTGGGAGGTCATACAGCCGAAGTCCTGCCTGAGCCACGGGTCGCAAGCCGCCCAAGCCGTCTATCAACGGCTCGGTTCGGCTTTCAGCGGTGATGGCTCCGGGGCCATCAAAAGTCAAGCCGAGCGAGCTGTCCAACATTAGCTCAGCCTACTGCCTAAAAGGGAAGTCGCGCCATTACAAAGTCGCGCAGCTCGGCCCAAAGTCGCGTGGGAATATATGTACAAAGTGAACATCATAGTTTGCAAGCAAGAGGTAATTGCAAGGCAAACCAGTAAGGTAAACTATGACAAGTACTCGAGCTTTTATATGTAGCCAATATCAAATAGGTAAGAGGTGAGTCAGAAAGGAATTGGTATATTGTACCATTTCGTTCAATTCATAAATGCACGTGATCAAAAGTTTTTCCGACAAATCTCCAAATTCCGCTAAAATCGAAAGAAAATTATTGCCGGGGTCCCCAGAAATCGGGTGTGATGCGTGACATACGAATTGAACGAAATAGTACAGTAAGCTGGAGGAACCATATGGCTGTGGAGCATAAGCGTAGCAACGGTGAAATAGGTTTGAAATAGGTAGTGAAATGGAAGGTGAAATAAATGTGAAACAAGTTGGAGATGAAATACTGCGGTCAAGGTTGTATTTCCAACACACCCCCACAAGCTTGAGCGCAGAAGAATAAGGGAAAAAATGAACACACCCCCAGATTGCGGAAGAAGTTTGAGTTGGCAAGATTTACCATTCACCAAAATCATCTGCAGTGTGCGCCATAGCAGCAGTCTTTGAGTCCTCCCATTTCTTCTTCTCTTGGCACTCCGTCTTGTAGTGTCCCTTCTTGTCACAAAAATGACAGGTGATGTCGGAATGCGAGCCGCGAGAGTTCGCCACAAAAGCAACATTCTCCTCGGATTTGATTCGTGTAGTAATGATGGCAGTGGGGATGGGGACAGGATCAGTCGCGGGAATCATGCTGGAGAGTTGGTGGGTTTTCTTCGTTGAGCAACCGAGTGATCACACTCTGGAAAGTGAGGTCGGAGGGGGCAGTGGAGTCGAAGTTAATGATAACAGCATCATAGGAAGGTGGGAGTCCCATGGTGAGTGCGAGAATCTTGTCCTGGTCGGTGACAGGGATTCCGGCTTCTTCAATCATATATGCCAGGCTTTGGACACTGCCAATCTATGCCTGTATAGTCTGAGTGCCAGTTTTCTTGGCAGACAAAAATTTCCTGCGCAACGCGAGGCTAGTCGCAAAGCCGCGTGCGCGATGAACATCGCGTAAGTTCGTCCAAATCTCCATTGGGTCTTTTGACCGCATATGGGAAAGCTGGCTGTCGTCAACCCTCAACATCATCTCGGCCCAGGATAAACACAAGGTGTCGTCTGCGGATGCAGGGTAAATAAAGAGTCGTCCGAATGCAACGGGATGGAAAGTAGGCGGGTCGACCGAGGGTACTGTGGGATGAACAGCAAGGTAGTGTATTGAAGGCTGGCCCACCACAAGGCTAGAACTGGTTTGTGTAGAATTTAGCTCAGGAGGGTGTTTGCAAGCAAGAGGTAATTGCGAGGCAAACCAGTGAAGTAAACTATGACAAGTACTCGAACTTTTATATGTAGCCAATATCAAATAGGTAAGAGGTGAGTCAGAAAGGAATTGGTATAAGCTGGAGGAACCATATGGCTGTGAAGCGTAAGTGTAGTAACGGTGATGAAATAGGTTTGAAATAGGTAGTGAAATGGAAGGTGAAATAAATGTGAAACAAGTTGGAGATGAAATACTGTGGTCAAGGTTATATTTCCAACAAACAATTCCCATTCCACGACCAGAGAAGAAGCAGTTGAAGTCTGCCCCGGGATATTCGGCCTGTGCCTGTGCAAAGTTCTCTGAATGACGTGATTTATGCGCTGCCCTTAGGGTCTTGTGGATCTCGTTGATACTCTGGTTGACCAGTTGACCTGTTATTCTGTTAGAACATTGTAACATCTGCTAGAATGTCTTGTTGTTCTGAGAGTGCTCCCAATGGTCCATGACGAACTGCAATCAACTTGAGGATAGATAGCCAGAGACGAGAATAAGAAGCTTACCCTCCAGTCAGACCAATTACTCTTCGTCTTGAGTCAGATGCTGCCCTTCTCCCCTGTCACATTCTTATAGAGATTGGACCAGTACTTGAGGGGGATTGGATGCCCATTGACAGTTGGGAGCCGCTTTCACTGGTCGTCAGCATCTGGGTTGGTGTGCCAGGGCCATCCTGGCTCATTGGTCCACATCATCGCGAGCACCAGCACATTGGCTCGGGCATTCCCAGTGCAAAATTTCAGTACTGGCGGGTCTGGGATCTCGTCAACTGAGTAGACTATTTGAGTTGCGAGTCGCAAACGAAGTGTCGCTGCTGCTGGAGTGGAGTGTGCTGATGGCACGACCATTGGCTGCGAGCATACAAGTACCGAGTTGGTGGAGACTGCAAGGGGTGAGCGTGTATGGCTCGCCATCAAGAAGGTGGGGTTGTGGAATTTGGTTGAGGAAGCGATACTCGAACATCCAGATGAGGAGGGGGCGGGGGTGTACACGTCTGAAGATGAGGCAGACCTGGAAAATCTGGAACAAGTGCTCAACCTCAACGAGCCTCCGGATGACGAGACCGAGGCTGTCAAGGACGCTGAGCTCGTTCCTGAACTGCATTGCATCAACTGCCAGGAACGGCTCGGCTGATGGGGAACCACACCAGAGAAAGGGTCCACCAGCAACTCCCCCAGTGTCAAGAGATGTTGGGCATTGGGCGAAGGCGGTCCAACGGACACAGGAGGATCATCCACGGTGGTCAGCCTGAAAGGTAACTGTTGCTGGAACTGGGACAGGAACCGCTAAATCCCGTGCAATGTCGCCATAGTGTTTGTCATGTGGACTTCAGATCGCTGTAGATGCGTCTGAAGTGAGATCGGAGGCTGTTTGAAGAGAAAGCAAAAGGGTCAAATCTGATCCTGGTAACTGGTAAACAAACAAAAAGACGGCTTACTTGGCTTGAGGATTGGGGCTTGGGGGTTGGGTGTGGGTTCCGTTGAGCTTTGGTTTTGTAGGGGAAGTCTTGGACAATGTGTTGCACCTAAGGTCATTGAGGTCAGCTCATATGACAGGAAACATGAAAGTGGGTTACCCATAGAACAAGATTGTCCACTTCTTGAGCTGGACAATGGTCGTGAGAATGGTCGGTAGGGGCTCGGCTAGGCAAAAGAGCACCAGTGTCATGAATCGCCCGGGTTCTACTTTTTCGCGCGACGCGTCCGTACGGATACAGACGCGTCTTAGCGGCACGGGACTCTCATGACGCCACCATGTGACCTTCTCACGGTTGAAACCCGGCCTCGGATTCTAAAAGCCGCAGACTCGGGGAGTCTGCGCCACGGAATACAGAAGACGTTAGGGACTAGGAACCCGTATAGACGGACCCTAGTCCCCGGACGCACCAAGGGCTGACACAGGGGAGTACACGGAGTACAGGAGTGGTTGCAAACCCGATCGGGGTTTGAACCACTGGAGACGATGACACTTAGGACTAGGAAACCCGAACGTCGGGTCTCCTAGGTCCACCGACGCCACGGGAAACCAACACAGAGGAGTCCAGGAGCATCAGCATTTAATGCTCCTTAATGCTACGTTGCAGGACCTGATCGCGATTGACCGCGATCGCTTTAATTTATTAGAAGCCTATATAAGCATGGTAGAATTTCCATGTACAGTAGATTCTACCCTCGTCTAATCTCAGGCTTCTACCTTGGCTTGACATAGGCATTGTCTCCACTCTGTCCCGCTTCCCTCGCACCGTACTACGGGTTGTATCCACACCTCGGGTTTTGTACCTGAGTGGATATCACACCCTCTTCGACTCGTTCCGAGTTCCGCCTCGCATCCCGACCTACGACATACGGCCTCCTAGGGAGGACGCCGTACGACTGGTCCTACTGCTCGGGGAACACACGAGCTATTAGCGTCTATCGGGTTTCTCCTGGTTGGGGTTCTCGCCGGGTTACTCGCTGTTTAGCCGACCCAGAGGCCGTTGCTGACAACCAGCCTCATCTGTCCCTGCTATGAGCTCTTCTCGGCGTCTGACAGACACCTGAGGTTGCTCGACTTCGTACCCTGTCAAGGGTTTCGATGCGTGTTGCGGACACCACACTCTAGTCTTTCCCCCAAAGTTAGTCATTGACATAGCTCAAAAATAAGGAGAGTTACACACTGAGAAGCCCACCCTTCTCTGTTTTGGCTGAATGTGATGAGCTAATCTTCAAGCTGAAGTTTCCACATGTCTCCCAGACATTGATTGTAGTGTTGGAAGAACATTTTGAGGTGTGAAACTCTGACGTCTGCACCTCGGCTAACAAAAACATTGTCAGAACTGACCCTTGGCAAGGAAGGTTGCAGGACATACATTACTTGTGTCTCTGTTTGGTATGTCTTGGTCTCTGGGTTGTATGAACCTGGCACTGGAAAACACAGCTCAAGGCTGCCAATCTCTTGGCAGGGCATGAGAGCAGGAGGTTGGCTGGGCTCAAGAGGAACAAAAACAGGAGGGGAGGCACAGGGAAGGAGTCATAGTTGAAGTCCAACAAGGATTGTTCAGACGACAAAGAATTGTCGTCATTGTGAACAGGTGTTGGCCATGAGATGGAGGTTGGAGTTGGATGTTCATGTGAGCGTGTTTGAATTGCGATAACACTCTCGTACGGGGGGGATTTGAGCGCACCTGAAGTAGCGCTATCTTGTCGACACGGCAGTGGCCTGTCTCGGTGGCCCAGATGTTCTATCGTGATACAAGACCACCTATTGTAATCTTATCTATGTTTCGGAATTGATCCGGCGGAGTTTAAATAATTGATAAGAAAAAGATGCACGGGTATCACATTAGAACGTCTGGGGCATTTGGTATAGCAACACCCCCCATCCCGTCACAACCCTTCTCCCTGTCCTTCCCCCGACGTTGCTGCCCTCAAGGCTGGTCATATTAACCCATCTGCCTCTTCTAAATGGCTCTCCCAATTTTTCCGAAAATTTACTGCTCATTTCTATGGCCGTGTACCCTATTTGAAACACCAACTACTTGACCCCTTCTTTATGCCATTCTTCACTTTAACCCCAAACTACGCTGAAAAAAAAACTGGACTATGTTATATTTATATATTCCATCCTTGAGCACATTTTTGGCTGTCAGTTGGCCCTCTCATGGTCCACAGGACACTTTTCTGAAGGTTGTGTGACAGAGAAAGTGTGACCCCATGGGGGGTGTTGCTATACCAAATGCCCCAGACGTTCCACTGTGATCTGCGCCCCACTTTTCCTTATCATTTATTTAAACCCCCGCCGGATCAATTCCGAAGCACCAGATTAGATTACAGGATCACTGTGGAACGTCTGGGTTACCGAGACAGGGCAGTGGCCTGTTGGGGAGTAGGAAGGGTCCGGCGCTTGAATCACAATCAGCAGAATCTCCTCATAAGGCGGTGCGACCTCCTCGACATAGTCGTCTTCATTGTCACTGGTTTTGTCAGTGTTGTGGCCGTGCTGGCAGGAGGGTAATATAATGAAGGAAAAAGCTGCAAGAGCCACACAGATTACAGTGACAATTATAATCAGTATGACCCAGGTAGGGAGACTGAGCTCCTTGTTAGTGATGATGGTGGCAGCAGTGCTGGCAACGGCTGAGTTTGTTGGCAGCGGGAGGGAGAGGGAGAGGGAGAGTGAGGTGTGAGTTGCAGTGCTGTGATCATCATTGGTTAGTCTTGTGTGATCGACTCGGTGGTGGTGAGTGGATGGGTGGGGTGGAAGATGATGACGATGAGCGAGCGAGCGAACTGAGTTGCCATGAACCCGAATTGCAATCAATCAAAAGGCGTCTCAAAAGACATATGTGGGAAAAAGACAAAGACGGTCGGTGTGTGACTGAACCACCCGGGCGTTACACAAACATCTTTTCTGACAGGGAAGGCTGTTGCTGGCTGCGCAGCACACTTACTTGCTCTCGGCATTGGCGGCATGGGCTTTCCTTGTTGCACTTGTTTCTCCATTCAGTTCACATCACTAGAAAAACCCCTTTCCAGTTATTATTATAGGTGTGCTCAATTCTTACGGCTGCCGGCTGTCGGTGAAAATAAATAAATAATCCACTGATATGTGAGTTACGCGAGTATAAACGAAGTAAGCAAAAGATCGGACAGATCCTGAGCAGATTGGATAGGGGCTTGCCAGAGACAGTCCTCCCACTGCACCTATGGTCAAGGAAATCCTCGGGTGTTAAATGCTGAATCAACAAGGAGAAGTCCAGGGGAATGATCCGGGAAGTCCGGGGTCGGAGTTTGGAGTTGTTCAGAGTCCAGAGGAAGGACCAGAGAACAATCTAGTTTTACCGCAACACTACTGAGGTGCAGAGTGAGTGTTCCAATCAAGACCGACTGAACAAACCAAGGAGGCGGAGAGGAGGAGTTCAGAGGAACACCAGAGATCAACTCGAACACAAGAGGAAGTCAAGCAATGTTAATTATCAAACTGAAGTACAGTAGCATAGTTAGGAGTCTTTTATACAAATATCCTAATTGTTATTACTGAAGGAGAAAGAAGTAAGCTAAACAATAAGTAAGAAGACTTATACAAAGTTGAGGTGATGGTATCATATAATACAAAAGAGAACATAGTCATAAGTTCGCGCTTAGGTGGATAAATGGGAAACACTCAGTAATCCTTCATTGCATAAAAACCCGAGAGGTCCGAAGGCAGAGTGGGAGTTCTGAAGTCCGGAGCCAACTCCGGCGGACCGGAGGGTGGCGGAGTTGGCCCAGAGGTGGGACAGGTTCTGGACTGGACATAACAGTATCCCCCTTTTACATTCCTTGCCCTCAAGGAACTGAGGACAAAAAATCCGAGGAGGGAGAACTGCGAGAAACAATCAAGGAATAGTGACCGAGATGCTGAGTACATGACACATGTTGATAAACCAGTCCATTAAGTTACCCCTTCACGAAAAGTGATGTGATGTGTCGCGGACCCTTTCACGAAGTCTTGCGTGATCCGTTGCAGGTCACGTGAGGCATCAGGCGGACCTCCCGGCACCTCCAGCACGACTCCCGGCAAGGCTTGCAAGCCATCAAATGCCATCAAACAGCCTCGATTGATCACTCTCGATGGTGCCGTTGGGTGCCGAGCCACATCGAATAGGGGCTCCCCTCCCAATTGGGTGCTCCCCCATTTTCCCTCACCCCCGGCACCGGCGATACACTGCACGGCATTGAATATATACATCTACTTAGGACACTACACCTACTTACACACTCGCCATGGGTACCCGGTATTGCTCGCACACCTGCATTAAAAAATCAAAAAAGCGCCCCAAAAGATTGGCTCCCAATATCCCCGGTACGATCAGGCTCCTGCACGGTTCGCAGGTGCACACTACCGTGTTGTGTGTGGGGGTGGCCACGGCGTTCAAGCCTTCCACTAGGTACAGTAGGTATTTTAAAAAAACCCAGGCATGGGCCCAACCAGCTTTTTGTAAAAGCCCCATGCTAGTTGTCAAGCAGTCCCAAAAGGGGGAATTGTAAAAGAAATAAAAGAAAGTCCATAGCGGGGATTGAACCAAACATCCTTCCATGATGGCCATCATTCTGGCCATGGTATTAACCACTACATTATCATAGTTATAACAGCTTGCCAGCCACATTAATCTATAGTCAATATGGAAATTCAGAATAAGCCTTGCACCACCCCTGTAGGGCCCGCATAGGGCCTGGTTAGGGGTTAGGGTGGTTAGGGTTCGGGTTAGGGGTTAGAGTTAGGGGTTAGTGCCTTTGCCTTCAGGTATATTTATTATTTTGGTTAGAGGTTAGGGTTGGTTAGGGTTGGTTAGTGTTAGTTAGAGTTAGTAGATATTATGAAACACATAATGTTGGGATTAATGATGACAGCTCGGCCATCGGGCATTGATTGATAAGGTGATTACTAATGGACAGTTCAAGTAGATACATGTAGAACATTCTAGATATATTTCTCAGTAGTATATAAGCCTGTAGTAGTATCCTGCTAGAGCATCAGTTTGCTCTAAAGCAGTCTTTTCACCAACAGTGCTATTGCAAACTAAATTACCTCTTGCTCTAATTTCGCTCTCCCGCTCTAATTACAACACATAATAAACAGTGAAAAACAATATTCAAAGACCTAGGGCAGCTTGCCTGCCCTAGGTCTGGGTATTAGCAGTCCCAGGCAGGGTAAGCCTAGGCTTACCCTAGCTGGGGTAGCTTTCTGGCCCAATATCACTTGCTTGGTGTAGTGGTAACAATGCTGGATAATAATATTATCTAGCGGTCACCTGTTCAATTCTTGTTTTGGGCATTTTTCCTTTTTAAAGGCTTTCACAGTTAGCATGGGACATTACAAAGTCCCGGTTCAGCCGTTAGCATGGTTCTTTTAAAAGTACTTACTGTACCAGCTGGACGAGGTCTTGTTGAAACGGAGGCTGGTTGAAGGGGTTATGCGCCTCGTGCCAGGCGTCGATGTCGAAAGCGCCCCCTGGCTGCGACGAAGACGGTCCGCCTACAGCAAACGACGTGCCTTCGTCGGTCGTGCTAGGTCCCGCGGCAGACGCCCCCGCACCCAGAAAAGACCCCGCGCTCGACATCTCGGGTCTGGCAGACAGAGCAGAGCCAGGAGGAACGCGCGACGTGTTCGAAGCCTCCACCCGAGAACCACAACTAGGCAAAGGCGTGCTCGCCTTCCCCTTCCCCTTTCCAGGCGGGCCCACGCGTGTAACCGACGCCGAGCACTCCTCATCGGAATCAGACTGCGCGCTGGTAAAGACTGCGATTGGAGGCGTCAGGACATCGTCGATCTCCTCGTGCCCTCGCTTGCTCGGGATAGATGGGTTCGGGACGGACGAACTGGACGCAACGGGAGTACGCAACAGCGTAGTGTGAGCGTTCGCGGGACGAGAAAGGGCACGGCTCGCGACGTGATACGCGTACTCGCCCACCGTGTTGGCCTCCCACTCCATTCTATCGATGATGTCCTCGCGACACGCCCAGTACAACCGCAAGACCTCCACCTGCTCAGCGTGAATGATCGGGACGTCACGGCGGTGCCTGTCGGCCATCGCTTCCCACTTCTTGAGGGCGGCTTGGTAGTCCGTGTTGAGCCGCGCGAACCGCGCCATTTCGTCCGCCTCGTGCTGCGCCCGAGTCTCCGCATTCTGGTTGTAGATCTTCTGGAACTCCTGAAACGACAACGTCCCCACCGCTGGGTCCGGAAGATCGAGCGAACGAGACACGAACACGGGCCGCTCGGGTTTTGGCTCAGAAGGAGTGAATATCGGATGGTTTGGGTCGTCCGGGGTCTCGGGAGGATCAAGCGCCGCAGGGAACCTGAAAAGGAAGACCAGGAGGCAAATCCGCAAGTCGTTGAAGATACGGCAGTACCGCCCGACGGACGAGTCGCCATGGGCAATGTGCTTGAGCCACTTCCCCGTATCCGAAATCTTGTACGCGGGGTTGTCGAAGACGCTGGGATGCGAGTCCTCGAGTCGGGACTTGACCTGCCAGGGATCCTTGAACATTTCCATCACCTCCACGTCGGTGTACGGACGGAAGGTGACGTGCTGCGATGGAGCAGGGTTCGAGGGGTCGCTCCGGATTTTGAATTTGGGAAAATGCGCCGGCAGCGCCCAGCTGGGGAGCCTGTGGTCCGCCAGGTTGAGCTCGACGGAATCATCAGGTGTTGGCGACCGCTCGGCGCGCGACTCGTCGGGAGATTGAGCACGAGCAACCGTTTTCGACGCTGCCTTGGTGGGGGAGGATTTGCCACGAGAAGACGCCGACGCGGGACGGCGAGCGCGACGGGAAGACTCGGGCTCCTCGTCGACGTCCATTGGAGCTTCTGCGATCGGGAGGGGAAGACTCGAGGGGAACTCTTTGTCGGAATCGGGACTAGAGGTCTTCTGGTCGGGGTCGAAGTCCGATCCTGTGGCATCCTCCGACTCAACCTCTTCGCTGCTGCAAGGGGGTGTTAATGGCAAACGAAAAATGTTCGATATCAATGAGACCTTGGGCTTACGCTGCGCGCCAGTTCTTGGACAAAGTGCGCTGAAGCGAGCGCGCGGAAGACTCTGGAGTGGGGCTGACCAAAGACAGTTGATCGGTGAGGCGAGTCCGGTATCGAGGGGTGTTAGGCATCGCGGGTTAAGAGAAAGGACAAACAAGTTAACGACGGTGGAGGATAGGTGAGGGGAGGAAGAAAAGAGTGATGTGGCGAGCCGCAGCAGCGTCTGGGAAACAGGTCGTGACCGGAAACGAAACCATATCCAAGGAAGAAGCAAAAAACAGTTCAATGGACGAACCTAAAACCGGAATCATTTTGATGTGCTTCCTCAAGACGAAAATAGGCCAACCTTAACGGAACGTGGCCAGGGAGTCGAGCCACCGGAATATAACGACGCGTATTGGACACGTCGAGCCACGAGAAATGGGAGGAAGAGGAAAAAGGGACGCATCGATCAAATTCGGCACTCCATCGATTACAACACCAATATATGGGCAGAACGGTCACGTGACCTTCCCAAAAAGGCTACCATAGGAGACGATCCTTCTCGTCCGCCAGGACCCACAATCGGATCATCTTATCGACATCCGAAGGGGAAATAAAATCGGACCAAAGGGAGAACGCCGCTACAGACGACTGATGCGACGATCAAAACCTGGGCGCGACCAGGATCTACGGAATATATGCGGACAATATCGATCGTATCCGCCCTACAGGCACAGCAGCACTTCGGTTATAGGATATAGGAAGCCCAGCCGGCTCAGGAATTTCGACGACGACACAGAGGAACAGTCACTCGGCAAAGGAAAATAGCGCTCCGGAGGGTGGAAGCTGGTTTTCCAGCCCAGGACAGAGGAGACTGATCATCTCCCCGACCAAATTATGCAACTTCGAGAACCCACGTATGGGTACGGTATGCGAGAGAAGGTAAAGGAGACGGATATATTCAACAGGAATTTAAGAAGACACGAAAACAAGACGTGCCCCATGTGCAACCAAAACACGGTCACAGCTTATATGGTCAGATTAACCAGTTAAATGCTGGGTCCATTCCACAGGCTTAATGTGTTATTTCCTGGGTAGCTTAACATAACATAACATAGGCATAACATGTTATCTGTGGGTGACTATATAGGGTAATATGTCCCGGTCCCGGAAGACAAGAGGTCAGGTGATCTCCAGACCCGGAGTACAAGAGGTCAGGTGATCTCTGAGCTGGCCGAAAAACATAACAGGTTATAATAGGGAAATAAAAGAAAGGTACTAGCAAGGATTGAACTCAAAGCCCTTGGCTGATCTTATATAATAACAGCCCCAGGAGCCTAACCACTAGACCAAAGTAGTTGTATAAAACAGAAGGCATTGATCTCAATATATGTTGCCTCTCACCTCCCAATATTTATTGTTCTGTCATACCTCATACCTCTAGCTGCCTATATCCCAAGCCTATGGCATGCAAGCTACCCTTTGGTGCTCTGGTTGTGGAGCTATTTACTACTCAGTTGCCAAAAAGCACCGCGTTTGGGAAAGTATTTTGTGTTTTGCAGGCCAATGAAGCCCCTAACCAAAAAACTGCCTTAGACATGTCTTGTAGAGCTTGATGAGCTCTACAACTTGGGTTTTCAGTCAATTTTTTTGATTAGGACATAAAAAGGCATTAGATGGCCTTGGAAAGCATCAGAAAGCCAGAAAAATTGTTTGACACTATTCACTACAATTTTTCAAGTAGTTCAGCAAATATTGGGACATGGGAGGCAACATATATTGAGATCAATGCCTCCTGTTTTATACAACTACTTGGTCTAGTGGTTAGGCTCCTGGTGCTGTTATTATATAAGATCAGCCAAGGGCTTTGAGTTCAATCCTTGCTAGTACCTTTCTTTTATTTCCCTATTATAACCTGTTATGTTTTTCGGCCAGCTCAGAGATCACCTGACCTCTTGTACTCCGGGTCCGGAGATCACCTGACTTCTTGTCTTCCGGGACCGGAACATATTACCCTATATAGTCACCCACAGATAACATGTTATGCCTATGTTATGCTATGTTAGGCTACCCAGGAAATAACGCATTAAGCCTGTGGAATGGACCCAGCATTTAACTAGTTAATCTGACCATATAAGCTGACGGTCAAACGAAGTAATGATACGCGCCACTACAGAACTTTGAACCTTCGGCCCCGTCACCCTTGGGACAGGATGGATTATCGGGTCGAAACTGGATGCCCCCTGATGTTCCGCTCTGGAGAAACGTCTTGCGGCCTGCCCTCCATGGAGTAGAAGTCGGGAATCAGCAGCTGCCCATGCTCATCGAAGGTGGGGTAATCGAACGCAGTTCGGAGGAGTGCCCGCGTTTCGCGAGCGCTTTCCACCAGAGGAATCAGGAGGTCGAGGTTCAGGACCCACGATTCCTGGTTGAATGGGTAGCCGACCGAGCGGCACACTCTGTGCATTATTTCGAACATTGCCGTCACCTCCCCCGGCAGACCGATAATCAGCGGGTAGCAGATGCAGACGTCGTCCATGTACACCGAACGTACAGCGCAGCGGGATGAGAGCAGTAATCTCTGCGGGACACAATTAGCCCCTTCAGACAGCGACCACTGTGGAATAACCAACGCAGTGGAGCAGTACGCGTCCCACCCAATATTTGATATGGTCGAGCTCCACCAGCGAATACACACCTTTCACATCAACGAGGGTGAAATCATGCGTCACCGCAGCGTGGACAAAGTAGACCATCGGACGCAGCCTAAACTCGAGGAAGGCCGCCCAGCCCTCGGACAGACGCCAACGGAGGAGTTCCAATGTCTTGTCCTCAAGCGACAATGCGTTAAGAAGGGGAAGGAATCGCGATATCGAAGATACGCACGGACCGGGCGGACGGATGAGCAGTTGGCGGATCTGCATTTGTCGACACCAGCGCCTCGCCACCGCCTATATACCACGGACGCGCTGCGGTCACGTGTGGACGTAACCTCGCGCCTCCAGTACCTGAGATGGGAGATAACCGCTTCCCGAAATATCTACGGGAGGATCATCTACAACAGCATCCGCTATTTACGGACTCTTGTTCTCCTTGTCCGAATCCTCCTCGTCATCCATCAATTCGTCGGCAACTTCTGCGACTGGCGATAGAACCGGTGTGTTCTTCCGGGTGGCGGCGTACTCTCGGGATGGATCGGGAAATTGGTACCGAGCCTCGTTCCCCAGCTTCGGATTGTATCGCAATAAGCGATCTCCAAATTGGTGCACCATGGTCCCTGGGTCTTCGGAGGAGAGACGAGCGATTTGGCAGGGTTTTATGAACTCGAAAATCCCGTACCGCTCCAGGTCTGCCTTGGAAACATCGAAGTTCGGGAAATCAATGCCGAACCAGAGGTATTCTTCGTCCAAAACCATCGTGCGGAACAGGGTGTTCAGGTTGTCGAACATAAGGGCTCTGTCGAAAGGCGAAGTATCCCCATGGTACCCATACAGGTCCACGAATCGCTCCGCCATTCCGAATAACGTCGTTCCTTCGGGAGGAATAAAATACCCGGCAGCGTTCCCATCGCCGAAGGAACCGTATTTCAGGCTCGCCTTCCCAAGAGCCACCATGTTTTTCAGCAGCACGCTGACGGCGTCGCGGATGAGGCCAACGGTTTCCTCCGGTGTTTCTTCCTCTACGGCGATGCGGGTGGTATGATGAAGATCCTGCACGAGATGGCGTGCGCGATGGATCCAGAGGACGACGAGTTCGGGACGACTGAGTCGCTTGGTGGGCCTTTGTCGCGCAGGCCTGGATAACGACAGCATGAAGGGGCACCACCGCGTCTACCGAAAAGATAAAATTTATGTGGGCTGCTTTAACAGCCCACCCTTTATACGCCCACGGATGCGGTTATCATACGGATACCGCCGGTCTCGCACCCGTTGACAGGACGCCATCGAGCTGCCTGACAGCAACTTACGAACATAGGAACAGCTCACGCAGACTACGAACCTTAGGACAGAAGAACACCAAGCCCACATATGCAACCTCGTATTGAAGAAACCACCTTACGAGCATTTATCTCGAAAACAAAAACCCCTACACACTTTACAGCCACACGAGACCACTCGTCTCCCCGACCCTCCTACACGAAATAGCGACTGCTCGGGTTCGGGCCATACCCCATGTCCGCATACGTCGCAGATTTCTCCAACGCCCACCCGAAATTCTGTGTTTGTTTGATTCCGTCTTCGAGGAGAGCGTTCTCGCATGCCCAGTTATCAATTAACTGCAGGGATTTGAGTGTAGAGATTCGCGAACGACTCCACGAGGGTACCTGCGGGAGGCTGGCGAAATCCGGCGTTAGTTGAACGTCTAATGCGGACGAGGGGCCTCGCGCTTTGTTGGCCAGATTCGCCGCAAGACTTATCCGAGAAAGGAACGACTCGCGCGCGTCGGGAACGTAGCCATACATTGGCTTCCCAAGAAAATAGTCAAACGTAATGGCCTGCGACAGGCACCAGTAAACCGATGGATCGAGCTTCATGGACTGCCCCGTGCGACGAGACACCTCGAACGATATAGTGTAGAGGAGAGCCTGATAATCCAGTCAGCCTGCGGCAACGGACGACTTCACAGCCGAACCGTACTCACGGCCCCGCTCGAGGTATGCCACGACATATTTCTCCAGCTCGGCTATGTGTCCGAAAGGCATGTCGTCCGGGCCACAGACAGTGCTCGGGATGGCTGACTGAATAACGTGTGCGAAAGGGCGAAGGAAGCTCTGGACATAAACCACCTCCCCTAGCAATAATCATCGCGATTTGCTTCCACGGACCGGAAGTTTTCAAGCAGGACGAAAAGCAACGGCGGTACCACAACAGCCTGAGCCACCGTTTGGGGGGCGATGAATCTGTGACTCGACATCCTGGAAATAACAGCGAGAGGAGTACACAAACTGCGTTCTCGAGGAAATATTTTCGAGTACTTTCGCGTCCGCGGAAGCATCACTTTATACCACCGCCTTGCTCGCCGACGATCCCCTCCTACGGATTCTCTCCCGATCCGTCTGCACCTTCGGATAAAGCCGCCATCTGCGCTGCCGCCTGGGCACATGCGTCGTCCTCGCTGGCTGTATGATCGGCCACCCGCTGCCAGAGCCTTTCCGAATATTGGAAGAGAGAGGCCATCTTGCCCCTCAGAATGACCCGGCGTATCCAGCCCTCGTCCCCGCTAAATCCATACAGCTGGTCCGCTCACATTACCGACAGCAACCACGCCATGCAAGGGGCCAGAATCAAGAGGTCCTCCACCAGTCGCTCATGTCAGATCAGAAAATCTGATAACTTCCCCTGGAAACCGAGAGACAGGTTGTCTCGCCCGTCAGCGATTGGACAATGGCAACACGAGGCGGACCTCACCGCCAACTCTAAATAAACATGGGTCTTCTCTCGCATGAATCGACGCTCTTCGGTGGACTTCGTCTCCGGATTCCAGATCGCGTCCGCGTGAATTATCAGGAACGCCTGATACATAGGTTCCAATATCTCCCGGCTGATATCCGCCATGAGAGGCCGATTTGAATGCTCGACGATCCGCGCCACACTCGGGAAATCGAGGTTCGTAAATTCGTCACGAACGCCAAACACTCAGGTACAGAAGGATGTAGCCATCAACAAACAGCGAGACGAAAGGGCAGGGTTTCTCCCTGCTGCTTTCGTTCTGGCGCTATTTATCCGTCCGGAACTTCGCACCAACTGTCTACGAACTACTCGGCTAACCCGATTGGGAACGGCAATCCTTCTCATCAAGCATCTCAACCCGAAACCGGATTCGGATCCCGTCCGATCATCGCCTAAACAGGAAATTTCGTCAGGCGAATGTGCGAGAACGAGAGTCTCCCTCCCTTCGGGAAATTGACGAATCGTACTCACCTTACGGGAGGAGTTCGGCCGGGATTACTTCCTCCAGCGGGACGTCGAGACGAAGCTCCTTCCCCCGGCGAAACTCGGTGAAGTCGGTCGGACACCCGTCCTCCAGCGCCTGCTCGGACGCGGCCTGGTAGAGGTCCATTAGGATGGAATACCCAACGCTGAGAGCCTTTCGATCCTCCCCGTGCCCGTCGATACCGCGGTCGAAAGCGAGCAACATTAACACGAAGAGATCGGCGGTCTCTCCGGGCACCCGGTACTTCTTCATGGCAGCAGTAATCTGCGCTGCGGGAACGTGGCGGGCGAGTGCCGGGATTCGCATATTCTCGCTGCGAGTAAGACGCGCACGCGAAAGAAACCTCTGCCCGAATTATGGTCAATATGATTATGCCGAAAATTTTGAAGAAAACCATCGAAGAAAATCCAGCACTCACGGTGGTACCGACGAGACGAAGAAGAATGAGCCGCAGCTCATCCTTCTCTTCGGGTGGTATATTTGTACTGATTACTCGAGGGTCGGTGCCTTCCAGGGTGCACCGGTGCACTAGGAGAAGAGCCGGACGCAGCCTTTCACGACAGAATTCCTCGAGACGGCCTGAAGGCTCCCAGGACAGGTTCTGAAATTCCTCATCCGACAGGAGGAGACGCTCGAAATGGCGGCGGTACGCTGCGACGCTCTCGCACGGCATGAAGGGATGGTTTCGGAGAGGGGAATGATGAGCAGATATTTGGTCTCCTCTTGTGAAACCAGCGGAACTATATCTCGATCACGCCCGATTCAGGTCCACGCGACCCTCCTTTCTTCCCCTCGACGACGACCGGTGCCTCCCGCTGATTCCTCGCTCCTACCAGTCTGCTCTCCTCGCAATTCCGGTTCAGGAGACACCCGTTATGTGGAACACAGAAATTTTTAATTGCGCCTCTATTCAACTACAATAATTCCTCTTCACTCTTCGCTCGAAGGCGGCGGGGTAACCAGCTCTGGCAGCGAACTATGGGACGAGTCGCTCCTGGCCCTCTCTTCCTCTTTGACGAAGAAATCGATGTCGATGGCCCCGGGCATCCCCTCTCCACTGATCTGCGACGCCAATACATGCACACTGCGATGAGTAGGCCCCCGTTTGAGGAGGCGATGGACGATGTTTACCGTAGCAGCGAGACCGGCTGCCTTGGCCGCTGCATCCGCTTCGTCCAACAGGTTTCGCACCGTCAGCTTCGGTGTTTTCTTGCATGGATGCGCAGCAGCGCTATGGTCGTCGCAGAACACACAGACACCGGTGGCCGGCGCCTCCATGCCTCGCTCTCGCCATTGTGTGATGGCCTCGTTATACTCAAACGAATCTGCTAGGCTATCATCGACGGGGATAGGAAGGAAGCTCGTCAGGCGGCTGCGATAGGCGAAATTATTGGACACCCAATGGCTAGGGTCATACTCCGGATAATCGAGAAAGACAGCCTCGCCGGCCTTCATCCTCTCGCAGAGCGTGGATAGCGCCCCATTGAGGAATAACATCGCCTGAGATTGCGCCGCCACGCCTTCCGATTCCGCCGAGACAGGGGATCCGTCAGCCTTCGAAGGACAATTCGCCTCAGTGTCGAAGCCCACGACGACGAGTATCACTTGCATCACATGGAACATCCACACCGCCTCCGAAGGGATTGCGGGCACCGTGTACGACACTCGGAGCTCGTTTTGTCGTATCTTGGCGGTGAACATCTGCTTTACGAGTCAGACCCCGCTGCGCGCCACCGCTCCGATACTCACTACATGGCGAACTAATTTGCGGACACGACAGCGGAGTTCCTCCCTCTGAGGCATCGTCAGAAACCGGACGGTGTCGGCGACATACGCGTCCGTGAATATTTGCGGGATCAGCAGGAACACCTTCAGTCGAATATTGTTGAGGAGGAAGTCGGCGAGACCACCATCGGGGATGAAGAATCGACTCGACGGCCAGGAAACGTTCGTAGCTGTGAAACAACGGGATGCGGCGCAGTCCATATCGAAGGAGGCTTGGTTAACAAGGAGCGCCTGCGGCGCTCTTTTATAACATCGACCCCGCCGGTCGATATTAAAACTATGTGGGAGGTGTGAGGTCTCCGAGCGTGCTATGCATCGCTCGTTGCCTCATGGCCCCTGCGAACCATCTGCACGAGTAACGGGACGAGCTCGGACGTATGCGGCGGATCTTCCTAAATGGGATTCTACGTTACCAGAAGCAGCTTCCGAACAAGACCACCGCTCTCCCCACATCCGCATCGTCTCCCCCGCCGTTCTGGGCTTGCTCCTGCACATCGTCACACGGATACGACCCATACGCCATGACCCACGAGTTCTTGACGCCTACAACGTGACCTTCTGCATCCAACGAACCGGCGCTCCTCGTACCGCGCGCTGCGCTTGTCGCTGCTCGGCGTCCACCGACAGGATACGACCGGTCCCCTGGCGCGTGGACAATGTTCCCTCGTTTCCGTTCTCGGACGCTCTCCCACACCGGACGGACCTACCGCGTGCCTGATGCCGACCCATCGGACGAGGCAGAGGATATCCCGACACAGCCCTTCCCCCACTTCACACGACGCATCGACTAGCCGAGAGGAGACCATCCGTCTCTCCCCTTTCCTGAGCACCCGAGCACCCACCGACGCAATTACCAGCCGTGCCTGGAGCTCCAGACGTATTCCGAGGTCGTTTGGCCTCACCGCGCCTCGCGCGCACCCAGAGACGATCGGTCTCCTCAGCAGAGGCGTCCGTTCTCCTGTCATACATGCACCCCGAAACGCCTTATGACGTCCCCCACCCCCTGGAAACACCTGCGACCCGCATGGCACCTCTGGAAACGTGGGAAGTCGTCGACGAGGTATAAAAGGGAGCGCATTTAGTAGGAGTAGTGAGTACCTTCCGGCCTGCAGAAGTAGCTTTCGGGGTGTTTTTCCCCACTTTCTGTACCGTTCTCAGCTCAATCTAAGGGGTACTCCCAGCCTTCCCCGACTTTGTACCTCTCGTGCACCCTCCTCCTCGCCCACTGCCAGAGGCAGGCCACACATCTTGCATTCGCTCGTTCATCGGCGTCTCACCTCTCACACCTCCATCAGCAGGGTCCCTCCTCACCGGACGCAGTGTCACCATCCCAGGCTTCCTCGATTAGGATCACCGTTCTCGCGAGCCTCGCTCTGTAGAAAACAGGCCCGGAGAGAAGCCATCACATATAAATCGCCGTCCATAGCCAACGAGACCAACCGTCTCGCCGTCGACCGAACGACGTCGGTGTCATTGTCTGTGCGACACACATCGCATCTCCAGCGCTGGTTCTAAGGGGAAAAGCGCACGAAGGAAAGCAGGCAGGGCAACGCATTTAGGGTTCCAGTACTCTCGTACGGGGAGCCAGGTTTAGGCATTTCACACCTTCTTTACCGTTTCCACTAACAACAGGTCCGCCGCGCACGTCCACACCTAGGAGACGAACAGTCTCCACGATCCCCCGTTCACACACACACCACACACCTATCACTCATACAAGGCCGATTCGTGCACCGACCTTCCGCTCTATCATTTGACTATACCTTCCCCTCTAGAGGACGAACGTAGTCAAATTCGAATCACATATCTTTCGATACCGACACCGCGGTCCTTATCACAACGGCGACTTCGGCACCTTACGCGTTGTGAACCTCTACATTGACTGCGAGCACAATGATGCGCTAGACATACTAGCTATGTACATGGCCAGCCCAAGCGCCACACAATGCCCGACCCCGCCCCTACGCTATATATGGGCGGGCGACTTCAATTGACACCACCCTTTGTGGGACGAAATGTGGAATCACCACCTCTTCACTGCGAAGAACGCAAGGCTTGTACAGCCCCTACTGGACCTCCTGGCGCGTTATGCGATGCAAATGGCCCTGCCAAAAGACATACCAACCCTTTGTGCCTTATCCACGGACAACCTAACCCAAGTGGACAATGTGTTTTGTTCAGCGTCGCTATTGGGGGCCTACATCAGATGCGACACAGACCCTGGCTCGCGCCCACCTCGCACCAACCACTTCCCAGTCATACAGGTCCTGGACCTCACCATAGTCAAACACAAGCTGTTGCCCACCCGGGTATACCAAAAAACTGATTGGGAATAGTACAGAGAAAGTCTGCAGGAACACCTCCAGCTTTTCCCGCAACCAGCCGTCCACAACACAGCCGAAGCCCTGGAAGAAGGTGTATGCAACCTGGAGGAAGCAGTACGTGCCACCACGGAGGAGGTGGTCCCACTATTGAAGCTGTATCCCCAGTCGAAACGGTGGTTCACCCCCGAACTGAAGAAGCTGAAACAGGAAAGCGCCAAGCTTCAGCGGAGTGCCTATCGACAACGCTTCAAACCAGAACACCCCATACACGACTTGGCACGAAAGGCAGAGAAAACGTACGCAAAGGCCATAGAGGCGCAGAAAGCAAAACATTGGTGGGAATGGTTAGCTAACTTAGGTCGATCAGATTTGTGGTCTGCGCACAAGTTCATCAACGCAGAACCCTCAGACAGCGGGACAGCCCGCATACCAACTCTAGAGAAGCAACACCCACATAGTAAGCAGATTGTTGCAATGGCAGACACCAACGAGGATAAGGCGGAATGGCTGAAAGCAGAATTTTTCCCACCGCCGATGGAGGAGTCCTCAGTGCCCAAGGTCCACCAATACCCGCCGCAGCATGGGAATGGAAACCTGTGACAGACGAGGTGATGAAGGCCACTGTAGCGCGCATGAAACCCTACAAAGCCACTTACCCGAGCCTAACTGTGTACTACGCAAATGTGCTGACATTTTAATCCCTTTTGCAGGCCCGATTTTTCGTGCAATCAACACACTTAGACACTACCCGGACGGATGGGCCGAACTGTTCATACTTGCCCTGTGCAAGCCGGGAAAAACCAACTACGCCGATCCAGCAGGGCTGCAGCCGATAGCACTCTCCAAAGGCTTCACGCAATGGTTTAACAGTTGCAAGAACTTGCAATGCGTATCAGAAGCCGAAATAGCGGGTATTTTACCCAGCAACCAGTACGGAGTGAGGCCGGGTCATTTGATGACAGATGCGCTACATATGGTGGTCAATACCGTCAAGGATGCATGGCTGGAGGGGAACATAGCAACGGTGCTATGTATGGACGTAAAGGGCGCCTTCTGTCATGAATCGCCTGGGTTCTACTTTTTCGCGCGACGCGTCCGTATGGATACAGACGCGTCTTAGCAGCACGGGACTCTCATGACGCCACCACGTGACCTTCTCACGGTTGAAACCCGGCCTCGGATTCTAAAGCCGCAGACTCAGGGAGCCTGCGCCACGGAATACAGAAGACGTTAGGGACTAGGAACCCGTACAGACGGATTCTAGTCCCCGGACGCACCAAGGGTTGACACAGGAGAGTACACGGAGTACAGGAGTGGTTGCAAACCCGATCGGGGTTTGAACCACTGGAGACGATGACACTTAGGACTAGGAAACCCGCACGTCGGGTCTCCTAGGTCCACCGACGCCACGGAAACCAACACAAAGGAGTCCAGGAGCATCAGCATTAATGCTCCTTAACGCTACGTTGCAGGAACTGATCGCGACTGACCGCGATCGCTTTAATTTATTAGAAGCCTATATAAGCACGGTAGAATCTCCATGTACAGTAGATTCTACCTCGTCTAATCTCAGGCTTCTACCTTGGCTTGACATAGGCATTGTCTCCACCCTGCCCCGCTTCCCTCGCACCGTATTACGGGTTGTATCCACACCTCGGGTTTTGTACCTGAGTGGATATCACACCCTCTTCGACTCGTTCCGGGTTCCGCCTCGCATCCCGACCTACGACATACGGCCTCCTAGGGAGGACGCCGTACGACTGGTCCTACTGCTCGGGGAACACACGAGCTACTAGCGTCTATCGGGTTTCTCCTGGTTGGGGTTCTCGCCGGGTTACTTGCTGTTTAGCCGACCCAGAGGTCGTTGCTGACAGAAGGTAGAATCTCTTCTGCCAGCCCCGACAAACCGATCGATGTTTGGAATGAGAAGATGGCACCTACAAATATTATGGTTGCTGGAAGCACGCCTGGACAGGGTGTTGGAGAGTGGGTCGGAACCCTACTCTGGTGGGGAGGATTGGTCGCAGGAATGGCTGCGCTGTGCATCGCCCTGGTATGGGCAACCCAGGAAGAACGGGTTGCTCTACCTTTGGGCGGCTACAGGCGGGTTCCAAGGCGCGGACCACACTCCCCTTGGATGAGAAAACTCCGGCAATTGACGGAACGTGTTGGAGCCTGGTTGGTGAAGATTACGGGACCTTCGACTGGGCGCAGTCGAGAGGAAGGAAGAAGGAGGGCTCGCCCCACAGGGGGCCGAGACGGACCCAGGAGAGGAGACACTCAGAGAACAGGACATCTGAATCGGAACCCAGGGGTATTGATTTACACCGACAGGGGGCGACTATACCCTACGGTAACCAACCTGGATAGTGGGGCCAATATCTCCGTATACATGGATGATATCCTCCTTACGGGGTTGGCGCAACCCCGCAGGAACAGGAATCGTCCCGCTCCTCCTCCCGGTACTCCAGGTCTTCCAGGACGGATAGTGGATGACGAGTCGGGGTCTACCCCACCTTACAAAGAAAGGCTGGGTTCCAACTCTAGAGCCCGAACCACCAATACTTGGGTAGAGGTGGTGCGGGGGCGACCCTAGAGGAGGAGGAACAACGAAGAACCCGTGGAACAGGTTATACCCATACCCATACCCCTCACTCTCATCTACTTGTCAAAATCTCTTGGCGAAGATCCTTAAATGAAAACTTAAATCTTGGCACACCAAAAAGGAGCAACACTATGCTTTTCGCTGGATTCGGTAATAAAAACAAAAATACAAAAATATATGTGCATATGGTACGCTATGACGCGCACCCTTTGCCTTTCCCCTTGTCGTCGCGACGCTTTCGACCCAGACACCTACCCGCCTGCCCAAACACCTCAGACATCAGCAGCAACGCGCTCTCCAGCTGCTCCTCATCATCTGTATCCTCGGCTGCCTGCTGCACGACCTCCTCCACGAGAGAGGAGCAAGAGGTGTTTGTAATCTCTGCGACAGGAGGCAAAACCCGAGGAAATGGGTCACCAGCGGGGGCGGATCGTCCAACGTCATACGAGAGGACGACGCTTGCTGTTCCGGGGGAACAGCAGCGGGCGTGGGTTCCAATCCCGGATCGTAGTTCCGTTCGTCGGCCGCGAGGGGCAGCTCTGGAGACGACATTCGCGTGTCTTCCTCCTCTAGATCGTAGTTCCGCGGGTCGTCCGCAGTTGCGAATGTGTCATCCTCATCGGTCACCTCAGCCATCTCTGGACGAGATGTGTGACGGGGGTTCTGAGGGCGCGACGTCCTATGCCTCTTGGGGGCGGGAATTTCGCCCTCTGAAGATTCCTCATCAGAATCCGAGGACGACGTAGCGGAGCGACGAGGCGTTGAAGAGCCCGGCGCTCGCGGCTCGGGGCGGAGTAGGAGAAACTCCCGATATGTGGTCGAGAGTCCTATGGAACAAAGGGCAGCCGTTAGTACAGACAGACTCGAGAAAGCGAGACAAATGCGAACGAGTCTGCGACAAATCCGTCCACCGAGGGTCGGATTGCAGAGGGGAATAGGAACCCTCCCCGAGGTGTTCCCAGAGCCAAATCCGGAACCCACGCAGAACCTCATCGTCGCCGCTCTCGAACACGTTAGAAAACTTGGTCCAGGAAGGACAGTTTACGTGCGCAGCCTTACAGGGCGAGCAGCATCGGGGCGTTTTGGCGGCTAGGGGATGCTCCACTTCCAAGGTGCAAAGTCAACCGCTGTTGTTGCACCGCTTGCACGGTGGGAATAGAGTGCGGACTACCGCTCCCCTCGGACAAGGCGCCTCAGACGGGAAAGCACGAGGGAGCTGGGCGGGTCTTGGCCGGTCCGAGAACGGGTGTGTGCTGAAGGAATCCGAATGGTCGGCGGCTTTCGACCCTCAGGTTGTGACGCGCCACTTTTCGACGTTCCGGGGCCGCGCGCCGACGACCCTCGCACTCTGGCCCGTTTCCGACCAACAGGTGCAGGAGGCGGGGAGGGAGTGGGCACGAGCGATGCTTCACCCGCTTCTAAAACCGTTATTGGAGGCGGGGAAGGGGGGCGAGCAGCGGGTGGCGGTGGAGAAGGAGTGGGCGAAGGTGGTGGTGGTGGCATAGGGAGGGTTGCGCCTAGGAAGTCGTTGGGCGACAAGCCGGCAGCGATTATTTCCAGGTCCAACTCGTCGCCCACCATGATGTTCCCGGGGAATGCGCTCTCCTCTGGGGAAGTCCATTGTCCATTGGAAGAGGCAAGTTCTGAGAAGAGGTGTCAGAAACCCGAGAAGCTTCCATCCGGTCGGGTTACACACCGTCGAGATATTCCAACACCCCATCAGTCGAAAACCGAACGGCTGCACCACTCGCCGAATGGACCGACGAATCGGGAGAAGGTTGAAACCCGGAACGAACGTCGGGTTCCCTCGTCGGGATGAGGCGAATTCGTGCGATACCCGGGGGCGCCTCAAAAGGCGCGGGGCCATGGCGAGGACCTGCTTCAGGGCGACTGAAGCCGAGAAGTCGCGAACGGAGAGCAATCAAGTTTGGCTTCCGATTCGCCTCGGGCGTGTCAGGGTACACCTCGGGAAACAGCCGAATGAGGAGTTGGTCGTACCGTTCGGACCAGGAGACCCCGAAACCCATTCGGCTGAGCCAGAAGAGAACCCGTTCCATATGCAACTACTCGACGGGTTAGTAAACGAGAATGCGAACTGTTCGAGACGATAGAAACGAGGTACCACCACTCGGAAAAGGTGGTTTCGGAGGCGATCCTCGCAAATATGGTCCCGGCGAGACTGGCAGTACTGGTCGAAAGAGATCTCAAACGACAGCGCCATTCTATCCAACAACTCGTCGAAAATTGAGGGCATGGTGGGGTGCTCCGATCGTCGGAGCCAGAAAACCCGAATGGGCCAGCTCACTGGACCCCGCTCCTTGACACACCAGAACGACAACCAGGCGCACACCAGGAAGTGTTGGTGCGCGATTTCGTCCAAAGACCACGCCCAAGGATAGTCTACAACCCAGGGCCGGAAATCGAAGACAGGGAGTTGATGAGAAGGCCGGTAGTGAGCCGGAGGAAGAGTAGACTCCAAGAAAATCCGGAAGTACGCCCGGGATACGAAGGTTGCCAGCCAGAGGCAAAGAAACCCGTCGACTAGGGGGACGGGTTCTGGGCCGGGCACGCCACCACTCACGGCGTCGAATCCGAAAGCCAGTATGGCCGACGCACCGTCGGATCGTTCGTGGAAAAAGCGATGGGGGCGGCGAAAGTCCTCCGCGCCGTACCCCAGAGAAGCGGGGTCCCATCCGCGTTTTGGGTATCCCAGTCGAGGTGGCGACGGGGGTGACGTCCTGGGATTGAGGAAGAAATGGAGGCCGAAGTTCCAGAAGATCGCGAAGTTACGCAGAGGAGAAGACATGGTGGTGGAGAAAGAGAGTGGTGTGCTGCGGAGGAACGGGAACGGAAGGGCTCGAGGTCCTGATTAAGTTCAGAACCCAGAGCCCATGTTTCAAGGAGAAAGCTTAAAGCGCTTCAAGAAGAAGCACTAAGTGAGCTCTACTTTTGGAAGTAGATCAAAGAATCCTCCTCGGGCGCCATAACAACGGAAACATTCACGGCCATCAAAACTTCGGCAAACCTTAGCCGAAGTTGCGGATAGGGGGTACAGCGGGTTGCATAACCCGGGCACCTCGACAGGGTCGAACCACAGAGGAGAGAAAATACCACAACATGGGGAGTCGAACACCGAAGACATTGGGGACGCCGGCGCGACAATAACCGATAGGCAGTGACAATAAGCCCTACGACCATGGTGTGGTGTTTACAATCCAGATAACGGGACCACCACGAAGGGAGAACACTGGATATTTTGGATTGCGGGTTCCCGAACAGAGAAGACTGAAGGACGCCTTTGCGGGTAATAATCAATGGGCAGTGACAATAAGCCCCACGACGCAGGAAAATTTTGAAGGATAAAACTTGCCTTGCAGGAATTATTGGGAAAGATGGGGACGGGGTACCTACGGGTCATTGAGGACAACGACCTTGAAGAGGGGGGGTGATGTCATGAATCGCCCAGGTTCTACTTTTTCGCGCGACGCGTCCGTATGGATACAGACACGTCTTAGCAGCACGGGACTCTCATGACGCCACCATGTGACCTTCTCACGGTTTGAAACCCAGTCTCGGATTCTAAAGCCGCAGACTCAGGGAGTCTGCGCCACGGAATACAGAAGACGTTAGGGACTAGGAACCCGTACAGACGGGCTCTAGTCCCCGGACGCACCAAGGGCTGACACAGGAGAGTACACGGAGTACAGGAGTGGTTGCAAACCCGATCGAGGTTTGAACCACTGGATACGATGACACTTAGGACTAGGAAACCTGAACGTCAGGTCTCCTAGGTCCACCAACACCACGGAAACCAACACAGAGGAGTCCAGGAGCATCAGCATTAATGCTCCTTAATGCTACGGTGCAGGAACTGATCGCGATTGACCGCGATCGCTTTAATTTATTAGAAGCCTATATAAGCACGGTAGAATCTCCATGTACAGTAGATTCTACCTCGTCTAATCTCAGGCTTCTACCTTGGCTTGACATAGGCATTGTCTCCACCCTGCCCCGCTTCCTTCGCACCGTACTACGGGTTATATCCACACCCCGGGTTGTATACCTGAGTGGATATCACACCCTCTTTGACTCGTTCCGGGTTCCGCCTCACATCCCGACCTACGACATACGACCTCCTAGGGAGGACGCCGTACGACTGGTCCTACTGCTCGGGGAACACACGAGCTACTGGCGTCTATCAGGTTTATCCTGGTTGGGGTTCTCGTTGGGTTACTCACTGTTTAGCCGACCCAGAGGCCGTTGCTGACAGCCGTCTACGTGTGCGTCACGCACCTCGCGCACCCGCCACCCCCTCGCACGGGGCTCAAAATCCTCAAATACGGCCAAGGCGCCCCCGCACTGTGGAACACCGGCACCACCAGGGCAGGCGCAGATGGCGACAGGGACAGAGGGAAGGGCGAGGAGGACAAGAAGATCCCCGATGCGCGCATGTATGCGATGTAGGAGTATGAGAGCAAGGACTTTTGCGTGGAGATCAAAAAGCCGAGGGGGCAGCCGGCGGTGCAGCAGCAGCCGCCCCAACCGGGGCGGAGTAGTCGGGCTGTGGGGTAGCACGTGTATTGGACTGAGTGTGTGTATTCATTTGGCTGCTTCAATTTATAGTGTGCGACGCCGTGCTGGATCCAACACCCCACCGGATTCGTACATCGCAAATTCCCAATTATAGACGGAGGCATAGTGGTGTTTGCTCCCTTTGCCCCGGGGTGATGATCTTATCTTTCAAGTCAATCCAGCAACTTGCCTCGCAGGGGCGAGGTGCGATCTTTGTGTTCCATGTGCGCCCTCATTCTGTTGTCGATGATATGACATGGCCATGAAGCCCCGTTCCGCTGCGAACTTCCAGATTGGAAGGACAAGCAGTGCGCATTGGCAGGTGTGCGTGAGCCTCAACCCAGTTAGACTCTTCCCTGTCTGAGTATCATCACTTTGGTGAATTGGGGTTTGGTGGGAAATTTACGGTGTGCGAGACGAGCTCCTCTGTGGGTAATTGACACACTGGTATTCCTATAGACAGTATAAATCAATATAATCTCTCGAGCGATCCAATGTCTTTCATCCACGGCTTTCTTCTCAGACGGATGCGCTGAGGAATGGGATGGGGAGCTCAATGTTCCCGCGAAATAATGCTTCACCCATTCGACTGCAGTAAATCATAATTATTGTTACAATCCAATTACTCTTAAGTAAGTACAGGTTCTCTGTTCCAGGCTTGGGAATTTGTTGGAAAGTCGACGACAGTTCTGATAAATATACTAATCCTCCGCACTTTTAAAGAGGACGCAGACCGTTGGGTTTCGCACCTCAGTAGGCACCGTGGGTATTACGTACCGGACCTCTTAGGTGGGTTGTTTCGTATGAAAACAACCTACCTAAGAGGTGCGCCTCTGCTCAGTGACGGGGGCGTTTGAGGTAATAGATGAAAAGATAAGATTACGGCAGCCAATTAGATTGCCAGCCTGGTGGCCACGTGCCGGTGTCCTCTTTCCTTCCCACCGCCTCCAGTACTTTTTCCGATGCTCTACGCACGCTCTCCTGTGCGCGTGTTCTGATTCCGGACGCCTCTGGCCACTCTGGGCCCTCATTCGGTCCCTCTTCCGCCTCTTCTGATCGCTGCCAGGACACTGTCCGCACCACCTTTTTGCAGGATTTCAAGTTTGAATAACATCCTATACGTGCTCTCCGGTGCTACAAAACTCTGGGGATTGTATGCACTTGACTGACTCCATCTCTGGTTGCTCTGCGCCCTTTCTTTGCCGTATTTGGCCTGTTCCTTCGCCTCTGGTCACCTCCCTCGGGTAGATTTACTTGACCAGAACAACAGTTGGTGCAGTGCTTCAATATTGGGGTGCTTCGCCTCAATGTCACATCGCACCTGTCTGCCGTCGTCCATTTCTACACGCCTCCAGCCCCCTTTCCCGCCTCCTGCTCATTGACCTGCCCGCACCTCTAAACACATATTTTTCTCTTACCCACTACATATCCCTTTGCTCCTTCTTGGAACCGCCTCCCACACCGCTTTCACCTGCTGCTCTCCTCCAGCGCTGCCCTCTTGCCTCTTGCCCGCCACCCCCGCTTCCTACACGATGCACGTACTCACAAACACAATTGGCCTTGGTTGCGTCATCCGCACCACCATCGCCACCGCTGCCACCTCCCACTCGCATCTCGTGCCGCCAGCGCCATCCAGCACCTTTACTTGGTTGCCTGTGCCGCTGCCGCCTCCCTCATGTTACCAAACAAACTTGATCTGTTCTGCAGCCCCTGCGTGCGCTATCCCTTGGTTACTTCTCGAACTACCGCCTTTCTGCATGTTGCTCAGTCTGTAATCATCTGCTGCCTGTCGCTTATGCCGGTGTTGCGCTGTCATGCTCTGCTCATCGCTCGTGGCTCTTGTGCACCTCCGATTTGTCTTGTAGAGTGGCATCAGTACGTGTTCTACCTCTATTCTTCCATTTGAACTGCCGCACTGATTCTGACGGATAACAGTTTCTGCTTACGGTTGTGGTGCCAACCAACGCCACCACAGCTGCTCTGTGCGATGCAGTCGTTGGGGGTGGCGACTCCACCCTCTGAAACGATGAATAGGTGTTGTTATTCCACTTCAATAGCCACGAATCTCGAATATGCGGTGTAGTAGTTCAATCTAACAATTTCTGATGTTTTTCTCTTTCTGTAAATTGAGTCCCCACTGTTGAAATCAGCGTCAAGTTGTGTTCTAAGGTGTATGGAATAGCTGTTAGAACATTAATGAAGACTTCCAATAGCTACAAAAAATTATACAGTGATGGACATGACATTTCGAGGATGTGCCCAAGATTGTAGTGGTAAATGTAGTTCAGCTTCATCGTGTTTCTTGCACCGACCTTATAACTTCATTTACCTCAGGATATTTCGATAATATGTTGATGGGGCAACCCAGGGCTTCAATTTGAGCCATTCCCGACCTTATTCCGGTCCAAATTGAGCTCACAAGAATTGTTTTCGAAGGTTCTACGTTTATTTGCCTTGTGATTGGCTGATCAATGACCGTCCCGGCGCCGGCCCGGAGGTGGCCCGACCTCCCACTCATCCACTTTTTGCACATTTCTCGCCTCCAGCACCAGTGAATGATGTTTCAATGCTTATATTTTGACCTAACTAGTACAGAATAACAATGGCAGCCACTTGAGACCCACAGAGGTGTTCTGGAGGTGTCCCAGAGGCACCGCGAAGGCGGCAGAGGCGGCGGTGGAGGGCAGAGGCGAGAGGTGGAGTCAACGGGCAGGCAGTGACAGCATCACAGACAAGCAGAGCACCAGCGGCGCGTGCACCGTAATATGTGAAAGCGGTGCATGTGAGGTCTGTTAGAACCTGTACACTCTATATAAGAACAGACTCTCAAATGCACCGTGAAGGAAACAGATCCTATTACCTGTACACTCTATATAAGAACAGACTAGGTAATGGTAAGTGACTGAATGAGTGTTGTATGTAGAAACACGTGTACCTCTCAAATGCACCGTGAAGGAAACAGATGAGAAGTACAACACGTCGTATCAACTATATACGAATAGAGTCTGTGATCCGAGTGATTCCGAGCCATGCCGAATACTTCCGCACCTCCAGCGGCCAAGCGCTTAAGGCTGGAACCAACACACCCCCTCAGCCTAAGCTGCGGAAGGCTGCAGAACCACACCCCCTCACGCTCGCTGTACACCCCCTCAATGCAAGCCAAGGCCAGTTCGGTGACAAAGAAAAGCGGGCGCAGGGAGGGATTTTGTAAGAGCATCAGTGACGTTGTCCGACGAAGGTACGTGGGGCAGGAAAATCTTCTTCTTCTCCACGCAGTCCCAGATATGGTGATAACGGTTGTCAATGTGCTTAGCTCTGGAATGGAACGCCAGGTCGGAAGCGAGGATATGTGCTCCGTTGTTGTCGCCAAGAAGGGGAGTCAGTGAGTCCACGGAGATGGTGATACCTCGCAGCAGCATTTGCAACCAGCATATCTCCTTGGCAGCCTCGGACGCGGCTATGTACTCCGCTTCTGTGGAAGAAACTGTCACCACTTTCTGCCTCTGTGATGCCCAAGAGATCGCACCCGAGCCGAGCGAGAAGGTATAGCCCATTACAGACTTCCTCTTCTCCAGATCGTTTGCAAAATCCGAGTCACTGTACCCCCCGCAACGCGATGTCGGCGAGACCACCCAGGACCAGACCTAGCGTGCGCGTGCCCTTGAGGTAACAAAGGACGCGGATCGCAGCACGCCAATGATCGAAATTGTAGCAGTCCAGAATCCTGCGAGGTGACCGACTGCGAAAGCGACGTCCGGACGCGTGCCGACAGCGATATACATCATGCTGCAGACGAGGGATCAATAAGCTGTCTGTGCAAGGCGTTCGACATCGAGTTGGGAGAGGGCGGGAGTATTGGAGGATGGACGGACAAGGCGTAGGCCGGCTTCCATGGGTGTTGGGGCAGGCTGGGCATCAACTTGGTGGAACTGCGACACGAGGCGGTCAATAAGCGCGGTCTGGGATAGGGTGATGGTACGTCTCTCAGGATCTCGCATGATGCCGATCCCGAGGCAGAACTGAATATCGCCTAGGTCGGATATCTCCCACTTCAAGTGAAGCTGGGCCTTGAACAGGTTGTTGGCCGCTCAGATGGACGCGGCGGCAATCATGTCGTTGACGTGAATGGCCACTAAGTTTGTGACTCCGCCCTCAATGCGCACGTACACACACCATTCGCAGAGGAGGCGACGGAAGCCCCACTCTATCATGGAGTTGTGCATCTCTCGATTCCACATCCGCCCCGCCTGCTTCAGCCCATACAGGCTCTTCACCAATTTCCACACCCACAGCTCCTTCCCCTCTTCCTCGAAATGCTTCGGCTGCCGGGCGTATTGGATCTCGTTCTCGGGGAGCTTCGCATTCAGGAACGCGGTCTTGATATCAATCTGCTGAATGTCCCAGCCACGTGAAGCGGCGACGTGGAGGACAGCGCGGAACGATTCGAGGCGAGCCATGGGCAACATGGTGACCGTGTAATCGCGACCATATACCTGCCAACAGCCGACAACACAATAACGGACCTTGTTGCGGACGACCTCGCCACTCATGTCCCATTTGCGATGGTATACCGGCTTGAGGTCGAGGATGGTCTTGTCGGGCGGAACGTCGGAGCGCTGGACAAGCTCGTACACCTTCTTGTCGCGTAATGTGTCAAGTTCCTCGTGAGTGCCGGCTGTCCAACGAGCGGCATCGGGCACAGCCATAGCCTCTGTGTAATTGCATGGGTCGTCCAGGTACTCGACATCGATCGGGTTCTCGGATAGGTAGGTGTTTAGTTGTGCAAGCATCACTGCCTCCTCACCATTGTCGTCCTCAGGTGTCGCTGCGACGGTATCAGCCCAGTCGTCCAGTATGTCCTGCTCACCACAGTCCTCGGAAGCATCAGTCTTGGCAGCCATCGCACCGGGTCAGTTGGGAGCACAACACGGGCGATCGGAGCAGCGGAGCAGAGGCACGGAGGGAACCGGAGAGGGAACGGGCTCGGGAGGAGGAGCAGGTATTGTGTGAACGTCGGGTGGAGGTGGAGCAGAAGTGGTGAGAGGTGGATCATCGGACGATTGGTCGTCGGGAACGCCGGTGGTAACGGGCGGGGAAGGGTCAGAAGGACGAGCCACCAGCAAGTCCTTCTTTAGCTTCACCCGGACCATGTCGTTAGACTCAATGAAGCGGACGTTGATAGAATTAGAACTTTTCCTGTGGTCCGTTGCCAACAGCGATACGCCTTCGCCCGCGGGGCATATCCAATGAGCACGCACTCAATGGAACGCGCGTTGAGCTTGGGATTATGGCCGCGAACCAAGACAAAAGCACGGCACCCAATCTCACGCAAATGGGAAATGTCCGGTCTCTTGCCCTCGAGCGCCTCGAACGGTGTGCGACCCCCTTGTGATTTAGAGGGACAGCGAGCGTGTAAGTATGCAGCCATAACGACAAACTCATCCCACAAGAACAGCGGCGCGTCACATGAAAGCATCATCACGCGCACTTTGTTGAGGATGGTAAGGTGAAAACGCTCAACCTTGCTGTTCTGTGCTGAGGTCTCGGGAGAGGTGTAACGGATAGTGATTCCTCGAGTGGTGCAGAAATCATCGAACTTCTTGGATTTGAGTTCGCCGTTGTCGATGTTGTAGGCCTTCATCGGCTTGCCAGTACGAGTCTCGATAGCCAGCTGCCATGCCATGAGGGCGTCAAGCGCATGAGCCTTGTCCGCGACTGGGATGCTGTAACTGCTCGTCGTTGCATCGTCTACGATATCCAGCATGTAGCTATTCCCACTGCACGATCATGTGTCGAACGCCCCGCACATGTCCACAAAAACCAGCTCCAGCGCCTCCTTAGACTTCTCTCCTTTGCGCAATTTAGGTATCGCAGCAGCGACCTGTTTACTGCGAAAACAAGTATCACATGGGGTCGCTTTGCATGAAGGGTCTAAGTCCATACCGTCGACCAACTGGTGTTGGTAAAGGTCTGTGACGGCTTGGTGATGCGCGTGGCCGAGACGGCGGTGGAGACGATCAATGGATACTGCGGAAGCTGCAATGGGAGGGCTGAAATCGAGAACGGGGGACGGGGAGCAATGGAGCTTGTAGAGGCCGCGAGTGCGCTGCAACGACCCGGTACAGACAATGTTGCCAGCATCATCTGTGATCCAGGCGGTTGAGGCATCGAAATGGCATGTGTACGTGTTGTCTTGACAGAGGCGAGAGACAGACATCAAGCGAATAGAAGTGTTCAGGACGAAGAGAGCGCGGCGCATGACAAATTTATTGGTGATGATGGTGCTGGTACCAACAGTGTTTATAGAGCTGCCTTGAAAACCCTTGATAGCGCGAGGGGAGATAGGTGTGAAGGTGACATACAGCTCGTAGTCGCCCGACGAGGCTGCATTCGCAGTGAAGTCGCCCCAGTCGAGCGAGACATGGAGATCATCCTCAACGTGGAAAGTCTCGAGGTCGTATACAGCATCGTCCACGTCATCCGTGCAGAGGGTAGTGTAATCGTCGATATGGGCGACATGAGCGACAGGAGGCGGTACGGTCGGTGCGAGGCGGAACTCTGTACCCTCAATGGTGATGCATGCATAGCCCTCCTTGTCGCGGCTGATCTTCGCCCCACGCGACTTATCCCCCCCGCCAGCCTTCCCACCGTCTGCGCGTTTCTTCGAAATAGCATCCTCAACTGTCTTCCCCGCCATTCCGCCCCCAGGAGCGACACAGTACGGGAACGAGTACCCCCTGGCGATTTGCAGGTCGGATTATTGCAGTGTTCCCGCTCCTTGACTTTCTTCCCGTTCGGCTTTACGCTCGTGGCGGCGAGCACAGTAAAAGAGGACGACATGGGCATCTGTTGCTTTGCACCCAGCCGAGTAGTGATATAGGCAGTGTCTAGGTCGGGAACGGCGAGGAGGGAATCGACAAAAGCGGGGAAAGGGGAAAGAGCATGCAGCAGGAGTGCGGTGTGGATACCTTCGGCAGTGGGTGCTTCGCCGGCCCAGACAGCCTTGTTGAGCTCGGAGATCTTCTCGACGGTGGCGGCCCACGAGTCAGGGTCCTCGGTAAATTGGATGCCCATGGCGGAGCGGAGCTTGTTCACCTGATCAAGGGGACCACGCTTCGTGTGGCGGGCACAAATAGCGGCCCACATCTCGGTGGCGGTGGCGCATAACTCGAAATGAGAGTGTTCGGAGGACGCGCAGGTGAGGGAGAGGAACGAACGAATTGCGACGTTGTTATCGTGCCACGTGCGATGAGCGCATGGGTACATCTCGAAAGAAGGGCAAAGTTCGTTGGGGTCCAGCCAGCGCGTAGCACCAGAGTGGAGGCCAATATTTGCGTAAACTTTCTTTGCCCACAGCCGGTAGTTCCCCTTCTCCAAAGCCAGCTTGTCTTCCTCCTTCCAGGTACCAGGATTGAGGTTGAACGGTTTGAGAAGCGGGCCCTGATCCGCGACGTATCCCGACACGGACTCCCGGAGGTCAGCATGAGGATTGGCGGCGTGGTGGGACGTAGGTGGCGCGAACGGCGTCATCAGGCTGGGAACACTCCGAATCCGACGAGTAAGAGTTGTTGACGTAGCCGTGATTGGACTGGCGACCCGGGACATACGGGCGAGGACGCGGCTGGCAGGTATTACGGATGGTCGTAGGGCGAGCGGGCGTGGTAGGCGGCGGCGGTGGCAACGCGGTCGTCGGCTGGTATACGCTGGTCCAGGGGTTCGTTGGAGGACGGAAAGCATTGTGGGATGACCACGACGAGGGAAACGCAGAAGCCATTCTAGGTGTCGCGATGTGCGAATGGCGAGATGTCAAGATAAATGTGGCGCGCAGCGCGGGCTCGTAACGAAGGGTATTGACCTGTTTCCGTAAGGCGAGATCAAGAGAGGCCGTAGAGGATCAGGAACTATGCTCATTGTGTGGACACAGCGAGTCAAAAGCCCATAACCTGTTAGAACCTGTACACTCTATATAAGAACAGACTCTCAAATGCACCGTGAAGGAAACAGATCCTATTACCTGTACACTTTATATAAGAACAGACTAGGTAATGGTAAGTGACTGAATGAGCGTTGTATGTAGAAACGCGCGTACCTCTCAAATGCACCGTGAAGGAAACAGATGAGAAGTACGACGCGTCGTATCAACTATACGCAAATAGAGTCCGTGATCCAAGTGATTCCGAGCCATGCCGAATACTTCCGCACCTCCAGCGGCCAAGCGCTTAAGGCTGGAACCAACAAGGTCGAGGTGGGATAACAAGTGGGAGGAGCCAGAGCAGGGAAGCGGCGGTGGCGTGGATAAGGGCGACAGACAGGTGATCGAGCAGGAGGCGACGGGAAGCGGGACATGCTACCTCGTTAAGTATTTGCAAATTTGGGTGATTTTGTGGGAGGAGGCGGTCGGGCAGTGGAGGGGCGACGAAAGTAAAGGAGGCGGCAGGCGATGTCATTGGCAAAATTGATGCTGGATGTTGCGAGGGCAACCAGCAGATAACATCCATGTGAGTCCTGATGGCGCACTCGAGGCACGGTCATCAGGGAGGGCGGCGAGGCGGCGGGCAGTGACAATCTAGAAGCGAGCCTCGCAGTGTCGTGACTATGTTGAAGAGGTTAGGATCTTCTCCATGTTTGGCGGTGGGCTTATCTGAGCCCAAGGAAGGCCACACAGCAAGCGCCGCTGGAGGGGGGGCCAGGGTGGCGCCGCGAGGTGGGCCGCAGCTGTGCAGTAGCTATAGCGGTGACCAATGCGCTCGGGCGACGTTGGAACATCAAGATGGCACCGAGCAGATCGTTGTTGGTACTAGGCGGCGGACCCAGGGGAGGCGGCGGCGGGCGGTAGGTGGAGGCGGAAGGAGGCGGCGGTAGTGCCACTGATGGACCATTGATCCACAGAATGTTCTATCCTTACCTCGAACGCCACCGTCACCGAGCAGAGGTCCGGTACCCGCGGTGCCTGCTGAGGTGGGGTTTCGACACCCAACATCCAGGAACTGCCTATTATGGACGAAAGCGTAGTAATATTTGGATACCTTTGGCAGATGATGTTATCACCCTCCTTCTTCCTCAACGCGTTATGTGCGGCCGATACAGTCTACGCGTAAACGTGAGTACGCGCCGTTCTTTCCCCAGCGTCTGCGCTACCCTCGACTCCAGCCCAACGAAATCCAGCAACTTCAAGGGTACGACGCGTCCGTCGACGAATGGGAACGCGCCGATGCCTTCGTCCCGCGCTACAACATCGCCCCGCACACCCAAGCCCCCGTCCTCAGACGACGCGCTCCCAACGACTCCACCCTCGTCCTCTCGTGTGTATATTTACACTACTGAATTATTTGATCCTGGTGTATAACGCTGTAAAATGTCAATTTGATCAGCTCCATGAAATGGGGCCTCGTCCCGCACTACTCCAAATTTGAAGACAAGAACCTCAACACGACCAACGCGCGCGCGGAGAACCTCGCGGGCGACAGCGGCATGTGGGCGAGCCTCAAAGGCCCGAAGCGCTGCGCCGTCGTGTGCCAGGGGTACTACGAGTGGCTCACCAAGGGGAAGAGCAAGCTGCCGCACTTTGTCAAGCCCAAGGACGGAAGGCTGATGCTCATGGCGGGGTTGTTCGATTCCGTCGTCTTGCAGGGTTTGTTTATCTCCGGTTTCCTACTTCCAAATATTTCCAAACTGTCCTTCGTGATTTATAGGCGAAACGGAAACGATGTGGACGTTCACGATTGTCACCACCGCTGCGAACCCAGAGTTCTCGTGGCTACACGAGCGGCAGCCCGTCATCCTGCACACCCCCGAGGCGCTCGCTGCGTGGCTCGACACCTCTTCCCTCAAGTGGAGCTCCGATCTCGTCCCCCTCCTCGCGCCGACGACCTGTGCCCTCGACTGGTACGCTCCCCGTTGTGTCCATCTATTCCACACACCCTGACTCTACACCAGTTATCAAGTCCCCAAAGAAGTCGGCAAAGTCGGCACCGAGTCCTCCACCTTCAT
Source organism: Mycena olivaceomarginata (assembly GCA_029378375.1). Taxonomy (NCBI): domain Eukaryota; kingdom Fungi; phylum Basidiomycota; class Agaricomycetes; order Agaricales; family Mycenaceae; genus Mycena; species Mycena olivaceomarginata. The sequence goes on along the minus strand of JARKIC010001457.1, from coordinate 2,894 downwards.
CGAGCCAGTCGAAAACCGCAAAGACGGCATTCAAGCGCTGTTCAACAAGCAGAAGCAGGCGCAGGCGGCATCGCCCAAGAAGACGCCGTTGAAGCGCCGGCTTTCGCCTGCAGATGACGACGAGATTGTGGTCCTTGATGGCCCTTCATCGTCGAAGAAGGTGCGCGCGAGCGTTAGATCTCGTCGATTTTTAATTGAGGTCGAAACAGAAGAAACCCCATCCTCCCGACGACGACGACGACGACGACGAAATCGAGATTGTCGATGGCCCGTCGTCGCCGAAAAAGTCGAAGCCTACGCCCAAGGTACTCATCTTGTTCACTGGTGAATTCGCTTGCTGACAGATTTGGGTAACAAGAAAAAAGTCATAGACACCCCGAAAGCCTCGTCGTCGCAGATCACTTCGTTCTTCAACAAATCCTGATTTGCTAGCCGCCGTTCGCATAATGTATGTATATAGTATCCATTGTAAATTTGTGTAATAATACATTCCTGTACATGTGGTAGTTTCGCTCCTTTTGTCCTCCCTGAATATCACCGCCCCACCACTTCTACGCTCACAGTTGCAGCACCTGCGGGCCTGCCTCGGTGATTCCGTAAAATCAATGCTTGTGGTCGATGGCAAACCAGGAGGCCATTTCCCTTTCGATAGAAAGAAACCCAGCGGAAAAGAAAACGATCCAAGACGCAGAGACAAGCTCCCGTAATTCAATTGTTTTCTTGTGGACGAATTACTGCAGTGTCCGCGGCAGGATCGGACTCGTACCGGCCGCTCATGCTGGGCGGGGGGTTGAACATGGCGTCCTCATCCTCGTCCCCGTCCTCGTCCGAATCATACTCGCGATACGACGACGCCTCGCACATCTTGTCGTCGATTGACCCCCGAATGCTCTCCCCCCTCGCCCCCGCCGCCGCCGACGACACGCATAGCGCTCACGCCGTTCGCCAGCTCGCCCACAGCCAGTGCGGGCGACAGCGACGGCGTGCGCGAGATGCCCACCGCGCCGGGTAGGCGCGGGCCGTGCGGCGCTGCGGGGGGAGGCGCGAGCGTCTGCTCTTGTTGCTGCTGTTGCGGGTGTGGGGGCGATGTCGGCTGGTACGCCGCCACGGCGTGCTCGAGCTGGCCCGGGTGGCTCGGGAGGGGGTGCTGCATCGGCACAGGTGCGGCGGAAACAGGCACGGCGACGCGCGCGGCACCGGGGGCTGGCGACGGCGAGCGCGACGAGCTGCCGCCCCTGCCTACCGTGTCGGTGTACAGCGTGCCGTCCTCGTCGATGTATTGTCGTAGCTGCAGCCCGAGCATTGAGCGCTTGCACGAAGAATATAAAGGAAACGGAAACGCACCCTCGGGTCCAGCCTCACCTGCTCCCGACTCAGGTTTTCCACCTCCCGCTCCAGCGTAACGCGCTTGAGGTCGTCATATAGCTTCAGCGCCTCCAGCAGCTGCTCGTTCGCCGCGAGCAGGTCCGCCAGCAGGTCCTCCTCGCGCGTCGACACGGGTGTCGCGAGGTCCGTCAAGCTCCCATTGGCGTTTCCGTACCCAGGCCCGGTGCCGTTGGGGTTCATCGAGCTGAGTGTATTTGTGCTGATCTTGCGCGTGCGCACGCGCTCGCGCTCGTCTTGGTCCTTTGCGGCACGGCTGCGCTCCGCACCGGCAGACGCCCAGGGGATCTGCGTGAAGATGAGCTCCTGCGAATCTGTGCACTTCTTGTGGAATTCCTGCAAGGCGCATCGTCAGTGATCGGTCCATCTTATCTCAGCCCGGACGACGTGTAAGGTAGAAGGGGATGAGGAGTAGGTGAATTGCATGTAGAGAAGTGAGGAAACTCGACACGATACGCACCACAAGAACCGCGTCGCCCAACATCTCCGGCGTCGCCATCGCCAGCGCCTCGCTCAGCAGATTCGCATTCCCCACGCCAATCTTGCACTCCGTGAACAGCCGCCGCATGTCCTCCCTCCGGCGAGATGACGCCCGGCCGATATTTCTCTCGCTTGTCGCGGTTGTCTCGATGAGGGAACGTCGTCGCGGTCTCGGTCGCGGTGCTTCGAGGAGGGAACGTTGTCCCGATCGCGGTGCTCCGTCGCAGCATCGTTATCGTTCGTCTTGCGCGTCCGTGCAGGCGGCCGCGCGACGGGCGGCGTATCGGGCACGACGGGGGTTGCATCGTGGTACGTTACCATCGGCGGCGGGGCGTCGTACGTCACGATCTGCGGGGCCCCGTTGTTGGTCGGGGTATTGTTGCCGTTGGTATTGGCGCCGGCGGGATCATACTCGTATAGCGACACGGATGGGCGGCCGCTCATGAGGAGCGGGGTGTTGAACATGGCGTCCGCGAGGTCGAAGGGCATGCCCTCCTCGGGCTTGTCGCGCGGTTTGACGCGGCGCCAGAGGCCGCGGAAGCCGGCGTCTTTTTCTGTGGGCAAGGTGAGTGAGTGGGTGGGTGAAGTAGACGGCACGCACTAGGACCACTGGCATACGCGGCCGCCGCGAGCACGTCCATTACGCGTTCACGCACGACGGGGGAGGTGCGCGAGGAGGTGAGGAGGTCCTCGAGGGTGTCGAGGAACTTGCGGGAGGTGGACTGCGAGATGAAGATGTCAGAGGAGTTGCGGAGCATGATGGCCCATAGCTTCGAGTAGCGTTAGTCGTAGTAGTATGTAGAGCATTGCACTCACTCGTGCTGCAGCGAGTTGGGCAGCAGGCTCGCCGTACTTGAATTCGTGACGCAGGGCGCCCACGGCCTCCTTGGCGTTGGCCTCTGTCGCAGAGGCGAGGTTGCACACACCGAGCACGAGGGTCCAGTCCTCCGAGGCGGTGGCGGTAAGAAATTCTGCGATAAATTAGATCAAGAGCGAACGATGCAAAGGCACGCACTGATCTGCGTGTGTGA
>JARKIC010001456.1:0-119015 GCA_029378375.1 Mycena olivaceomarginata | reverse complement strand
GTTCGTTCCAGGTGGTCGATCCGAATCTGGACGGGTATTCTTTCCCGTCTTCTCCTAGCTGGAGCAGAACGTATCCAGCTCCTCTAAAGGAGGAGTCGACGTCCATGATGCATTGCCTTCCGGATGCGTAGTCGATTTGCCGCAACGCCGGGGAATTTATGAGAAGGAGTTTCAGCGCTTCTTGCGCCGCTATCTCATCCTCGAGGAACTGGAACGGGGCGTCTTTCCGCAGCAAGCCTGGTGAGCGGAATGGAGATGTCGGCAAAATCTTTCATGAAAATCCGCATGAGACCGAGCGTCCCTAGGAAGGCCCTGACGTCCGTCAGGTCTTCGCATGGAGGCCAGTCGCGGATCTTTTGGACCTTGCTCTCATCCGGAGTCCTGCCTTCATAGTTGCAAACGTGTCCGACGACCTTTATCCTGGGGACTGCGAAGAAGGATTCTTCGCATTGAAGGTTCCTCCAGCGTGCCGGATGCGTTGTAGGATTCGGTTTATCGTCTCCATGTGTTCCCAGATGAACCGTCGTATTCCCTTATTTTCGGGGATGGTTTCGTAGGAGCCATCAGGCAGGAGATAGAACGTCTCTGGTCCTTTCACGGGCGTGTCGTCCACGAACGGCTGCGTATATTTCGGGATCTCGTCCTGGAGGATGAAATTCACATCTCCTTGTTGGATCTGAACCGAGTTCGTATACCCTTGCAGCAGCCGGGTGAGACGAAGCGTCCCGAAAGGTCCTTGGAACGTGGTGTAGTCCTGCGACGCGTTATCCAGGAGTCGATGATCAAATCCGACGAAAAGGTCGAACATCCCATACACCGCTCTCCCTCCGAACGACTCGGCGTAAACTTCGACGATTGGAGGGCATCCCGCGTCTTTTATGACTACCCCGTTTAGCGGCTGAAGATTGTGGACGAGTCGCAGCGCACTAGATCCAGTAGGCCTTTTCAAAAAAGCCATGCTAAGTACTGGATGGGCTTTTTGTGAAAAACTATGGTATCTCTCAAATAGCCCCAAAAGGAGAAATAAAAGAAAGCTCATGGCGGGGATTGAACCAAAAACCCTTGCATGATGGCCATCATTCTAGCCATGCCATTAACCACTACACTATCAAAGCTATAACAATATACTAGCTACATTAATCTATACTCAATAGGGAAATTCAGAATAAGCCTTGCACCACCCCTGTAGGGCCCGCATAGGGCCTGGTTAGGGGTTAGGGTGGTTAGGGTTTGGGTTAGGGGTTAGAGTTAGGGTTTGGGTTAGGGGTTAGAGTTAGGGGTTAGTGCCTTTGCCTTCAGGTGTATTTATTATTTTTGGTTAGAGGTTAGGGTTGGTTAGGGTTGGTTAGTGTTAGTTAGGGTTAGTAGATATTATGAAACACATAATAAATAGTGACAAACAATATTCAAAGACCTAGCTTGCCTGCCCTAGGTCTGGGTATTAGCAGTCCCAGGTAGGGTAAGCCTAGGCTTACCCTAGCTGGGGTAGCTTCCCAGCCCAATATCACTTGCTTGGTGTAGTGGTAACAGTGCTGGATAATAATATTATCTAGTGGTCACCTGTTCAATCCTTGTTTGGGGCATTTTTCCTGCTTTGCTTTAAATTCCTTTTAACACTTAGCATGGGACATTTAAAAGTCTACTTTGAGAGATACCATGGTTTTTTACAAAAAGCCCGTCCAGTACTTAGCATGGTCTTTTTGAAAAGGTTTACCATACCAGCTGCGCAGCGAGCCGTTCGATTTCGGCACCACAAACCAGTTCGTCCGATAAGACGAGCTCAATGGTTCGTAGACCCCGGTCTTCATTTTCCCACGGATTATCTCCACAACCTCGTCCCGGATCCCCGGAGGTATCGGTATGTTCCGCTCCTGCCAAGGGGTGTGGGCGAGCACCGGAATTTTCACCGGTTCGAAGTAGTCTTCTCGGAAATGCCCTCTTTCGGTCTCGTCCCATGCGAACACCATTTCGTGGTTCAGGATGACTTCATGAACAAGCTTCTCTTCTTCGGGAAGCAGAAACCCGTCTTTGTTTATCTCCATTTCGCGCGCCCGATCCAGAGTGTATCGTTCTCCCGCTCGGAGCTCCCCCGGGTTTGGGTTCAACTTGGGCATGTCCTCCAAAGGATCCGATGGGAAGTGACGAACTATCCGGAACTCCTCTGGTAGCATCGCCGGCACCGAGTGGACTCGATCCGCCACAGGTTTGTATTTCTTCTTCGGCTTCTTCTTTTCTTCTCCATCGATCCTTCGGTAGTCGTTTTGACCCAGACGTGGATCGTCTCATCGTAGTCGTATATTTGTTCGAGGCAATACGCCAGGTACCACGGGGATATCTCCCATTGTATGGTTTGGTCGGAAATGAATATGGGCTTGCAATCTGTGGTGTTCGTGCCCGACAGTGCGTATAATACCATCGGGGAAGTAAGTCGTGATAGCGAGAATCCCGGTGTCTCGCTCTTGTTCGTGCCCTTTACAGGGGTGTTTTCGTGTTCCTTGTCCGTGTCCTTTATTTCCCAGTAGTTCGTTGATACCGCGACTGCCGGCGGAGAGCGTGGCGCTTCTTCGCCCTCCCTCAGGCAAAATCCGTCCCGTCGATCTCTATTATCGAGAACGGGTTCGTTTCGACAAACGTATCGGGGTTCCGCGGGGGTTTCATCCGAGTGGGGACCGATAAGACCTTTCCCGTGTTGGGGCAAGTGAGCATGAGCTCCTGCGACCCGTCGGCTCGGTCCTTGGTATGGCACTCCGTAAATCGGAAGAACGGTCTCCCCATTAAGACATCGAATGGAGCACCGTCCACGACGTGGACCTGGAGGAGAACATCTATCTCTCCTACCGAGAATTTCAGGTTCTCAACGACTCCGGCCGTTGTCGAGTGCCCAGAGTCCGCCGATTCCATTGTGAGTACTTTATCCGGCAAGAGGGCTACCCCCAAGTCCTGCCATACGTCTCGATTCATGGCCACGATTTCCGACCCCTGGTCGAGGGTGCATGTCACGGAGCGGGCGTCGTTTACGAAGAAGTCGAGGACGCGCAGTGAGTCAATAGGTGATGCCGTGAGGAGCATGCTCCTTGTCCTGCCTACACCATAATTCATGACGAGAGCCTCCCTTTCTGCATAAGTCCCAGTTTCTCAACCGTGGGAATACGTTTGGTGGCTGTGTTGTCGCGGTACCATTTTCGGATCTCTGGTGCGAGAGCACACAATTCTTTGTTGGTTATGGTGACTTCAGCCGCTAGAGCCCTTTCGAGCACCCTTTTGACGAGCGCCGGGTTCTCCACCGGCGCCTGGTATTTAAAGGCCGGCGGCTGAGGTGGATGAGACCGAGCGTCTCCCGGAGGTGGCTGTGGTTTCGCCGCCTTCTTCGGCTCCTCCTGCTGCCGTTGGGGTTCGTCCGCGATTTTCTGCGCACCTCGAGGAGGTCCCTTCTTCTGGATGACCACTTCCGGTTTCCCTTTCTTGGGTCTTTCCTGAACCCAGACGCTCCCGTACTCGTCCTGGTAGGATTCCACTGCCGGGGTCGCGAATCGAACTGGTCCTCCCTTCTTCGGCCTTTCCTGGATCCAGACTCTTCCTTCCTCATCTTCGTAAGAGTCCACGGCCGGGTTGGCTGTCTGCCCGAAACCCATCATCTGGACCGGTTCACAGCTCGTGTATGACATCGCCGCCACTGTATGAGGAGGCTGGTCTCTCTCGAAGATCTGAGCCTGAGCTTGTGGCGGAGGTTGCGGCTGTGCTGTCGCCGGGGGCGCCGAGTTCTCTTGGAACCATCTGTCGAATTTCTCGGCAAGATTCCGTCCCGGTGAGTTCCTAGGTAAGAAGCGACCATTTGGGAGGACGAGCCTGTTATCCATGTTTCGGAAGCATTTCCGGATCGGATGTAGTCTGCCGCGACGTTACATTCGCGGAGGAAATGACCCGTCTCGGAGCAGAATCCGCATTCGCCTGGGCGGAACATGGTGCCTCCTCCGGGTCCGTCTCGAGGCGGGCCACAGTTGGCGCGGCGGATAGCCTCCCTGCTGCTGAGGATAACCGTTGTCTCTCGCGCCGTATGGCCCTTGGTACGTCCCTCCTCCTTGCGGGGGATACCGCGGCCTCGGTGGAACGGTCTCGAGAGCCGTAGCTTGGTAGATCGGATATGTCCGCTGGGGCGGGCCGATTTGCATCCCTCGATTAACGGCTTGCGTGAGCGTCTGCATATCGACGTGGTACCGCTGGTTCATTTTGGCAATGGTATCGCTAAGCTCCACCATCTCCTTTTTGATGAACACAGTGTCCGCCGATTTGCCGACCTCTGATTCCGGGGCGTCGAGGATGTATCGTCCCGCCTCGATCATGTCCTCTATTTCTCGTGGCATTCCCGACGGGTGTGCCGGTTTAAGAATCTCCATCCGACGGATGATGCTCGTTTGGAAGTCCTCGTGCAGCCCTTTCGGGAACATTTTCTTCGACTCTAGTTCCGACATTCGGCCCTCTCTCACGAGATGATCCGTGATGGTTCGGAATTTGCGGCAGTATTCGGCGAAGTCGTCTTTCGAAGTGATCTGCTTCGAGATGCCGGTGGAGATGAACGCGTCCAGATCATTCGACGAGAAGATCGCGCTCCCGTCCGATCCCGGGTACAATTTCTCGACCTCTTTCTTGAAACTGGCCCAGGTCATCTGGTTTCCGTCTCCCGGCAAGACTCCTTTCCAAAGGAGCTCGTCGTTCCGGTCGATGTATCGGAAGGCGATTTTCATCTTCTCTGCATCGGTCTGTCGATCACAGGTCTCCGCGACCTCTTCGATGTCCTCCCAGTATCATTTAAGGCTAAGCGCCTTGCCATCGAATTCCGGTGCCCTGCGGGCGGTCCTTCCGGGAAGTGTTTTGGACATCCTCTTTTGGACAGGGGGTTGTGTTTCCGTAACCGGTTCTGTAGTTAAGTCTGTTAAGGTGGACTCGGTGGATAGGGTATTTGATTGGTCTGAACTGCTGGGGACCGAGTCGAGAGAAGATTCTGGCGTAAGAGAGGTAGGTGGCGTTTCTGGGGATGAGTTAAGGGAAGTGAGAGGCGATTCCTCTACGAGGGGTGGGTCGACGAAAGGAGATGTAGCGCGTGCTGCGGTAGAGGCCGATGCTACGGGATTGGTTTTGGCGAGGTTTACTTCTTGGAAGAGGTTCCTCGAAGCTCGGGTTAAGCGAACTGGGGTCCGTAACGGTTTGGGCGTATCGGCACTCTGTCTGGCGGAAACGAGACTTCGTTTCCGTCTAAAATCCACTATAAACCCTCCTCGCAGTGGGCTCCAGTTGTGATAAGGACCGCGGTGTCGGTATCGAAAGATATATGATTCGAATTCGACTACGTTCGTCCTCTAGAGGGGAAGATATAGTCGAATGATAGAGCGGAAGGTCGGTGCGCGAATCGGCCTTGTATGAGTGATAGGTGTGTGTGTGTGTGTGTGAACAGGGATCGTGGAGACCGTTCGTCTCCTGGGTGTGGACGTGTGTGGAGGACCTGTTGTTAGTGAAAACGGTAAAGAAGGTGTGAATGCCTAAACCTGGCTCCCCGTACAAGAGTACTGGAACCCTAAATGCATTGCCCTGCCTGCTTTCCTTCGTGCGCTCTTCCCCTTAGAACCAGCGCTGGAGATGCGATGTGTGTCGCACAGACGATGACACCGACGTCGTTCGGTCGACGGCGAGACGGTTGGTCTCGTTGGCTATGGACGGCGATTTATATGTGATGGCTTCTCTCCGGGCCTGTTTTCTACAGAGCGAGGCTCACGAGAACGGTGATCCTAATCGAGGAAGCCTGGGATGGTGACACCGGGTCCGGTGAGGGAGGACCCTGCTGATGGAGGTGTGAGAGGTGAGACGCCGATGAACGAGCGAATGCAAGATGTGTGGCCTGCCTCCAGCAGTGGGCGAGGAGGAGGGTGCACGAGAGGTACGAAGTCGGGGAAGGCTGGGAGTACCCCTTAGATTGAGCTGAGAACGGTACAGAAAGTGAGGAAAACGCCCCGAAAGCTACTTCTGCCGGCCGGAAGGTACTGACTACTCCTACTAAATGCGCTCCCTTTTATACCTCCTCAATGACTTCCCACGTTTCCAGAGGTGCCATGCGGGTCGCAGGTGTTTCCAGGGGCAGGGGACGTCATGAGGCGTTTCGGGGTGCATATATGGCAGGAGGATGGACGCCTCTGCTGAGGAGACCAATCGTCTCTGGGTGCGCGCGAGGCGCGGCGAGGCCAAACGACCTCAGAATACGTCCGGAGCTCCAGGCACGGCTGGTCATTGCATCGGTGGGTGCTCGAGTGCTCAGGAAGGGGGAGAGACGGATGGTCTCCTCTCGGCTAGTCGATGCGTCGTGTGAAGTGGGGGAAGGGCTGTGTCGGGATATCGTCTGCCTCGTCCGATGGCTCAGCGTCAGCCATGCGGTGGGTCCGTCCAGTGTGGGAGAGCATCCGACAACGGAAACGAGGGGCGTCGTCCACGCGCCAGGGGACCGGTCGTATCCTGTCGGTGGACGCCGAGCAGCAACGAGCGCAGCGCGCGGTACGAGGAGCACCGGTTCGTTGGATGCAGAAGGTCACGTCGTAGGCGTCAAGAACTCGTGGGTCGTGGCGTACGGGTCGTATCCGTGTGACGATGTGCAGGAGCGAGCCCAGAACGGCGGGGGGAGACGATGCGGATGTGGGGAGAGCAGTGGTCTCGTTCGGAAGCTGCTTCCGGTAACGTAGAATCCCATTTAGGAAGATCTGTCGCGTACGTCCGAGCTCGTCCCGTTACTCGTGCAGATGGTTCGCAGGGGCCATGAGGCGACAAGCGATGCGTAGCACGCTCGGAGACCTCACAACGCGTGCTCTCTCTGTGGGATTCTTTCTCTATATCCTCCACATCTCGCCTCCTCGCTCCCTCCCCGATTGTCGAAGCCGCTATTGCTCGCAATGAATGCGCATGCTCGCCATCCACATCCACCGAGGCGACTTAAAAAAAAACTCTACAACGGGAAGAACAAGATTCCAATGCAAATCTTCCACGATGCGTACTTCGAGGGTAAAATCGACTTCAAGGGTGAGATTTTTTTTTTCTATTGCGGAACGACGTTATTGAAGAAGTGACGTGTCAAAGGCGATGTTCTGGAGATTTTGGAACAGCGTCACAACTGGGTGAAATTCACGTTCACCCAGGAGCTGTTCAGATATGTCTTCATGGACTTGATCCCTGAGCTCATCGTGCACTCAAAGAACCAGGATGAAGAACAAGTCCGCGATCACTACGACTTCTACTCATGGTATGTTGTTTTGTTATAGGTTAGAATTGAGGACTGAACGTACACAGGTTCCTCGGACTCCGTATGATCTACACTTCCGGTGTCGTGCTTTCCCCCGATACATTTGAATCTCTGGAGACTCTTCAGGACAACAAGCTTGCCATCGTATGCAACAAGCTCGACCTGAAGCCCACGGACCGGTAAGCCTCGCTACCTGTCGTTTTCGTCTGCATTATAAAATATTTCCCAGTCTTCTGCTGCGGTTGGGGCACCCCTGTGGCCTACGCCGCCAGAAACTTTGGTGTTACCCTCGGCAAGAACCAGGCGAAATTTGGCACAGAGAGGATAGGGATGTGAAACAAACACCAGACCCTGCTTTTTTGCGCCTCGTCTCACCCAATGATCTAGATTTCCGCCGACAAGGTCCGTATCTTGTGCTGCGATTACCGTGAAGACGGGTCGCGTTGATATACACGAGACTGACACGTCGTGTTGATCGCCAGCATGATGTCTAAATCTGGTATGTGCTAGCACACACTTCAACCGCTATCGCCATTCCATTCTAGACCCCCAAAGTGTTCATCGTGCCCGCACGCCACGCATGACTCTCACCTGGGACACCGGCGGGCAGGTGATGAAATGGGCTCTTTGTGAGGATTAACAGGCTCTAGGTCGGGCAAGGGCAAGGCCACGAAAAACTCCAATGAGGCGGAGTATCGCGCGATATTCAACGACTTAATCAGAGTACCCCACCGCAAGCTTGCTGCTCAGCATTGCGATGAAGTTCATGGTGTGTTCACTGAACAGCGAGCCGATCGTGGAATTAATGTTTCACTAGTTGACCTCGCTCGACGATGTCCAAACCACGCAGACGGACAGCAACACTGCCAAGACGATGGCCTTGGATCACCTCGGTGTCATCGCTGCTCGCGTCCGCTCAATTTCAGCCAAAGGGCGCCCTGGAAGTGCTGAAATACATGCTCCTCTGCAAGGTCATACTTAACCTGGTGCACCCCCTTCTCTTTCCCTTCGCCTATATTTATTCAATTCTTTTTCGCAGCCCGAAGACGTACACACCCTCGTCAGCATCAAGCTCGCACTCAAATACATGCAGCTCCGAGAGGTCGAGTCCATGCGTGCCATCGCCTGGGTGCACCAGGACCACAACCTTGCGGACTTTGAAAAGGCGCCATGCGACTACAAGGATAAGTTGTCCTCGGAACTGATCATCCACTTGCACCTCACCGCATTGTAGAACACGCTCCTCGAGTCGCCGAGTTTTCACCCCACCCTCCTCTCCCCGCTCTCCCCCTTGTAATACTTGTCGTCCTCTTCGGATGGATTGCGCTGAAACGGCGGTAACATAAATGCGCGGCATCTAGGGCTAATTTTGCGATTTCCTATGACCAGTATATTATACAACGGGAAGCAACTAGCACTTCTGTTGTTACTAGCATATCAGCTCGTACGCAGACCACTTGTTAGGTGATATAAAGGAGAGTCAGAACGAGCCCTAACTGCTGACTGTAGCACGAGGCTGCACTAGTGTGACGCGCTAGCTGCTAGCTGAGTGTACAAACAACCAGGGATTAAACCACTGCCTATACATTCATGAGACATGACCTAGGAGACTCTAGTAGTCCAGAGATGACTTGGGACGGAGCTAGCGAGGGTCTAGCAGACGGATATCTATGATAGAAGTACAGCTAGGGAGCTACGCCTTGAGCTAGGAAGCTCAGCACGGTAACCGGGGGTACTATCTAATCTCTAGATAAGCGACTAGACAGCGCTAGGCGGAATAACCCTACTAGCGATCGGCTAGGGCTTTGACAAAGACATACCACGACATACGAGATGAGGCAGCACGCAGCTAGTGCCCGATCTGGGCAGCTAGGGCGAAGGGGAATAGCCAGTCGGCTATTGGAACGGAGCTAGGGATGATCATACAGCCTGTACTGATGACCGGAGGGTGGATCGATGTTCTGACCAACGAGCTATGACCATTTGATGTCGGTCGCAACACTGCGTCGCCTAGATGTAATAGATCGACGCTCTGACAGAGTAGAGATGACCTAGACCACCAGCTACATCGCCAGTTAGTCCGGAAGGGGTGCTTGGCATAGACGGAGGGCTGAGGATCCATTGATATACCCACGGTTGAACACTAGCCGGTCAGCGAGGCTGACCTGGCGTATACCAAACCAGTCCCAAACCCAAACGGCAGTCATCTCATTGGCTGACCGTATTTCTTATCATCTAATATTGCTTATTGTATTATTCAGCTCGCTTTCACATGTAACTCACACCTAGTAGTATAAAAGGGAGCGCAGGACAGACTAGGGTCTAAGAACATTACGCCCCAGACTTTGGACGAAGCTGGTGCTAGTGGACTCAGGCTGCTAGTGGAGGTTGATACCGAACTTCACTTGTAGTAGTCTTTATATTGGAATCAGTAGACTGTGGACTCTGGAAACATCGAGTGACTAAGTTGAGGATTTCGTGTTGTTGGTCCTAGACCTCCACATATAAAACAAGGGTGTTCTCTTCAAGACCCAGCTGCAGTTTGCGCTAGTGACTTTGCCTTCACCCTGACAAGACGGAAGCTCTGTCGTAGTGTGTTGGATCGCTTGCTAGGTGGATTGTGTGTTGGCTTGAGCCCACTAAGAAGAAGACGGACTAGGTGCCCCCACCTCTAGTTTGGCTATAACTTGTCAGTTACTTCGCCTTCACCCCGATATAGACGGAAGCTCTGTTGTAGTGTGTTGGGTCGCTAGCTGGACGCTTGTAGTGAGCTAGTGCCGATAAAAGCGGAAAGGTTCCTATTCTTGGTTAAGGAATAGGTCGGCGGTCAAGGAGAGTCTTGCCGTTTGAGGATTGAAGTCCATTTGTTGTTAGCCTCAGTAGTCTTTGGGGCTGCCCTTAGCGAGGATTTTCACAAACCTACATACTCTGCCCTGGTGTTCTCGACCTAGCGGTCCAGCCATCTTGTATCCACCCCATATAAACACACCCCCGGACCATCCCTAGGTTCCTAGCAGTGTTGTTGTTGGCGGTTGCATATTGCTAGTACGTTGTAGAGTGTGTTGTTAGAAGCCTATAAATCAAACTTGTGTTTGTTCAAACCTGCTGGTCGCATACTACAGCCCGGACCCGAACTCACAAAGAGAAGCACTTAGATCTTTGGAGGTAGATTGGTTGTGGTTGGTTGTTTTGGGTGTTTGTTCACAATACCTATCAATTAGCTATTCCTAGTCATATAAGAAGTGCACCGTTTCAGCGCTTCTCATCAGGCGGCGAGACAGCGGGGACGTTCCCACCTTGGTCGCCTCTTTCCCTGCTCTCACCTTTGTGTCCAATCTCGCCCACCTGCACACGGCACCTCCGCCACGCCTGTCGAGCTTCCGCCTGTGTTGTGGTCAGCCGTCAACGGCTGTCCAGCTTTACATTAATTTGAGTCTTTGGGATTTTACTTCGCTGATTACAGTAGTTTCAGATTGCGTGCACTTGGGTGACATCCGGGGTTCTTGCCATTTTCTGAATGCCCTTGCAGTATCTGTTGTAGTCTACTAGTAGTCCTTCAATATAATGGGTTTATAATCTTCCCGCAATGCGTGACAATATTGCAGTTCATTGCAGAGAACCTGTTCTTTCCTTACATAGCAGGTCTTGTGTATTTCCACTCTGAGTAATTTACTTTCTCTTTCCTTATGTAGTAGGTCTCGTTGCAGCCTCTTGGCATCATATTTCTGCACCTGCGGAAATACTGCGGAAATGTTGAGGAAATGATGAGGAAATACATTATTTCCGCCGAACTTCCGCGCTGCGGAAATGTTGCGGAAATGATGTGGAAATGATGATTTGCACCCAGTGTTAGCAGTGAACCCATTGCAAATGTGCGGGGAATTCTTCGCTATCTACACTACATATATTACTTTGCTGTAATTAAGATACAAATTAAGTCTACAGGTACGGGCACAGGAATGAACAGTGGGGACCTGGTAAAGTGCACCACAGAGGCAGTGCGCACACATAACTCGTAACTCCAGCACAGATTTCTTGTACAGTAATGGTACCCCTTAGGATTTGTACATTGACAACTTGATGAATCTATCCTGCTTCCTCTTGCAAAAGTGTGTTTGACCCACTCCAGATTCCAAGCCATACTATGTGGCGTGACCGACCTTCCCTTCCGGCGATGTGAAGCTGTTGAGCACTTTGTAGTGCAAATAGAGAATCTCTCAGACATGCACATCAAAATTCTGTTCTATTTTGATGATGGTGGAACCAGTTATAATTGCAGCCAAGTTGATGCATCCTCATCTTTGATTTGGGTTCTGTTCCATTTTGATGATGGTGGAACGAGTTATAATTGCAGCCAAGTTGATGCATCCTCATCTTTGATTTGGGTTCTGTTCTATTTTGATGATGGTGGAACAAGTTATAATTGCAGCCAAGTTGATGCATCCTCATCTTTGATTTGGGCATTGCCAGAATGGCACCACACAGATACCAGTTTAAATTGTGCTAATACACCATGAGGCCCGAAGTTTCTTCAGTTAGGCTGAATAAAGCAGTTTGAGTCTGAGCTGGGTGTTATGTGAATCATTGAATGTACAAAGGTGCCGAACATTGCCTGGCAGAATCCGGATATTTTTAATGGCTCAGCAGATCATCAGAGGATGTCTTTCCCTGTCAACGAATGAAACAGTGATTTAAACCTCAGCATGTGTTTGAAAACCACCCTGAGAACAGGGCATTCCCAGGCCTCGGCATGGACTTTATAAGTAGAAGGTAGGTGTACACCCCCCAACAACTCTTAAGATGCCTTCTCAGCCCACTGCCAGTCAAGTCCGACTGAACAATATTACAACATATTTGATGATGACTATCAATGCCCTGCAATTGCTTGCTACCAACTTTGATACCCCATTCCTTCAAGCCATCTTGAACACAACACGGTCCCTTCTGGATCATATTCAAGTAGAGTTCAAGGTTTGCTTTTACAACCATCCTGGCTCACCACTCTTCTCAGGCAGTCAAACAAAACAAAGACAGCTGCGTGCAGTTGATGGAACAAGTCTACACATTGATCAATGCAATTATAGTCGTCCATGGTTCTGCAACCAGTGGGGTGCTGCCACCAACTATCCTGGAGAATATTGGAAAATTCACTGAGCATGTTTATTGCAGAAAGACAATCGTTTCTGTACTGACAATCCATGTAGGACTCTGCATAAAATCCACACATTTGTGGAGGCTCAAAGAACTGGCAACAAAATCAAAAAATTCCTCCGTCAGGGAGAGTTGAGCATGTTGTTCAGGGATTGCCAGTCTGGTTTGAAACAAGGACTGGATTTCTTCCAGGTAAGCCTATCACTGTTCTGGGAGATCTCATTGATGAATACCATGCAGATTGGAGGTGCCAATATTATGACAGATCTTTCAAAGATGCGACAGGAGGCAGAACAGAGAAACCAGGAAGTGCTGAGGATGATTGGAGAACTCTCTGATACAACTAGTTCAGATGGACTATCCATGGTCAAGAAATGTTCCCCACTTTGCCAATATCATACTAAATTATTTTCAGACAAGCCGTGTTTATTCAGGATCCAACAGGTAGTGATTTGATTCATCCAATAATCAATTACTCATAGTAATCTCCAGCTCAACCTCAATCTCAATGCTACCCTCAGAACCAAAGATATTCCATGGACGGGACTCTGAGCTCTCAGATATCCTTCAACTTTTCAACCAGGGAACCCCACGGATAGCAATTCTAGGCAGTGGAGGAATGGGCAAAACCAGTCTTGCTAGAGCTGTTATCCATCATGCACAGATCAAGACCAGATATCAGCAACATTGTTTCTTTGTTGCCTGTGACTCTGCATCAAGCACAGTTGAGCTTGCAGCACTTATTGGGGCCAACATTGGGCTCAAGCCAGGCAAAGATCTGAGTCAAGCAGTTGTTCAGCACTTTTCCAGTAGCCCCAGCAGTCTCTTGGTTCTTGATAACCTTGAAACATTGTGGGAGCCTATGGAATGTCGTAGTGATATTGAAGAATTTCTATCCTTGCTTACAGGTATAGAGCATCTAGCATTGATGGTGAGTTCATTTTTTCCTTTATATGGATTTGCTGAAATCATGACAGATAACAATGCGAGGGGCAGAAAGACCTGGGAAAATGCAGTGGACAAGGCCTTTTTTGCAGCCTCTCAAGCCTTTGGATCAGGATGCTGCTCGAAAAACATTCATTGACATTGCAGATGAAAACCACAACCTTGATGAGGTTGATAAGGTCCTTTCCCTGACAGACAACATGCCCCTTGCAGTCAATCTTATTGCACATCTAGTGGACTCAGAGGGATGCTCTAATGTCTTGGCCCGCTGGGAGAGGGAGAAAATATCTGTGATCTCAGTGGGCACTGATAAAGCAGCCAACCTGGAAATATCAATTTCACTGTCTCTGTCAAGTCCTAGGCTCAATAGACATTCCCGGGATCTTCTCAGTCTCCTATCAATGCTGCCAGATGGACTCTCAGATGTGGAGTTAGTGCAAAGCAAACTACCAATCAAGAATGTACTTGGATGTAAAGCTGCATTGATTGGTACTGCTCTAGCATACAGCAATGAGCAAAAACGCCTCAAGGCATTGGTGCCTATCAGGGAATACATGAATAAAATCCAACCTCCATCTGAGAATCTCATCCGACCTCTGTTTAAACATTTCCAGTTCCTCTTCAAATTCTTTGAGGATCACCAAGGATCTGAAAAAATGTCAGCAACAGTTTCACAGATATCATCAAATCTAGCCAACATACAGAATATCCTTCACAATGGACTCCAACAGGGCCATCCTGAGCTCAATGATATAATTTATAGTATATGTCATCTGAATGCATTTGGCCAACTCATGGGCCAGGGAATCACACCATTGATTCATCAGGTCCACAATATTCTTCCACACTCAGAAGATCATCACCTCAGGGCCTATGTCATCACTGAAATATTTCGATCCTGGGGAGAAAGTAGAATCTCTGATCCAGATATACTTGTCACTAAAGGATTGAACCATTTTGAGCACTTTGATGACCCAGATCTTAAATGTTAGCTTCTCAGTTGGGCTTGCTTTGTTATGACACTAACACAAGTTGCATAGGCCAGTTTTACACTTGCATTGCAAACTACTATCGGGGAAGTACAAATGACCTAGTCAAAGCCATAGAATTTTGCCAAGCAGCTGTATCTTTGGCACATTCCACTGGTAACACCAAAAGGCATTCAAATGCATTGTATCACCTGGCATCAATGAACGAGCAAATTGGTGATTATTCTACAGCCCAATTGCAGGCATTTGAAGCACAGAGGCTAGCCAGAATTTCTGCAAATCTGTTTGCTGAAGCACATGCCCTGACAATTCAAGCAATGTGCTTGAGATGGTTTGGTGACTATAGCAGAAGTGTTTCTACTTTAAAAAGGTCCATACATCTCCTAGGTCTTTGTGGACTATCAGGTGGCAGGAACTACCTGAACCTCATGATTGGCCAGGCAGAGATCCATATGTTGAAATCAGAGTACCTTGAAGCATACAACATTCATGTCCAGAATCTCAAGGAAATGCCCGCAGATCAAGATGAATGGAATCGTGGATATGTTTTGCTCAATATTGCAGAGCTTGGTGTGCACATGGGTTACCCAAAGGATGGTGTGTTGAGGAACCTGGATGTAGCCAGAAACATATTTGAGACTTCTGGGTGGATCGTGGGATTAGCAATATGTGATGCCACCCTAGGACATTTCCATCTCCACAAAGGAGAGTTTCATGAAGCAAAGATGATCTTTGAACAGTGTATCAAATTGTGGACAGGAAAAAATAAACAAATCATATTCTACTGTTTGGAGCAACTTGGTAATGTCAGTTGCTGGCCTGAAAAACATTCAATGTCCAGCTGGACAGTATTATTTCTGGCACTGTCTCTGAAGTCAAATAGACTTGGCGTGTATCAAGCTCTTCAATTCTTGGGGGACATATTTCTCTCATACAATGATGAGGATACTGCTGTTAGCCTGTTCACAGTTGCTTTGGAGGGATTTACTGCGATGGATGTGCATCGCAGCAGAGCGGAATGTATGCTCAGACTTGGGGATATTCACAAGAGATGCAATGACCTGCTGAAGGCAGTGGGCCATTGGGAAACTGCAAAACCTCTGTTTAAAAGGTCATCACAGGCAAAACAGATTGTACAGATTGATGAAAGGCTGGCAAGTGTTGGCAAGGATGTGCACCAGCAACACAGAGAGAATTTAGCCAAGCTGGCAGAATTGAAAATCTCTAGTGGTATTTCAGATGAAACGGAGGATGATCTTGAAGACGAAAATAAAGATTTGGATGCAATGAAATTGGTTGAGCCTCTAGCTACTTACAATCTCTGAATGTACTGTGTTTAGTTTCTGGCTAAAAATGTATTTATGTTTTGGTATAGTTTTATAGCAATTCACATGCATACCAACAGCACATAGCTTCATTCATGGCATCTTCAATGTCTGATTCCAGCCAGCCCCCAACTACTTTGTTGAATATCTCCTGAAGGCGCTGTATGACCCATGCGTGTGCTGCGTTCAGTCTTGCTCAAGTTTATGCACATGCTGAATGGCGGTGAGTGGGATGCAGGATCTTCCTAGGCCAGCCCCTCCTCCCGCTCGCGGCCCTCGACGCACTCATCCAGCCCGTGGCGCGGGGACCAGGATGGCGGTTGGGCTTACGTGTGATTCAAAGCGCGACCCTGACTTGGCCCAACCGGCTAGAATCCTCTCCGTCCATATGCATCCAAAACAATCCTCCACGACTCGGAGGATTCAAAAGTGGACGGCTATAAAGCTCACTGACTATTCCCATCGGGCGACGGGGATCAATTGAACGCAAAGTAAACTTGACAGCAGCGCAGAAGGAATTGGGTAACACCGAACAATTGTAATAATTGCTCAAGTGCTTCAACGGGGTTCAGGACACCAGCAGCTCTCGTCCCAATCTCTGGAGTCTCTTTCATTTCGTTGCATCTGAGTCTTCAATCTCTGATGTCATCCCTCGATGGCACAACATTGATCTTGGACCCACGACAGCTCACCACGTTTCTTGTCTTGCCCCTTATGTCCGAATATACTAGTTTTGAGGTCTTTGGAACGCCAAGCAGGCAAACATGCGCGCAGCTTATCTCGGCGGTTGTTCCAAGACATTTTGTAACCAACAGGTCCAACTCAAGTCAGCCCTTCGAGCCTTCTGCCGCGACCATCTGCCACGGCTGCCGATCTGACTAGAGGCGTCTTTGCTTTAGACTGGGAATGCTCCGGACTCGAGAACATATCTACTCGTGAATGCAACAACCTCAAGTTAGCTGATTAGAGCCCAACAATCCCCAACTCGGACGCTATGCATAACTGGGGCAATGTAGATATCCAAGTCTGCTTGAACAAAGTCGGTATAAGAGATAGGATAGGGATATGCTCAACTTCTTCTCTGGTTCTCGCGGGTAATAACTGGCCCTCAAAATACGCGGTATCCCAATGCCGATCCTCGAAACACTTCAAGGCTCAGACAACGAGAAGCTACTTTACTTCGAACTCTATTTGACTGCATTTCCTGCAGGCGAACATCCATCCTATTCGTGCGCCCGGCTAATCGAAATATTATTAGGGTTGGACACAGGTCGACCCACGGGTACCAGGGCGCCAACCCGTACCCGGACCCGTGACTTCCGTACCCGGTACGGGTCGGGTCCAAAACCCGTACGGGTCTAGCCGCAGGTGGCGACCTACCCGCGGGTTTGGAAACCCGTGTACGGGTCCTCTACTATTCGAGCATTGAAATTATATCCTTGAGAGGAAAAAATGTGTCTGGATGGGAGACACAACCTCAGTGAAGGTCCACATCCAGCTTTATGAAAATTTAGCGGAAGTAAAACCGAACATTGCTGCAAACCTGTCAATCATTTGAAAAAAGGTGAAGTCGAAGTTGCGCACAGTGTAAAATATGTTCCCACTGGTAGAATGTAACATAGATATATGTACTTCTGTGCAATATACCACCCTCTTCTGAGTGATTTAAGCCTCCAAAACACCACAATTTGGACCTGTGAAAACCCGCGGGTGGGCAGGTTGGGTACACGGAAATGGCGCGGGTTGAAAAATGTCAACCCATACCTGTACCCGGGAATACCCGTGGGCCAAACCCGCGGGTAGACCTGGTACCCGTGTCCAACCCTAAATATTATTGCCCCCTACAACAAGAGAAATGGAATACGGGTTCAAATTCATGGCAGACGAAGTGAAGTGTTTGTTTACGATCCTGCGTTGGCCGTCGACGAGGTTTACGACCATTCGCCAAAGGCTTGAGTGATGTGTACCTGTTTAACTTTCAGAACGAGGTTGCGAGTGGGAAGCCAGTGAAAGAGACTATGCTTAACTTACAGGAGAACCCGACATTCAAAATCCATCTCAACTTGTGGCCACTCTGTCAGGCAACAACTCAACTGTCACGGCTGCGCAGAAATCAATGCCAATCTCGGACTGCACACCAAAATCTGCTGTCCCCAATCCCATCTGAACTTGTGGCCACTTGCCCATGTTGTTTCTGAAGTCAGAAAATCAGTTTGCCACACACCAAAATAATGCCAATCTTGGACCCACTATGTATTCACCCAAATGGGTTACTTTTTAGAACGAGATGCCCTGGATAGAAAACAATAAACCCTTTCTTGTGTGTGCTCACTCGCCAATCTTGGACCCACCACCCACCCGCATCGCTGGGCTCTTTGTCAGAGAAACAACACTGAAACATTATGATCGCTTTACAGCCCATGGCAGTACCGAAGGCGCGAACAAAAAATTTCGGTTTTGGGATAGTTTCAGAGAATTCCCGATATCTCAGTCAGTTCTTCACCGATTCACATAAAAACTAGATAGATCTACTCGGCTAATTCATGCGCAATTATTAATAGAGAGAGATTTGTGAAAATATTATGTATTAGGTAATTTCTGGTTTCAGGCCGTTTTCACACCAAAGGCTGTCTAGCATGCCGAGAACATGTCCCAGTGGCCTAATATTTTAGTTTGGACAACACTTATGGCTAAGAAAACATGTGATAGAGCCAGAAATATATAAGATTCCTAGATAAATGTAATCTTTACAATATCTCTCAATGCCAAAACTGGCAAATGTATTCAAGAGAGATAGAGGAACCTTATGTGATGTATCCGTGTTTCTGACTCTATCACGTGTTCTCTTAGCTATAGGGTTTGTTCATCCCAAAATATTAGGCTGCTGGGACATGTTCTTGGCATGCTAGACAGCTTTTGGTATGAAAACAGCCTGAAACCAGAAATTACCTAATACATAATATTTTCACAAAGCTCGCTCTATTACTAGTTGCGCGTGAATTAGCTGAGTCGATCTATCTAGTTTTTATGTGAATTGGTGAAGAACTGACTGAGATATCAGGAATTTTCTGAAACTATCCCAAAACCGAAATTTTTCGTTTGCGCCTTTGGTACTGCCATTGGCTATAATGCGATTGGTGCTTTTCGAAACAAGAACACACCACAGAAACAATAGCTTGTTTTATTTTTTTTCATCTTTATCAGTATGGAGGAGGTGTGTCTTTATTGTTCTAAATCCGTCCCGTGGATCTGTGCAAGGCTTAATGAGTTGTTTGGTCGTGCATCTCGTATCAGATCACATCATTTTTGATAGCGCAAGGTACCGGGTAACAAGCGCGGTAACCAACAGACTATATATCAACGAGGTACGAGTTAAGGTAATATATAGCGTCTGTCTAGAGAGACTAGTCCCTTGCTTGTTTTCCCGTACTTACTGAATAAGTAGGACTCTGATTTGGGATTCTTGGACGCTATATAAATTGTCGGATACTCACTGTTGAAATTCACCAACTCAACCACCCACAAATACTTAAGCTGCCTCATCATGTCAGCTGCCTATGCCAACCTCCTGCACATGCACAGGATGGACAAGCTGGACTCCATCCAATCCTACACTGGCTTTCTTATACACCGCCATTCAAACATTTTGTCTGATCAACATTGCTGTCTGAAGGATGTCTTCTGAACGTCTTGGAAACATTCAAGCCAAAAGGTTAGCATAACACACTCATAAGGTTTCAAAAACATTGTGAGCAGGTCAGATATATGCAACTGAAAATATGCACAGTATGTGCACCATTAGAAAATAGCCCTGAGATGATTCCTTTTGGCACCGCCGTGGGCACTGTTTTGAATACGAGATATTCATGGATAGCTTTAAATTTCTATCTATACTGCCCAATCTTCACGCGTAGTTTATCAAATCTTAGGTCAAATCTCTGATTTTACTAGGCAGAATCAACTTGGCTCTTACAAAATTAGTGGTACACTGCCATTTCAGTCCGATGTTTTTAAAACCCCAGCCAACCAACATTAATCAAAACATTTGACGAAACATTGCAATATTCTTGATCAAATGTTGTGTGGGCGTTTTTTTTTGTAATATTGGGAGTATATTCAGTCAATGTTCCCTGAATGTTGGACTGACATGCAATTTACATTTATTCCGATCTCTATTCAATGTTTGTTGGTGTGTCGGCTGTCTCCACCGATTCCTTGAGAAGACCAGAGAAGAATGCCAAAAAAATGCCCGTAATAAACGGGAAACACTGACTCGGAGGCTGCCAAGCTCCCAGCCGTCTTTGGGATCGTCCTCGAAGTCGAGGCGCGAGACAACCGTGCCCGCGTGAATATTCTTCGACTTCAGGATCAAAAATCATCTACCGATTCCCCAAGGGCAATAAAGGAGAACAAGAGAGGGAAAGGGATCCCCGCTTACGTAGTCGCAGTGAACGCCAATCATTGTCTTCTCCATCGGGTAGACTTGTAAATAGTCTTTGTCTCAGTTTCTTTCTTTCTTCCCTTCTTTCACCCGTTCCACCATGCAGGAGGAGGATGTCGCGTTCGATGAGATGGAACAGACGCAGGAGGACCCAGTAATCCAGACCCAGCCAGACAGCCAGTCAACCGTGGAAGACGAATCAGAGCTGTGGGGGAGGCTTACCCCGTGTCTGAGCCAAACTATCGCGCCTGTCACACTCTTCAAAACGAAACCAGAGGTCACCTTCGGGCGAAACTCTGACAACGAGGTCATTTTTCCCGGCTTCAAAATCAGTGAGTGGCGAGCGCCTAACGGTGGATTTTATACGATACGCGTCTTCACACAGGCAACTTTCACGCAATTATAGTCTGGAACGGGCTCGAAAATGCTGCCTCGGTAATCACCATCCTAGATAAGTCCAGCAATGGCACCTTTGTGCGTGTTCGTGCGGACCGACACAGCGCAATGATTGACTGCCCCGCAGATCAACGGCGAAAAAAATCGGCAAGGGCCAGCAGCGCCTGCTCAAAGACGGGAACGAGGTTTCGTTCGGCGTCTGCGTGAGATCCACGGAGAACAACGGGCTCTATGACTATCGTGGGTTGCGTTTGTTCTTGGCCATTCATCTCCAAACCCCGCACCAGGCTTCATCTTCCGCGATCTCGTGTCCAGCGTCGAGAAACGCGCGCTGTTCAACTCTTACGATCTCTCCATCGAGCTGGGCAAGGGCTCGTTCGCGACTGTGTACAAAGCGCTGCACCGCGCCTCGGGTGAGTGGGTCGCGGTCAAGGTCATCCATGAGGCGTGTCTCTTTGTGTCTCTGCCTCATCATATTTTCTTACCGGATGACTAGACCAAACGTGCAGGGCAGACTGCCGCCCAAGCCTCGTCCCGCGAGATTAACGTCATGGAGCACCTCCGACATCCCAATATCTGCCAGCTGCGTGAGGTCTTCTGGAACGCCAACGGCAGCATCGGTTCGTTGTTCCCTCCCTCCCTCCCTTCCTTCCTTCCCGATCGTAATGCTGATTTGATTCGACGCGTAGACCTCGTCCTCGAGCTTATCAAGGGCGGCGATCTCCTCGACTACATCCTGCGAAACGAGGGTCTGAGTGAGGACGTCACGAAGCACATCGTCTACCAGCTGTGCCAGGCGCTGGCGTACATACACGAAAAGGGCATCACGCACCGTGATCTCAAGCCCGAGGTGCGCTTCCCCTTCCTCCTTTTGTTTCTTTGTCATAGAATCTGATCGAGACGCACGGAATAGAACGTACTGCTGACGCTGGATGACCCGCCCATCGTGAAGGTGGCAGACTTTGGCCTCGCGAAGATCGTGGATAGTATGACGATGCTTAAGGTACCTCCTTCTCACTTGCCTGCCCGTGTTTCTTTGAACAAGAAATGCGTGTTTTCTTTGAATACGAAATATTTATGCTGAATTTGTTCACAGACGATGTGCGGCACACCGTCGTATCTCGCCCCGGAGGTCGTCACCCAGCAGAACAGCAGCGGTTACGACTCGCTCGTCGATAGCTGGAGCGTGGGTGTTATTATGTTCTCCATGTTAGTCTTCCTGCCTTCTTATTCCTATCACCTCCCGTTGTCGCGACGGTTTTCTTTCTTCGTCGACTATCGGATTCGACTTTTTGCTGACGCGCATGTAGGTTAAGCAACACCACGCCCTTCATCGAGTCCTCCGTTGAGGACCTTAGGACTCGGATCGCCGAGCGCATTATCGAATGGACCCAACTCGAGCGGCTCCATCTGTCTGAAGACGGTTCGTTTCTTTCCCACTCTCCATCTACGTCCGCCTGTTGAGACTTCTTTTCCCTGCAGCCCTTGACTTCTTGCGGCGCCTCCTCGAATACGACCCGCGCTACCGCATGAAGCTCAGCGAAGCGCTCGAGCACCCGTGGCTGAAGGACTATGTCTTCGCACATCCGATCGAGTACCCCTCGCGCGGCGCGAGCAGCGCCAACTCGACGTCGTCGCTCTCGCAGGACGTGTCGATGCGCACGGCGGATCAGCTGAGCTTCACGGGCGAAGCAGAGGCGGTGAGCCAGGGGTTTGAGCATCTGAAGCTTAATGGGAGCACGCCGGGCATCCCCGCTGCCGCTAACGGCAACGTGGACGCCGTCGCCCAAGAGGAAGAGGAGGGCGAGGGCCGGCTGACGCCGTCGAGCACGCCGCCGGGGCTCACACTGCACAAGAAGGGTGGGCTGCAGCGGCGCGCGGACGTGCTGCAGCAGGCGGAGGAGGCGGGCCAGCCGCCCATCGAGCCAAGCTGGGAGATGGTAACTTTTGCGCAGAGTCAGGGCCAGAGCCAGGAGTCTGACGATTTGTATCGACCCGCGTCGCAGCCCGAGGCTTCTAACGCGAACGCGAATACGAACGCGCACGCCAGTGGAAGTTCGACGAGCGGCAGCGGGAATGTGACGCCGACGCCGACGAAAAACGCGAACGGGAAGGGCCTGAACAAGCGTGTGCACTCGGAGCTGACGCCGCTGCCGGAGGAGATGGATGGTCAGGCCAGGTCGGAGGCCAGCAGCCCGCTGAGCAGCCCAGGACGACTCGCCGCGCGCGCCTGTCAGTGGGCCGCTGCGCAAGAAGGGCCGGAGCGCGGAGGACGCACCGGGTGCGGGGACGCCGAGTAAGGCCCCGGTCACAAGGGCCAAGCGCGGGACGGCGGGGAAGGCGGGGACGAGCGCGACGACAACGACGACGCGCAAGGTGAAAGCAAAGGTGGATTCGGGGTCTGAGGACCAGGCGCAGCCAGCCTCGATGGGCACACGGCGGGTCGACGCGCACGAAGATCGGGAAGCGGTAGGCTGCCTGTGTTTCGGCTCCCGTTTAGATGTGTCCCTCGCTCTTCCTTCATTTCATCCCTGTTTCTTTATTCCATATGTTGGTATCATCTCACTGGTTCTATCTATTCATCCTATCCCATCCCCTCATCCTTCCTCCATCATCCCGAGTCCACTCCAATCCACGCCGCTCCCGCGGCCGCACATCCCATACATCAAGTACCATATCCATTTCTCTACTCGTACTATCATGTTACTCCCTGCATTACTATATTATATACGGTGTACTTACTACTCTGTCGTCTGTACACTCTCCACAGCAATTGCTTTATGAGTCCCGGACGGGCGCGCGAACTATTGCGAACATTGAGCTCAAGCTGATATTGATGCCGATCATTCGCGCTCATCCAAGTCTTCCTCCACCATCATGTCCTCCCCGTTTGCCTCACGCCTTGGGACCAATTATTCTGCCCAAGACAAGGAAATAGACGAGATCAAGGCTCTCTTAGTGGAGCCTTGCCAGAAATTGAAGCGTCTTGACGATGAAATCGATGTTATGCGAAAGGCGCTCGACAAACTCGTAGAGGAACGCGACATCCTCAGCACCTACGTGGATGCCCACCAAGCTCTTATTTCCCCCGTCCGGCGACTGCACCTCGATATCCTTGAGGCCATTTTCATGGCCTGCCTTCCCACCCACCGTAATTGCGTTATGAGCGCCCAGGAGGCGCCCGTCATTCTAGGCCGGATATGCAGCTCGTGGAGAGCCATATCGCTCAAAACGCCGCGACTTTGGTCCCGACTTCATATCGTCGAGCCCAATTACCCATACGACTCGCCTCTTGGCGTGTATCAGTCGAAAGTCGAGCAGCGGTTAGAAGTTGCCGATGCCTGGCTCCGACGATCCAAAACGTGTCCTCTGTCAATCTCTTTGGAAAGCAGCTTTCAACTACTATATCAGCCCAGCACTCATGTCGACGTCGAACGCCCAACCTTTCCTGGACATCCTTATCCCATTCGCCTCGCGGTGGCAGAATATCTCTTTGGCGATATCTCCATCAGGTGTGGAGATGTTATTACGCCTGGGAGATAATGAGGTACCTTTGCTGAAGTCCTTGACGATAAACGAACGCCGCGACAACCCGCACCACACTCCTCATGAATGGACCGTGCCACAGGCTTGTGTTCTTCATGCCCCAGGTCTTAGCAGTTTTTCTTTATTGGGCCGCAACGTTCATTCCTTGGACTTTCCGCTTCACTGGGGCCGTTTGACTGCTCTAACCCTCATGGGCTCGGGTTTGAGCTCGGCTTGGGGCCCGGGTGGGAGCACGATGAATCCACAGACATGCCGGGTCGTTCTGGACATTCTCTCCAGGTGCTCTGAACTCAGAGCTTGTACGTTGCTGGTTCATGCGCCTCTGGATGAACATCTACAGGACCTCGTCGTCGAATGTCCTTTTCTCCACACCTTTGACCTTTCGTGTGACGAGACCCCCCTTTATGTGGCCGCCCGGTTGTTGGGCCGCCTGTCGCTACCTCAAGTTGCGGGATTTCAAACTTAGAGGAGCCAAGCTTGGTGCAACCGAGGAGCTGTACAGCACCTTCAGCGCGGACTCGGTCCTGTCCTTTCTCACCACCTTGACTCGGTTAGAAAGCATCAGCGCCGACAGTGCTATGTTTCCCAAGCCGATCCTGATAAACTTCCTTCGCGCCCTGCCACCGACCGTCCTGCGTCTTGCCATCACGGAACCCATTTGGCGACGACTAGACCAAGAAGATCCCATATTCGATGACGAGGTGCTGGAAGCTTTAACTACCTTTCCAGATCGCCCGAGCCACTGCCCCGCGCTTCAGGAAGTGGTCGTACACTACTGTCCCAAGCTGTCCGACGAGGCTCTCCTTCGCTTCATAATGTCCAGGCCCACACTGAAGCTCGTTGACATCAAGTTCGACCGGGAACGGAAGGTCGATATACTTCCAAGCCTTGAACCGTTTACCGAGGCTGGTTTGAAGACATCTATCTTATACAGAACCTTTCCGCCTTCCGAGTTTTCGCCTTGGCAAGGATTGCCTGACGCACCTCTTACGCTTTGGGGGTCTCCATGAAATATTATTGTTCAAATCGTATTCAATATAGCAGCCTCAGTTCTGTAGGATAAAACCCGTACGGGCCTCGTATACATGCTGTATGATTCCATTGTCTAATTCTCAAGCAAAACACCACAACACGACTAACACGACTCTATACGCTTAAGCGCTCTTCATCGCCCTCCAACTCAGCAAACAGGTAGTTTATCACCCCCGCGAGGCGGAGGCCAGCCTGCGCGAGAAGCTTCTCAACAATCCGTTGCTCACTTATCACGCCAGAGTATTGTGGCGTGTCGAGTTCCACAAACGGTATTGAGTCCTCGTCAAATGAGAAGAACTCTTGCTCCTCCATCGCCCCCGGCGGGCGCGTGTCGTTGTACGGAGGCTGATCCAGTGCCGCCGGCCAGACGATCTCGCAGTTGAGAGCGTGAATTGGCTTTGCCCATTGGTACGGGCAGACAACGCGGTCGTCCGTGCCGCCAATGCGATTCCAAGCGGCGAGGGCTTCGGCGTCGAAGTTGGAGACACATACGGACTGTGATGGGAATGGAACGGGGCACGAGAGCCAGTCGGGGATCTGCTGCTCCCACTCGTCGAGGACGCCTTCCCACATAATCATGCGGACGTAGGAGTCGTAAATTGTACCACGCAACGCCTGCTCAATCTTCGGCGATGGAAGAGGGCGAGAATACTGGCTCGGGACAGATCGCAGAGCTTTGGCGATGAGGAAGTCGTCCCACAATGAGTGTAGGTCTGTAACAAAAAATCAGTTTTCGCAGTTGAAGAACCGCGGTATCTCACTCGTTTTTCCGTCCGTCAAAGAATACCGGGATGAGGTTGCCCCCACGATCGCGGCCGGTTAGGTGAAGCGGCATATGCATGTCGCCTAGGAAGTGCACGAGGAATTTGAGAGCTTCGTTCGCAGCGTCGTACTGGTGCCCCAATACTGCTCCGCCTTTATTGAAGTACACCCAGTCCGTGAGGATGTCGGTTACGTTGCGGATCCCAGCAAGAACATTTGCACCGTCCTTGCCGGCCCAACCACGAGGCCCGGGAAAAACGCAAGTTTGCGAGGGATAGTCGTCTACCTAAAAACACGGGTATAAGCCGTGGTCATGGCTCAATATTCCGGCTCCTACCGCGCCAACATAGTGAAGCGGACCGGACCACGGCATCTTGGGACGCGCTGTGTCCGCCCATGTTGCAATTGGTGCCAGATGGCACGGAGACGTGAAGTTGAGGATTGCGCACATCGTCGGAAAGACACTGGGGTGGAGGTGAATCTGGGCGAGAGTGGCGACAATTTCATGGCCTGTTCAAAATCGGTACGAAACCGTCAGACAAGGGAAAAATATCCGACGTCGTCGAACCTGCAGCACCCCAAGCTACAGCACTTGTCGTGAGTCCAGCGAGGGTACATAGCGCTGGGATCTTGGGGAACATGGTGGTAGTCGGAGGAAGCGAAAAGGCCGCGAGGATAATTATCTGCTATAGGGCGGGGAACGTAATAGGAGTGACAGGATGACTTCTTTCATTCCATAGACTCTGTCATTTAGTGTCGGAACTTGGAGCGCACCGGGAGTTACAGTACCATTCGTAGTAGGAAGACGGGATGTTTTTTAAGGGCGAAGGGATTTGGGAACACAGTGACTTCGAGTATTTCGCCAAGAACATGACATTTCGAAGCAATCAGGTCAGACAAAACGCGTCGACCCCAAATATTTCATGTTTCCCGGGGCAGACATAGCAAAATACAGATTATGAAGGTGGCAGAGGGAAGTTCGTCAGCTGTGTCGCAGTCCCCGTCAAAGTAAACGCGTGCGTAAGTTGCTGCGGGACATCGAGGCTCAGTGTATATGATCCCGGGAAGAGCCACGCGCTTCCATTAGCATCCGTCCGGGCGATAGACCCCAGAGTGACTTTCAGCTGGGTGGTGGCTGTAGCGCCGGCAGCGACGGCGTGGACCCGCGAGTACGAGATTAGTTCCTTGAGTGGGTGCGGTGCAGGCCCTGCTGTGCTCGTGACAAACAGGAGGGATACGAAATCCGAGGCCACCGTGCCTGTGTTGTGTACGTTGAGGTTGAAGACATCGAATACGCCAAGATCGAGGAAAGGCGCGCTTCCAACGTTCGCGACAAGCGTTGCGATACTGTACGTGGCAGCCGGAGTAGTCTGGAACGCGAGAGAGAAGGTGGTATAGTGAAGACCGGCGCCAAATGGATAAACGGTCTCTCCGCCGTACCACTTGTAGGTGCGTCCGGGATTTCCAGTTGCTGTGTTTGGTCGAAGGTTCATGTCTGACATCGCCACATGCGACGTGTATGTAGAAGGGTACTGCGTAATCGGCAGTCGCCCAGCAGGCGCCACTTTCCCGCGGATAATGTCAAACAGCGCCGTCCCACCACTCTGTCCTGGGTAGCCTGCCCAAATGATCGAATTGACCTGAAAACGATTTCAGTGAGCATGTATACAGCACCATGGCAAACATGCAATGTACCCCAGAGTTTGACTTTAAAACCGTATTATCGACTTGGCCGCCACCAAACTGCACGACAACAAGCGGCTTTCCGACGGCAGCAAGGCTTTGGATGAGGTTCAACTGCACACCTGGCCACGTAAGGCTTGTCCGATCGAGTCCCTCGGCCTCGACGGTGTTATCGAGTCCACCGACGTAGACGATAACGTCTGCTGCCTTGGCAGCGGCCACAGCGGCCGCGAAGCCGCTGGAGTCTGTACCAGATGTCGTAGCACCCTGTACAGACGTGGACGCTGTACCCAGCGGCAACGGCACCGGCCAAGGGACTGATGAGAAATGGAGGGTTTCCAAAGTAGTTCCCTTGCATAGCTACGGTCGCATTGACCAGGGGTCCAATGAGGGCGATCTTGAGTCCGGCTTTGAGTGGAAGGGTGTTGCCACTGTTCTTCAGAAGGACCATGCCCTCCGCCGCGACGGTGTACGCAAGTGTTTGCGCAGCAGAGGTGCTGACATCAGACCAGCCCAGCTGTCTGTACGGCTGCACGTCAGCTGGATCAAAGTATCCCGCGCTGAAAAGACACTAGTGAGCACATAGACAGCTCTAGTGCCATCTATACTCACCGCACGAGTCCAGCATACTGGCGGACGAGGGCGTTCGAAATATCCGTGTTCGTGATCAAGTCCTCGTTACGGGCCGCGATGAGGTTAGCGCTATAGGTGGACCCGCAGTTGACATCCGTGCCAGCCTTTAGAGCAGCCGCAGCCGCCCCCCTCGATCGAGCTTGTAAAGTGGTGGGTCGCGAAAACGTCCGACACGGCATCGCAGTCAGAGACGACCCAGCGATCTTCACCGAAGCCCCAATAGTCGCGCAAGATCGTTTGCAGGAGGTACGGGTCCGCACACGCTGGAGGACCATTCAGGGAGTTGTAGCTGCACATGACTGTTTTTCCATTCAGCTCGGCAAGAAGAGGGCCGATGTGAGAAGGACTAACCCGAAGCGACTCTGGACGAGGAGAATGGGGGATGAGCGGGAAGAAGGGTTCTCGTTAATTCAGGAAGACTAACTTGGCATCGCGGACACAGCTTTGGAACGATGGCAAATAATACTCGCTCAGCTCCTGTGTTGTGATAATTGCGTTGAAGGAATGCCTGGAGACGCCGCCTAAGATCCCATTCAATCGTCGCAATTCGCCCAAAAACAAACAGAGACCCACCACTTGATTCAAGGTCATATCCAGCTGCGAGGCGCGCGTTTATAAACATTCTTATCGCGTCCAGAGACCATACACACCCAGGTGTTTGCAGTCCGCCATCACCTTGAAGTACGGCTGAGGATCTATGCCTCCTTGCAGCCCATCGATGAGGTTGAGAACATACCTAATGGATGAGGTCGAGAAAGAGGGGGAGGTTGAGAACGTACTGTGAAACGTGGAAACGGGTCTTCACCGGGGGTTTCCTGACCGCGACCCCAACGCGGGTCCCGAAAGGGATTAATGTTTGGGGTCCAAAAGTCCAGGCCCGCACGGCCGGCGTTGTTGAACGCTCGGGCCTCGGTGCTGATCGTGGTGGCTACCGATTTGACGAGGGGGTCGTCGAATGTTGCGCCGAGGAGGATGGTTTGCGGGAACGAGGTTGCGAAGCTGAAGTTTCCGCTCGATGTAAACTTGACCCCATGGTTAGCCGCCAAGCCATGCTATGCAACGAGATCCAGTCAATAATCGAAGCAAAGTCATTTGAATTACCCACCAACGCTTCGTTCCACCATTCGTATGGTGGAAGACCGAGCCGCGGTACACCGGGCGACGAGTTAACAGTGTTTGCTACGAGCTCTGTAGTGTTAAATCGCGCAATGAGTGCCTTTGCGCGTGTGATCGGGTCTTTGCGAGTATCGCAGACGGGGTTGCTAGCCAGAGGGCCGTTGACACAGTCGGGAAATGCAGCCTTCACAGGTGATGCGGCATACAAGCAGAGCGACAGAGTGGCGGAAAGCGACCAGGAGCATGCTGGGCTTGAAGTTCAAGTTGGCGAATTAGACACCTTTATACAAGTAGGAGGGCGGCGCCCGCTCGCGTTGACGAGTATGCAAAAAAGGACGTCGTTTTCTGTATTGCGCGTTGAACCCGAACTTCTACCGGCCATGAGAAGGACACAAATGGACGAAGGTTAATGATCTGCTTCTTTTGAACCATTTTCATCCAACAGAGGCCTCGAATTAACATTCAACCTCGCTGGGTTTCGAATCCACAGGCCGCCGGCTCATGGCCGTCGAATCTTGGCTTCTACCGGCCCGGGTGTTGAATCTTCGAAACAAGAAAAAGCTTGTCAAGTGATTCAAGCCAAGGCCCCATTCTCTTTTTTTAAGTACCCACTCTCTTGAAGCCCGACTGTTGGGAGTGTGCGACATCTTTCCGCAAAAAAAGTTGACGTTTCTCCGCGCTCAGCTGAGAGAGCAGCAGACCGGAGAGTCCGCGAGTTTCGAAAGAAATCAGCGACGCGGCTGCGGTGCATGGACCGGGATAAAGCGGGCGGGGTAAACACTCAGACCTACGAGTTCGCGTGCTTGGTCGAATGTCATGCGCACATCTGGGTGCGGTGAACTCGTGGCGTGTGGTCAACTGCGGTGCAGGGGATGGGCTGTTGTGCCTCCTCGCCTCATCGTCGCCGCCGGGGATCGCTGAAAGCCTGTGCAAAAGGGACGTTAGCCACAGTATATTTAAAGGGGAAAGTGGAGCAGAGAGAGGAGGAGCAGGAAAGGAGGCACATCTCGACGCAAGTGCGGTTTTGCGGCGAGACGCGAGGCGAGTGAGCTGGTCGTTGTTTGGTATTGGTTGCACGCGAGCGGGAGCGGGGGCGCGTTGGTGGCGTAAGTATTGGCGGAGTGACAGGTGCTGTGGTCGGCTGCAGGCGCTGTTGCGCTTTTGCGGATGGTGTTTGCAGTCGCCTGCGGCTCTGTGTTCGCGCGCCATCGATCGCTTACGACTCGGGGTGCACGGCGTCGTACTCGTCAATGAAGTCGCGGCAGGCGAGTGGTTTGAGCAAGAAACGGATGGAGTTGTGCATATATTTGCGCGGCGGCGGCGGCGTTGGCGTCATGGGTGGCGGAGCAAAAGACGGTGTCGGATCCGCGCTGGTCAAGAGATAGCCGGGCGTCGGGCTGCACGGTGTTGTGGTCGCGACGACGCGGTGCTGTGTTAGAATGTGGAGCCGCGCGCGCCGCCAGAATTGTGCGGCAGCGTAGATACGGGACAAGGTAAGGTGACGAGGCGGAGAGGTGACGTTGTCGCTGCTACCACTGACGTATACGGCCCGGAATTTCCTTTGGGTTCATCGGCGCGTGGTCGGTGGTCTTCTGCGGTCTGCATTGCTCGCCTGCCGCCACGGCGGCCTGCGGCTCAATCGACTTCCCCAGGTTCTGGACGGCCGCGTCGTTCCGAATTCCACAGGGTCTGAACGGCCGCGTCGTTCCGATTCATCACAGGGCCTAACCTCTCCATACGGTCCCATTCTTGATGTGGGACCACCCTGGGAGTGGGAGCGTTGGAACTCATTGAGACAAGGTAATTCAACGGTAATTTTGCAACTTGAAGAAGTACTTCTCGCAATAGAAGTATCTCTTGCGATGATTATTGCGACATCCTTGGGAAGTTTGCATTTCTCCGCTGGAGAGGAAGAGGACGATGGAAATTAAGGTGGTATCAAGGTGGTATGTTGGCTGGGGGACAGTCACGTGAACTTGAATCAAGCCAAACCCAAACCAAACCCAAACAACCGCTCGCGTCCCGACGACGACGACGCAAGGTGAAAGCAAAGGTGGATTCGGGGTCTGAGGAGCAGGTGCCAGCAAACCCCGGCGGGCTCGCGGCGGTTGACGTGCACGAAGATCGGGAAGCGGTAGGAGCGGTAGGATGCCCGTGTTTCGGTTCTTAGAGGTGGTCCTCGCTCTTCCTTCATGTTTCTTTATTTTATATGTTAGCATCATCTCACTGGTTCTATCTATCCATTCTATCCCCATCTCCTCATCCTTCCTCCATCATCCCCAGTCCACTCCAATCCACAGCACTCCCGCACATCAAGTATCATATCCATTTCTCTACTCGTACCATCGTCATGTTACTCTGCATTACTATATTATATACAGGTACTTACATACTCTGTCGTCTGTACACTCTACAGCAATTGCTTTATGACCGGACACAAACCGGACAGGCGCGAACTGATATTGATGCCCGGGATCATTCGCACTTCCTAGGCTTGCCTTCCTCCACCATCATGTCCTCCCCGTTTGCCTCACGCCTTGGGACCAATTACTCTGCCCAAGACAAGGAAATCGACGAAATCAAGGCTCTCTTAGTGGAGCCTTCCCAGAAATTGAAGCGTCTCAACGATGAAATCGATGTTATGCGAAAGGCGCTCGACAAACTCGTCGAGGAACGCGACATCCTCAGCACATACGTGGATGCCCACCGAGCTCTTATTTCCCCCGTCCGGCGACTGCACCTCGATATCCTCGAGGCCATTTTCATAGCCTGCCTTCCCACCCACCGTAATTGCGTTATGAGCGCGCAGGAGGCGCCCGTCATTCTAGGCCGGATATGCAGCTCGTGGAGAGCCATATCGCTCAAAACGCCGCGACTTTGGTCCCGACTCCATATCGTCGAACCTAATTACCCATACAACTCGCCTCCTGGCGTGTATGAGTCGAAAGTCGAGCAGCGGTTACAAGTTACCGATGCCTGGCTCCGACGATCCAAATCGTGTCCTCTGTCAATCTCTTTGGAAAGCAGTTACGACCATGGTATGGGTCCACCATTCACCCATCCGGCCACACCCGAACGCCGAACCTTTTCTGGACATCCTCATCCCGTTTGCCTCGCGGTGGCAGACTATTTCTCTGGCGATATCTCTATTGGCGGTGCAGACGCTTGTTGCGCCTGACAGAGAATGAGGTGCCTTTGCTGAAGTCCTTGATGATAAGCGAACGCCGCGACAACCCGCAGGACATTCCTCAATGGACCCTACCACAGGCCTGTATTCTTCACGCCCCAGGGCTTACCGAGTTTTCTTTAATGGGCCGCAACGCCCACTCCCCGGACTTGCCCCTTCGCTGGAACCATTTGACTGCTCTAACCCTCATGGGCTCGGGTTGGGGCACAAGTGGGGGCACGGCGAATCCACAGACATGCCAGGTCGTTCTGGACATTCTCTCCAGGTGCTCTGCACTCAGGGCTTGTACACTACTGGTTCATGCGCCTTTAGATGTACACCTCCAGGACTTTGTCGTCGAATGTCCTTTTCTCCACACCTTCGACCTTTTTTGTGACGATATCCCCCTTCAGGTAGCAGACCGGTTGCTAAGCCACCTTTCGCTACCTGAGTTGCGGGATTTCAAGCTTAGAGGAGTCAAACTCGAGGACCCTCAGAGCGCCTTCAGCGCAGACTCAGTCCTGTCATTTCTCACTACCTTGACTCGGTTAGAAAGCATCAGCGTCGACAGTGCTATATTTTCCAAGCCGATTCTGATAAACTCCCTTCACGCGCTGCCACCGACCGTCCTGCACCTTACCATCACGAATCCCACGTGGCGACCACCAGGTCACGAAGATGCCATATTCGACGACGAGGTCCTTGAGGCTTTGGCTACATTTCCGAATCGCCCAAGCCACATCCCCGCGCTCCAGGAATTGGTCGTACACTACTGTCCCAAGTTGTCCGACGAGGCTCTCCTTCACTTCATAATGTCCAGGCCCACACTGAAGCTCGTTGACATCAAGTTTGACCGGGAACGGAAGGTCGATATACTTCCGAGCCTTCAGCCCTTTACCGAGGCTGGTTTGAAGACATCCATCACATACAGTGCTCTTCCATTTCCACAGTTTTCGCCTTGGCAGGGATTGCCTGACGTACCTCTTACGCTTTGGGGGTCTCCTTGAAATATTGTTGTTCAAATCATATTCAATGCTATAGCAGCCTCGGTTCTGTAGATAAAACCCGTACGGGCCTCGGCCGCATCTCCCGCACATCAAGTATCATATCCATTTCTCTACTTGTACCACCGTCATGTTACTGGTTGACTTTCCATAAACATTAGAAAATGTTTTTCACATTTTTCGAGCTCAAACCGCGCTGAATCACCGCACTGACATGACAGCTGTCGGGACCCCATCGGGCTCAGATCTCAGTTGGAATATTTTGGACCCTCTTGCAGAATTGAATTAATTATAATCTAGAGGAGGGTCCCTACCCCCTCTTCAGAATAATCACGCCTCAAATTCATGCTCTTAAACGGCTGGCTGCCTCTTCGGGCGAGAATTCACAGCCATACGTCACCGGACTAGGCCGGACCGGGTCTGTCCACACCACCTCCCCTTGCGCATCCGTCTCTCGATTCTACCCCGCCTCCTTGCTGCCCATAGCGGCGACGTTGGGTGCCTTGCAAATGGCACACTCCCGGTGGAAACAACCACCCACCTGGTCATTTTACTCCCCATTTGTTCACCACTTCCCTTGCGCATCCGGCTCTTGATTCCCTGCTGTCGGCGATGTCGTGTAGGATCTGACTTGGACTCGGAGTTTTTTAGACGCGTTGTTTACATCTCACGTGCTGACCATAAACTCTAGCAAAATAAAATGTTTTATTAGCTTGTGGGAACCCTCGGGCATTAAATTTAATCGGAATAGGTGGTGTGCCGGCACGGTTGGCACCCCTCCAACAAGCTCTAATATATGATATGGCTTGTGGAAAGTCACCCACTCCCTGCATTACTATATTATACTAGCCGCTACCCGTGAATAAATTCACGGGCAACAAAATGATAGGCAACAATATGCGGTCACACTGTACTATTGAAGGATTTCTCGGTATATGACATTTTTTGTCCAACCCGGGTCTCGAACATCATCTTCCTCTGGGCAACTGAGAAGTATGTGCACCCCTCGTCGGTCAGTGGCTCGCGATAGAGCCACGTAGAGTTGGCCGTGGGCAAAGACATCTTCGAGAAGATATAGACCGACTTTCTGCAATGATTGGCCTTGGGCTTGTTAATTGTCATCACAAAAGCCAAGTGGCCAGGAAACTGCAAGCGACGCATTTGGAAAGGTAATTTGGAGGTGGTGTTTGTCGTCGTTGGAATGCGGTTCTCCGGCATGCGGTCCAGTAATGATGATGGCTTCAAGAACTCGGCGGCTGATCCTCGAGATCCGTTGAGATTGGCTTCCTTGTGCAGTCAGTCGTCTTGAACGGGAATGTCCTTGATTTGATTCGGCACGGCGCACTCGTTTTTGTGCAGCATCTCTTTCTTTTGGGTGTGTTGTGCGAAAGTCGACATTGTAGACGGAAGGAAGCAAGAAGAAATATTATCTTTTGTTTACACGCATGCATATGGGGAACTCGGATAAGATTTCGTCGCGGTACAATTGTGTTAGTCTCCCCTAGGCAGACACTTCAACAAAAATGTGAGCTTGTACCTCGCTTGTTGAAGTCTGCTGTTTACCGCGGGGGTTGGATCGC
This sequence comes from Mycena olivaceomarginata, assembly GCA_029378375.1. Classification (NCBI taxonomy): domain Eukaryota; kingdom Fungi; phylum Basidiomycota; class Agaricomycetes; order Agaricales; family Mycenaceae; genus Mycena; species Mycena olivaceomarginata. The sequence goes on along the minus strand of JARKIC010001456.1, from coordinate 83,970 downwards.
AGTAAAAGCTTATTATGTAATTTTAGGTAATCAGATTCCGATTTCTTCCTGCTGCATGGAAAACACCAATGTCAACGAGATTTTTTGGGGATGATCTCTTCTGCCGTGGTTCAAACATCCTACAACTTCAGAAATTTTAAATATGAGGCCTAATGCACTCACTAGAACAAGCTGTTTTGGCTTGCGAGTGCCACGTGATTGATGGATCGAACTTTGGCCGAGACGCAAAATCAGCCAAGACTTGCCTGAAAAAATTGGAGAAAAATAAGAGAGTATCTAGTACTTCAGAAAATGTTCCTGGATGCAGAATAGTCCATATTTATACGGCGTATACGGAGGAAGTACGAAAATGATGAAAAGTGCAGCCATCAATTAGGTAATAAGGTTTTACTATGATCCAAGCCCCGCGGTAAACAACAGACTACAATTGTGTTGCCTTTGGTTTCATTCAGTACATTCGGCCAGTAGAAAATTTGGTAGCGCTAAGAGTATCAAGCGTGTATGAGGAGCGCCAATTGCCAGTAGGGGTGCTCAATTCTTAACTCGCCCATCCCGTCCCGTCGAATAATTAATTAATATTGGCTCGGAACAAACAAATTTCAAACTCCGCTAAGCCTAAGCGTTTCCGGCGGCCCACTGACCGGCCCTCTGCCCCACATTCACCAAATTTGAGTAGCGCCGCAGAGCTAAAATGTGTTATAGACGGTATGGGATCCATCGCGGGCAAAGAAAAAAATATCTCATCGAGTTGCACTCCATTTGTCTTCCCGACGTTTTCGGCTTGTTAACAAATGTCATGTAATTTTCTCTGGGCAGATCTTTGGCCCAGGAACTTATATGGGAATTTATTGATCATATTCACGGCTCGAGCAGCATGTTAGAGGTAGGAAACAGCGAGAGGTTGCCTTGCAAACGTGGCGGAGTTTGAAGTTTGTTTGTTCCGAGCAAATATTAATTGATTATTCGACGAGACGGGACAGGCGAGTTAAGAATTGAGCACCCCTAGTACGTATTGATCTCGATGCCAGTAGCAAAAGATTAGACCGCCGTAGACGAAGAAGCTTGATTCAAAGCTTGATCATGATTTCCACCATCCTCATCGTCGTCCTCCTTACGCTTGCGCTTGGCCTCACGTTGGTTCCTGGCCCATCCACTGCCAGACTTCGTCGGTGAGGCCTTGGAAGGCGACCTGGTGGAGGAAGAACACGGTCCACTGCTAATATAGGTGATGTGCGCAAGGTCGATGATGAGGAGGCCTTGATCGTCGCATTCGCATCCCATACGCCGTCCTCCGACACACACTGTCTGACCGACGCTAGGCAAGTGGAATTTACTCCAACGCGTATTTACGCGGTCGACATGGACCTTGATCATGAACGGTTGATTCCCAGCCTGAACCCCGGTATCCTTAAGAAGGTCTCAGTCTTTGAATTTGAGGAGATAAAGACAAACAACATACAATATAGCTTGTTCCTGCAAGAGTAAAGCTGTAGGTCTCGGGGGCCCCTTGTTCCGGACCACTACAGTGGCCGGTTTTCCCACGTCGCTGGGAAGGGTGTGCGCTCCCGCCAGACGATGACGGCGACGCCTGCTGGTCGCCTGAGCCTGGCGGGACGAACAGACGACGATCACCCCCCACGACGTTAGCACAACGTCGGGCGCCACGCCGCCCACACTCGGAGACCACTCCCAACTCCCGCGACTCCTCGTAACTCTGTGTACATAGCCTAACACGACAAAACTCATCAACTACTTCTGCGTGAACGCGAGGTACCGCCCCAAAGGGCAAGCAGTCTCAGCCCTCGAGCCGCCACTCGCCCTCACCGCAAACACCAGCCCCGGGCCCGTCTTTGTGCCACTCCCGCCTATCCCGGCCAGCTCGGCGAAACAAAAATAACACGATGACGCCTCGTGGGCACCGCGGACCCACGCGAGAAGGAGCGGAATAGCACGTTCCCTTCCTTTTTCCCACGTCTACTTGGTCTCTCTCCACCGTCATCGTCGCCGTACGCTCTCTAGGTCGACGCCAGCAACTAGTACACAAAGACGTCCCCCCCCCGATGCAGGCCATCGAGCGTGGTGTCTTTGTGCGCAAACCCCCAACGGGACTCCCTCCGCCGGTAGGCCTCACTTCGAAATATCCCAAGATTGCCTTATCGATTTTGTCCTGTCAAGAACCACAAATCGCGCTTTCCGTTCCTTCATGCAACCCCACCCGCCGACGGCATGTGCACAGGTCTGCGACACGCCGGCTCGGAAGATCGGGGGAGCAGAGAAATATCCGCTCTTTGTTCTCGAGCTGCTAAATAACGAGGAGAAAATACGCCTTCGCCACCCCAACTGAACAACAACCAACTTCCTGTGCACTCAACACCAAACCCCCCAACGTTTCTAAATGGCTATCACTCGTAACACCAGTGCCCGCGCGTCTTCGCCGACCCCGTCGGACAGTAGCGACATGTACTACGAAGGATACGATAACACCCCTTCGCCCGCGCCTAGCCAGTCGGCCGACCTATACGGCTGGGAGAGCGACTTAAGCCCCGCGCCCATGGACTCGGAAACGACGCCGACCCCCCAGGCGGCATACCCCTCCTCCCCGGCCTCGGTGGTGGAGGTCTCGAAGGACGAGCTCCCCCCTCTCGCCACTCCCGCCCCTGCGGCGACCAAGCCTCGCGCCAAGGCCACAAAAGCAGCCAAAAGCAAAGGGAAGGCGAAAGCGGGTACGCCTCCCATCCAACTAACCCACTTACTTCTGACGCCCCTCCCAGTCGCTGCCACTGCCGCCGCCCCCACCAGTGACGCCGACGATCCATTCCTCGCAGCGGACATCGCGGCCGCCACCGCCGCCTCCCTTGGTCTTCCGACCTACTCGACCACGCGACGGAGAAAGCCTCGTCGTCGCGTCGCCCCACCGTCGACCCGGGCTCCCCTTCCAAACGTCGCCGCTCCAACACTGCCGGCGACACCTCCCCTGCTCCCGCGCCCGCGCCCGCGCCCGCCGTTGCCTCTGCGGCTGCACCCATCGCCGCGCCCGCCGCTGCCTTTGCGGCTGCACCCGCCGCTGCCCCCGTCGTCACCGTGCCAGCCGCTGACTCTGCAGCGGCACCTGTTGCCACCCCCGTTGCTGCTGCACCCGTCATCGCTATACCCGCCATTGCCCCCGCCGCTGCTCTTGCCGCCGCGCCCACCGCTGCCCACCCCGTTGCTGCGCACGCCGCTGCCCCTGTTGTCGCCGCGCCCGCCGCCACCTACGCTGCGACCCTTGTCGCCGCCCCCGCTGCTGCCCCGGCTGCAGCCCCCGTCGCAGCCCCTGTCGCTGCCCACGCTGCAGCCCCCGTCGCAGCCCCCGTCGCTGCCCACGCTGCTGCCCACGCTGCTGCCCCCGCGGCTGCCCCCGCTGCTGCCCCCGCGGCTGCCCCCGCGGCAGCCCCTGCTGCTGCCCCCGTCCTCCCCCCTCTTTGGCTGACGGCGGATGGCCTTCCCCCTCGTGGCTCGTACACCCCTACCCCAGCCGGCGGTTTCCCCACCATTGTATATTCCCCGGAGCAACTGCTCCAAGGCGTCCCGGCCGACCTCATCCGGATGTACGAAGAGGTTGCCTCCCCTAAGTTTTTCTTGGTCGTGAGTGGCGGCAACGGCGCTGTCATGAAAACGCACGGGCTCATTCGCGAGGCCATCGGCAGCTACATAAACATCAACCCCACCGCCTTCACTCTCGGAACCCCCGCCCACCGCCGCAAACGGATCTAGCTCAACGCTCTGGCTCGTCGCCGGTATCCCCGACCCCCTAGCACAAGCTGTCATCGACGCCCGCATGCTCTCCTCCACGAACATCACCATCTACACCCTCCCGTACGACATGCCCATCATCGGCTTCGTAGGTGTCTTCGCTGGCTTCACCCTCCCCAACACTGTCATGGGTGCGAACGCCGCACGGGATCTCATCGGTACCGCCGTCCAGGGCAACAACGACATCTCGCAGTTCGTCCAGACCCACCGCGACGCCTTCGGACCACAGGTCTCCTCTGGGGAAGCTTGGGGATGTTCCTCGCGTCCATCACGGTCCACGGGATCGTTCTTATTGTCAACGATACCAACACAGTCGCTTGGCGCCTCCACGTCACCCCCCCGACCAACAACCGCGACTCCTGGAGCCAGCTCCGCCGTCTTTTCGGCAAGCTACGGATTATGACGGCGTTACACGGTACTGCGCAACTCCAGCGCGCTTTTAGGTGCCGTATCTGCCCCGCCGTCGACCACCCCACTCCCCTGTGCCCGCTCCCCGACCTCCCCGGCTGGCTCGGCCCGACCCCCGCCACCATCGCTGCACTCGAAGACGCAAGCCGCGCCGCTGCCGCCAAAGCCCAGGAACAGATGCGTCTCAACACGTCCGCTGGCGAGGGAGGCTCAAATGGACGCTCGGGCACGGGGCGCGGGCAAGGCCCCCCCGACGCGAAGGCCCGTAGGGGTGGGAAAGGGAAGCGAGGAGGAGACTTCAAGGGGAGGGGGAAGCGTCGTGAACGCGACGACTTCTTCTAGTTTCTCCTCGTATACACACCTATGTCTTGAAACCTCTTAGACTTTACTGCTACGTTACTATGGCGCCTGTACTGCAAACAATACACGAGTTTTGACCCTCCAATTGTGATATCACTCATAAACATTAAGTTGTCCGGCCTCTGGAGTTTGAGTCGGACCACTGCGGGAACTGCATGCGCCCGCTGTTGCGCCACTACAGCGCAACGCATCTACAAGCTCCGCCCCACATCAAAACTATGCCATTACAACCACAAGAAACAAGAACTAGCGCCATGGACCCTCCTGGAACGCGGGAGGGTTTCGGGGAGCAGGCGCATCCTCCTCGTCAGTGCCCGCCGGCTACGAGATACAACAGTGAATCCAGCGGGAGCCGGGGCGACCGGGGGCCTAGCCCCGGCTATTCTCAGCGAGGACCCCCCCTGCGGCAGCTCTGACGTTGCTTTGGCTACCGCAGCGACTGGCGAAGAGCGACGACAACACCCAAACACGCGCGCACGCGCGCGCCGTGACGGAAACGGTGATGCCACGGAAAATCCGGGCACACCGCCCGGGGGCTCAGGCATGCCATCCCGTCCGAGCGAGACCAACAGCGCAAGGGGCAACCCGAGAGCTGCGAGGGCTCGAACGAACAGGACCGCACCTGGCCCCAATGCTCCGAATACAGATGCAACAACTGCCCCGCGGGGTGGAACCTTAGACTCTAGACGGCAACGCCCGCCGAGGGGATGCCCCCAAGACGAAGACCACGCACCTGCCTTCTTCAACAGGAAGAGAGAGCGGCAGCAGATGGGGAACCCGCGTATAGCCCGTAACACAAGGGCCACCACAACCCTGAGCGCCATAAACATAAACGGCATCAAGGCGACCTCTCTGGCTCAAGAAAGCCACAAATGGCACACAATTCACCGCATGATGCGTGAACAGAACCTTGGTATTATGATTGTCACTGAAACACATATGTCAGCCGCCCAAGCTCTCGAAATTGAAGAGAGCTTCATGAATAAACGTCTAAAACTCTTCAACTACGAATACCCGGAAAACCCCGCCGCAAAAGGAGTAGCAATAGTCCTGAATCGAGAAATCACCAACATTGAAGGAGTTAAGATCCACTACCTCATACCCGGTAAAGCGATCCTTGCAGTTGTCCCTTGGCATGGTACACGGACCATGACAATCTTGGGCCTGTATGCACCCACAGAATCTGACGAAGAAAAAATAAATTTCTGGAACACCCTGTGTGAACTATGGCTTACCACCGACCTGCCAGTGCCAGACGCGATAGGTGGGGACTTCAACGTTGTCCCAGACGCAATCGACAGGTTACCACATCAAACGGACTCTGACAAGGTAGTGGCCGCATACTTGCGATTCACGCGTCTGTTAGAGGTAAAAGACGGTTGGCGACAACTGAACCCTGACACCAAGGCTTATACCCACGTTAGCACCCGTGGAACCCTGTCCCGCATTGATAAAATCCTAGTCTCGCCCGCCCTCATGAAGAACTCCCGACAATGGAAGATCGACGATGTGGCAGGGGGCCTCACAGATCACCGGATGGTCTCGGTGACTGTGTCTGCGCCAGGAGCCCCATACATCGGAAAAGGTCGATGGGCAATGCCCAACTTCCTCCTGTATAACAAGGATGCCATGGCGCTAATCATGGAGGAAGCATGTAAGCTAGAAGACTCCATGACAGTACCACGCACCGAAGCCTCGAACGCTCAGACCAGATTCAAAGAATTCAAAGACTCCGCCCTGGAACACGCCCATAAGATAGCAAAGACTGCAGTGGGCGCGTCCGAGAAAAAGAGGAGGGCACTAGTGAGCCAACGTGAGGTACTACTTAAGAATAAAGCGCCCGAGCTCCCTACTGCCGAGACAACTGAAAACTCCGCAACTGCAAACGAAGACGAGGACGTACCCACACAAAACACACCCCCCCAGGTGGGAGAAGAAAAATCACCCGAAGAAGTGGCTGAGCTGATTGCAAAAATCGAGAAAACAATTGACGAGATTGTAGACCGCCAACGGGAGCGAAAACAGCTTTGAGACGAGAGTCAGAGGTTTCACAGAACTGAACCACATCACTAAATATGCCGTGAACCTTAGCAAGGATACTAAGCCAAGAGACACTTTGACGTACCTGCGTAGGACAGACGTTAACCCCGAAGTGGGCAGCAAACGATCCTCAGAAATGGCAGAAATTGCCCGTGGATACCATAATGACATCCAATTGGACGGATTGCAGGTTGACCAGCAGATACGTGAAGCAGCCCGCACAGAGGCTCTGGCTGCAGTGCCCCCAGCTAGAACAGGGGTCGACATGAAGCCATTGACTGAAAAACTTACCGAGACTGATGTTCTGGACGCCCTCCTGGAGTCGGCGGCCGATAGAGCAGCCGGAATGAATGGCTTCCAGACCGAATTCTGGAGGAGACTGGAATCAATCCACAAGGAAAACATGAAAGGAGGGGATGACACGCCCCGTAAAAGAACCTGTGACATAATAAAAGTACTAACTTGGGTATTTAACGACATTGAAGAACATGGGATGGTTGAGGGCACCGGCTTCTCGCTAGGATGGATGTGCCCCCTGTTTAAAAAGAAAGATAGAACAGACATCGCAAATTACCGTCCCATCACAGTACTGAACTCAGACTATAAATTTTCACCAAAGCGCTGACCAACAAGCTGAGTAGAGTGGCGCCTTACCTTATCCACAAGGACCAATCCGGCTTCATGAAAGGACGTAAAATTACCGATGCCATATACCTCGCTATGGAGGTCGTTGAATACAGTGAAGAAGACCTGCAAAACGGCGTCATTGTTGCCCTCGACCAAGAGAAAGCATACGACAAAACCCTCCACCCATACCTCTGGGACGCCCTCCGAACGCAAGGTATCCCGGAGCCCTTTATCAATACCGTGCAGTCTCTGTATAAATTTGCTGACACCCACGTCATTATAAACGGCGAAATCAGCTCGTCCTTCCGAGTGACACGGGGTGTCCGCCAAGGAGACCCCCTGTCATGCCTTCTTTTTAACTTAGCGATAGAGCCGTTAGCCTCGATGCTGAGGGGCTCGGGCCTTCAGGGATACACTATACCTGGTGTGGCGGAGAACGCCGTGGTCCAACTGTTCGCAGACGATACCACCGCCTACTTGAGTGAACACGATAGTTTTGATGATCTGAACAAAGTTCTAGAGAAGTGGTGTCTGGCATCAGGTGCCCGTTTCAACGTTACTAAGACGGAGATCATACCTTTTGGTACCCCCTGATTTCCGAGCGCAACTTGTCCAAACCAGAAAGCTCCACCCAGAGGATAGCCAAATCCCACCCGATATCCACATCGCTGGGGAAGGAGAGGCAGTCCGCATACTAGGGGGTTTTGTGGGGAATGGGGTGAACGCTTTTGGGGTATGGACCCCGGTGCTGGAGAAAATTGACTCCGACTACGAGAGATGGGCAAGGCTAAATCCGACACTCACCATGAAGAAAAACATTGATCAGATAATAGCGGGATCCCGCTCGCAGTACCTAGCCCAGGTAAACGAAATGCCATTGGCGGTAACGAAACACATCCTGAAAGCACAGAAGGATTTCATTAACGACTCCAAGTCATCTATGATCGCACGAGACTCACTTAGGGCCCCTCGTGAACAAGGAGGTATAGGGCTATTTGATTTAGAAGCCAGGAACGAAGCCCTCCTGCTAATCAAGGCAGCGTCCCTGGCTGAGACAGATCCCGAGAAACGCCCCCCACTGGGCCTCCTTGGCGATGCATCGACTGTCAAAACACCTGGTTAAATCACCGCAAGTAGCTGAGGAAGCAAAAACTAACCTGATGGTCCAAAATGTGAAAGTAAACCAGCGGAAACCACCGGCGCTACACAAAGCAATGGTGAAATGCCTAAACAAATACGGGCTTAGCTTCGAAACCTTTTCAACCCCTAACCGTACTGCAAAGGGATATGCCTCTATGGCACCACCCCGGGGAAAACCCCCAGAAAAGACAAATAAATAACGGCCAGAAGGCAAAGTGTTTGAGGAAAAATCACGCCGCACTGACAATCGGCAATGGCGTGGACATAGCCCAAAGGCTAAATGACCCGCTACACTACGGATACGCTTCGTGCGTATGTGACGCATGCGAGGACGACCGGGAAAGCCGGGGATGCGAAAATCCCCACGCGTGTGCAGTCGCGGCAGCCTCCCGTCTAGGACAGATTCTCCCAAAGTGGATCCCAAAACGGGAGACGAAGAGGACCCGAGCCCCACGGCTACGCCACCAGATGAGGAGGCCGACGACGAGTCTTTCAGACCCCCAGAAAGTATTACAAAAGTCGCCCAAGGCATTCGTGCCATGACACGTCGCAAGGACGAGCCGGTTAGAGCGGCCAGACCCACCTGCAAGGAGGCGGGCTGTGGTGGTGCCAACCCCTGTAACCACGACCGTCTACATCGCCGGGGCAGTACATGCCCCCCCACGTAAGAAACAAAGTGCGGCTGCTGGCCTGTTTGTCAGCCCAGGAGATAGCAGAAACAAAGGGCGGTGCATACCCACCACTGAGGAACAATCCCAGTACGTTGCGGAGCTCTATGCGGCGCTAGATGCAGTCAGAAATGTGGATACGAACTCAACACTCACCATATTTAGCACACAGAAGCATATCCACGAGGCGATGAACAAAAACTTTCGAAATGGGAACACGAAGGCTGGACTGGAACCTCGCATCGCGAAGTGCTAAAGTGTCTAGCCGCTGAATTGAAAGCCAGAAAAGCGCCGACGATTTTCAAGCTGGCAGAACCCGGTACGCCGGAAAGAATGATGTGCCGTCAAGCCACTATACTGGCAAAGGGTGTCGCGAGAACCCCCGAAAGTGAAGAATGGGACCTCACAATCCCGAGAGGCACTGCGCTGCCTGGGCTGAGCCTACAAGGTAACCGTCAGAGAATTTTCTATCGTAGCATAAGAGAAGAAAAAAACAAAATATGGCCCCGAGGCCATCAACAATGAAGTCACTTGGGCTAGTACGGAAGGCAGTAGAAGAAACCTTCGGCCGGTACGTGTCGGACACCGACATTTGGAGAGCCGTGTACGTGAAGGACATCCTCCCACGTACGGCACAATTCCTCTGGAAGGGGCTCCACAATGCGCACCGGATCGGTAAATACTGGACCCATATCCCCGAGTGCGAAGATCGTGCCATTTGTAAGGCATGCGACACAACAGAAGACCTCGCGCACATTCTAGTCAAGTGCCGAAGTCCAGGACAAGAAATCATTTGGAAAGCCGCCAAATCCCTATGGCTGGAGAAAGAGACCCAATGGCCGGCGGTGTCGCTAGGAACAATATTGGGCTGCGGCCTCGCAGAATTCCGTGACGAGAAGAACAAGCTAAAGCATGGTACGCAGCGGCTATACCGGATACTGATATCCGAATCCGCCTACCTGATCTGGAGATTACGGAATGATCGGGTTATATCCCGAGACGGAGAACCGACAACGGAAGACGAGATCGTGAACAAATGGAAGTACGCGATTAATCAATGGTTACAGGTGGATAAGATTTTGGCCAACAGACCCATGAAAGGGAAGCGACCTACATTGGCGCCCCAGTTGGTCCTTGCGACCTGGTCCGATACCCTGGACAACGAACAGAGCTTACCGGCCGATTGGATACGGGAGCCCAGAGTTTTAGTGGGTAGCCGCGCATTCCCCAAAACCCCGACCCGGCGACGCAACAGCCAAGGCATCGGGTAGTGCCGTAGTCCCACACTGCCCTTGGGCGTGCGTAAAGCATCTCTCTGGGTGGTGGAAACCACTCCCTCGGAACTAAACTTCTAACCTTTACGGACCAGACGGGCTAACCGATTGTTAGCTGCCACTGGCCTACGTACCACCAAAAAAAAAAAAAAAAAAAAAAAAAAAAAAAAAAAGCTGTAGGTCTCCAACGACGAATCGGGGGAAGCAACGGTACCAAGGACATTGAAGCGGGGAGGCCCAATTTCGGGGCAGCTGGCGAGATAGCTTTCATCTGAACAGACATGTGAGCACCATAAAAATGACCGAAAATAATTTCATACCGGATGGCGAGCCACTGCCCAACAGTTCCATCTGCTTGTGGTCAGAGCCGAATTGAATGTCAGCACCGCCGTTGTTGGCATATGCCGCCTCGATTTCGAAAACAGCCTTCTCCTGGGGCGGGAAGTCCATGTACACGGACAGAGTGGCTTTGTACTCTGTGTCGTCGTCAAGTGTGAGGAGGGTCTGGATAGTATAGTGATTGTTACGCGGGCTTTGCATGGACAGAATGGGCACACGCCGGATCCCGAAGCAGAGACATGGTCGTTGAGGTTGAGAGAGAGCTGCGCAGTCAAGAGGCCCCTTTATCATAGCTTGGTGACACTGGTAGTATGATGCAATCCATGGAACGTTGTAGAATATCGCAAACCTTTTATTTAAGTTTGGAAAATTGCAAGCCGCATAGCATAGACTTCAAGGTTTTGATGCCATGAGGCAGAGGTTTTTTCAAGGTGTTTGCAACTGAGCTGTAAGGATCGGCATGTGCTGTGAGTGGCCGTCTGGTCGTTGCCTATTCAGGATGAAGTGTGGGCTGGAAAGGCTTGTCTGAAGTCTTGAGGCGCCTTTGTGGAATGTCTCGAAGTTCGAACGGTGGGATGATTGTCTCGATTGGGAAGTGATGCGATCTGGCTACGCGCAGCGCGATGGGCTTGTCGCAAGTCCGAGTCTGCCTGAGGTATGATGTCAGAGTTTCTGTTTGGAACCTTCTGTGTCCGGGGGATTATAATATATAGTAGATACAGTGTACTTACTAACTCTGTCGTCTGTACACTCTACAGCAATTGCTTTATGACCGGACGCACCCGCGAACTGATATTGATGCCGATCATTCGCGCTTATCTGAGCTTTCCTCCACCATCATGTCCTCCCCGTTTGCCTCACGGCTTGGGACCAATTATTCTGCCCAAGACAAGGAAATAGATGAGATCAAGGCTCTCTTAGTGGAGCCTTGCCAGAAGTTGAAGCGTCTCAACGATGAAATCGATGTTATGCGAAAGGCGCTCGACAAACTCGTTGAGGAACGCGACATCCTCAGCACCTACGTGGATGCCCACCAAGCTCTTATTTCCCCCGTCCGGCGACTGCACCTCGATATCCTCGAGGCCATCTTCATGGCCTGCCTTCCCGCCCACCGTAATTGCGTTATGAGCGCCCAGGAGGCGCCCGTCATTCTAGGCCGGATATGCAGCTCGTGGAGAGCCATATCGCTCAAAACGCCGCGACTTTGGTCCCGACTTCATATCGTCGAGCCCAATTACCCCAATTACCCATATAACTCGCCTCTTGGCGTGTATCAGTCGAAATTCGAGCAGCGGTTACAAGTTGCCGATGCCTGGCTCCGACGATCCAAAATGTGTCCTCTGTCAATCTCTTTGGAAAGCAGCTTCGACTATAGTAACCCAGCATCCATGTCGAACGCCCAACCTTTCCTGGACATCCTTATCCCATTCGCCTCGCGGTGGCAGGATATCTCTTTGGTGATATCTTCATCAGGCGTGCAGACGTTATTACGCCTGGGAGAGAATGAGGTACCTTTGCTGAAGTCCTTGACGATAAATGAACATCACGACAACCAGCACCACAATCCTCATGATGAATGGACCGTGCCACAGGCCTGTGTTCTTCATGCCCCAGGTCTTACCAGTTTTTCTTTATTGGGCCGCAACGTCCATTCCTTGGACTTGCCGCTTCGATGGAGCCGTTTGACTGCTCTAACCCTCATGGGCTCGGGTTTGGGCTCGGGTTGGGACCCGGTGAATCCACAGACATGCCAGGTCGTTCTGGACATTCTTTCCAGGTGCTCTGAACTCAGGGCTTGTGCACTACTGGTTCATGCGCCTTTGGATGTACACCTCCGGGACTTCGTCGTCGAATGTCCTTTTCTCCACACCTTCGACCTTTTTTGTGATGATATCCCCCTTGAGGTAGCAGACCGGTTGTTAAGCCGTCTTTCGCTACCTGAGTTGCGGGATTTCAAGCTTAGAGGAGTCAAACTCCAAGACCCTCAGAGCGCCTTCAGCGTAGACTCAGTCCTGTCATTTCTCACTACCTTGACTCGGTTAGAAAGTATCAGCGTCAACAGTGCTATATTTCCCAAGCCGATTCTGATAAACTCCCTTCACGCGCTGCCACCGACCGTCCTGCACCTTACCATCACGAATCCCACGTGGCGACCACCAGGTCACGAAGATGCCATATTCGACGACGAGGTCCTTGAGGCTTTGACTACATTTCCAGATCGCCCAAGCCACATCCCCGCGCTCCAGGAAGTGGTCATACACTACTGTCCCAAGTTGTCCGACGAGGCTCTCCTTCGCTTCATAATGTCGAGGCCCACGCTGAAGCTCGTTGACATCAAGTTTGACCGGGAACGGAAGGTCGATATACTTCCGAGCCTTCAGCCCTTTACCGAGGCTGGTTTGAAGACATCCATCACATACAGTAGTCCTCTTTCACTTGCGCAGTTTTCGCCTTGGCAGGGATTGCCTGACCCACCTCTTACGCTTTGGGGGTCTCCTTGAAATACTATTGTTCAAATCGTATTCAATATAGCAGCCTCAGTTCTGTAGGATAAAACCCGTACGGGCCTCGTATACATGCTCTATGATTCCATTGTCCAATTCTCAAGAAAAACACCCCAACACGACTCTATACGCTTAAGCGCTGTTCATCGCCCTCCAACTCAGCAAACAGGTAGTTCAGCACACCCGCGAGGCGGAGGCCAGCCTGCGCGAGAAGCTTCTCGACAATCCGTTGCTCACTTATCACGCCAGAGTATTGTGGCGTGTCGAGCTCCGCAAACGGTACTGATTGCTCGTCAAATGAGAAGAATTCTTGCTCCTCCATCGCTCCTGGCGGGCGCGTGTCGTTGTACGGAGGCTGATCCAGTGCCGCCGGCCAGACGATCTCGCAGTTGAGAGCGTGAATTGGCTTCGCCCATTGGTACGGGCAGACAACGCGGTCGTCCGTGCCCCCAATGCGATTACAAGCGGCGAGGGCTTCGGCGTCGGAGTTGAAGGCGCATGCGAGCTGGGATGGCAGTGGGGCGGGGCACGAGAGCCAGTCGGGGATCTGCTGCTCCCACTCGTCGAGGACGCCTTCCCACATTATCATGCGGATGTAGGAGTCGTAAATCGTACCACGCAACGCCTGCTCGATCTTCGGCGATGGAAGAGGGCGAGAATACTGGCTCGGGACAGATCGCAGAGCTTTGGCGATGAGGAAGTCGTCCCACAATGAGTGTAGGTCTGTAACAAAAAATCAGTTTTCGCAGTAGAAGAACCGCGGTATCTCACTCGTTTTCCGTCCGTCAAAGAATACCGGGATGAGGTTGCCCCCACGATCGCGGCCGGTTAGGTGAAGCGGCATATGCATGTCGCCTAGAAAGTGCACGAGGAATTTGAGAGCTTCGTTCGCAACGTCGTGCTGGTACCCCGATATTGCTCCGCCTTTATTGAAGTACACCCAGTCCGTGAGGATGTCGGTTACGTTGCGGATCCCACCAAGGACATTTGCACCGTCCTTGCCGGCCCAACCACGAAGCCCGGGAAAAACGCAAGTTTGCGAGGGATAGTCGTCCACCTAAAAACACGGGTATAAGCCGTGGCCATGGCTCGATATCCCGACTCCTACCGCGCCAACATAGTGAAGCTGACCGGACCACGGCATCTTGGGACGCTCTGTGTCCGCCCATGTTGCAATTGGTGCCAGATGGCACGGAGACGTGAAGTTGAGGATTGCGCACATGGTCGGAAAGACACTGGGGTGGAGGTGAATCTGCGCGAGAGTGGCGACAATTTCATGGCCTGTTCAAAATCGGTACGAAACCGGGAAAAATATCCGACGTGGTCGAACCTGCAGCACCCCAAGCTACAGCACTTGTCGTGAGTCCAGCGAGGGTACATAGCGCTGGGATCTTGGGGAACATGGTGGTAGTCGGAGGAAGCGAAAAGGCCGCGAGGATAATTATCTGCTATAGGGCGGGAACGTAATAAGAGTCACAGTATGACTTCTTTCATTCCATAGACTCTGTCATTTAGCGTCGGAACTTGGAGCGCTCCGAGAGCTAGTTGGCACCATTCGTGGTAGGAAGGCGGGATGTTTTTAAGGGTGAAGGGATTTGGGAACAGTGACTTCGAATACTTCGCCAAGAACATGGCATTTAAACCAATCAGGTCAGACAAAGCTCGTTGACCGCAATGGTAAACATTTCATGTTTCGCAGGCAGGCTTAACAAAATACAGATTATGAAGGTGGCAGAGGGAAGTTCGTCAGTTGTGTCGCAGTCCCCGTCAAAGTAAATGCATGCGTAAGTTGCTGCGGGACATCGAGGCTCAGTGTATATGATCCAGGGAAGAGCCGCGCGCTTCCATTAGCATCCGTCCGGGCGATAGACCCCAAAGTGACTTTCAGCTGGGTGGTGGCTGTAGCGCCGGCAGCGACGGCGTGGACCCGCAAGTACGAGATTAGTTCCTTGAGTGGGTGCGGCGCAGGCCCCGCTGTGCTCGTGACAAACAGAAGGGATACAAATCCGAGGCCACCGTGCCTGTGTTGTGTACGTTGAGGTTGAAGACATCAAATACGCCAAGATCGAGGAAAGGCGCGCTTTGAGCATTCGTGACAAGCGTCGCGATACTGTACGTGGCAGCCGGAGTGGTCTGGAACGCGAGGGCGAAGGTGGTATAGTGAAGACCGGCGCCAAATGGATAAACGGTCTGTCCACTGTACCACTTGTAGGTGCGCCCGGGATTTCCGGTCGTCGTGTTGGGTCGAAGGTTCATGTCTGTCATCGCGACATGCGACGTATATGTGGCCGGGTACTGCGTAATCGGCAGTCCCCCAGCGGGCGCTACCTTCCCGCTGATAATGTCAAACAGCGCCGTCCCACCACTCTGTCCTGGGTAGCCTGCCCAAATGATCGAATTGACCTGAAAACGATTTCAGTGAGCATGTACATAGTACCATGGTAAACATGCAACGTACCCCAGAGTTTGACTTTAACACCGTATTATCAACTTGACCGCCACCAAACTGCACGACAACAAGCGGCTTTCCGACGGTAGCAAGGCTTTGAATGAGGTTTAACTGCACACCGGGCCACACGATACTTGTCCGATCGAGCGACTCGGCCTCGACTGTATTGTCGATTCCACCGGCGTAGACGATAACGTCTGTTGCCTCGGCAGCGGCCATAGCACCTGCGAAGCCACTCGTATCGGTGCCGGATATCGTAGTGCCCTGGACAAAGGTGACACTGTACCCAGCAGCGACGGCACCGGCCAAGGGACTGATGAGAAACGGAGGGGTTCCAAAGTAGTTCCCTTGCATAGCTACGGTGGCGTTGCCCGAAGGCCCAATGAGCGCGATCTTGAGTCCGGGTTTGAGTGGAAGGGTGTTGCCGCTGTTCTTCAGAAGGACCATGCCCTCTGCTGCGACGGTTGTACGCAAGAGCTTGCGCAGCGGAGGTGCTGACATCCGACCAACCAAGCTGTCGGTACGGCTGCACGTCAGCTGGATCGAAGTATCCGGCGCTGATAAGACAAGCGTGAGCATCCATGCTGCTCTAACATCGTCGATACTCACCGCACGAGTCCGGCATACTGATGAACAAGAGCATTTGAAATATCGCTGTCCGTGATCAAATTTTCATTACGGGCTGCGAGGAGGTGAGCGCTGAAGGTGGACCCGCAGTTGACATCGGTGCCAGCCTTGAGAGCAGCGGCAGCCGCTGCCTCGATGGAGCTCGTAAAGTTGTGGGTCGCGAAAATGTCCGAGACCGCATCGCAGTCGGAGACGACCCAGCGGTCGTCGCCGAAGCCCCAGTAATCGCGGAGAATGGTTTGTAAAAGGTACGAGTCCGCACATGCCGGGGGACCATTCAGGGAGTTGTAGCTACACATAACTAGTTTTGCGATGAGTTTTCAAGGTACCGGTATGAAGGACTAACCTGAAGCGACTCTGTGAGTGGACGAGTGATTAGCGGGGAGAAGGAAGGCTGATTCGGAGAGACTAACTTGGCATCGCGGACACAGCTTTGGAAGGATGGCAAGTAATACTCGCTCAGCTCCTGGGTTGTAACAATCGCGTTGAAAGCATGGCGGGAGACGCCGCCTAATCCCCAGTCAATCATCGCATTTCGGTCACGAGTAATCGGGGCCCACCACTTGCTTCAAGAACATATCCAGCTGGCAGACACAGATTAAAAACGTTATTATTGCGTTTAGGGGTTATACACACCCAGGTGTTTGCAGTCTGCCATTACCTTGAAGTACGGCTCCGGGTCTATGCCTCCTTGAAGACCGTCGATGAGGTTGAGAACGTACTGCGAAACGTGGAACGGGTCTTCGCCGGGAGTTTCCTGACCACGACCCCAGCGCGGGTCCCGAAAGGGATTGATGTTTGGGATCCAAAAGTCCAGGCCCGCACGTCCGACGTTGTTGAACGCTCGGGCCCCGGTGCTGATCGTGCTGGCTACCGATTTGACGAGGGGATCGTCGAATGCTGCGCCGAGGAGGATAGGTTGCGGGAACGAGGTTGCGAAGCTGAAATTACCGCTCGCCGCAAAGCTGATCCCATGTTTGTTCACCAAGCCGTGCTATGCAACGAGATCCAGTTAATAATCGAAGTATAAGTCACTTGAATCACACACCAACGCTTCGTTCCACCATTCGTACGGTGGAAGCCCAAGACGCGCGACACCTGGTTACCCATTGACAGTGTTCGCTATGAGCTCTGTGGTATTGAATCGTCCGACGAGTGCCTTTGCGCGTGTGATCGGGTCTTTGCGAGTATCGCAGACGGGGTTACTGGCCAGCGGACCGTTGACGCAGTCGGGGAATGCAGCCTTCACAGGTGATGCAACATAGAAGCAGAGCGACAGAGTGAGAGCAACCAGGAGCATGTTGGGCTTCAGGTCAAGTTGGCGAATCAGACACCTTTATACAAGTAGGAGGGCGGCGCCCGCTTGCCTTGGCAGCTATGTAGAGAGAAGAGCCTCGTTCCCCACACCCGGAGTTCTACCGGGGATGAGAAGGATGCAAATGCGTGAAGGTTGATTCTCTTCTTTCGAACCATTTCCAGAGGCTTCGTATAGATCTGAAATTCAAAGAGCTATTCGGGCGAAGGGAGCGAGGAGCTAACGAGGTCGACTTCGTAAACCGTTATTGGCAGCGGTATTTCTGTTTCACAGGGCAGATCCAAATGCGCTGTCGGGTTTTGGTTGGCTGTGACCAGGGCACGGTCCGGTGAGCATCGACTTCCACAGGTTCTGAACGGCTCCCGGGTCGTTCCGACTCATCACAGGGCCTAACCCCTCCATACGGTCCGTCTTGACTTGTGGGACGACCCTGGGAGTGCAATCGTTAACGTTGGAAGCTCATTGAGACACGGCAATTTTGCAACTTGAAGAAATTTTGGAATTGAGGTATCGGCTCTATTGAGATGATTGCGACATCTTTGCGACGTTTGCGTTCCTCCAGCGCTGGAGACGAAGATTCGGAGTCGGAAGAAGACGATGGAGTGTTGGGAACAGTCACGTGGGTCTGAATCAAGCCAAACCAAACAACCGCTCGCGTCCAGATTAGGGAATTTTGCGACTGATGCAGCGATCCCGTCCAATATTCCCTTAAGCACATGGGTAAGGAAACCAGGGAAAGCGTCCATAAATCAGGCTATCAATTGGCGTACGTCGCTTGAGTTTTTACTTGGCCTTTCAAATAACTTTTGAACTCGACACAGCGCCGCTCCGCTTAAAATCGGGTATGTTCCTTCTCGTACGCCCGTACATAGTCTAAACAGTCCTGAGAACACCGAACACGGCGTTGTAGCTCAGCTGGGAGAGCAGCAGACTGAAGAGACTGGCAAGTTTCCGGCAACAGAAATCTGCCGGTCGGAGCAACATCTGAAGGTCCTGTGTTCAATCCACAGTAATGCCATTATTTTTTGTCTTTTGCACTAAGTCGAGCGCGGGGAGGTGCGTCCTGAGCACCCAGTTCCATGTCAGAGGCAGCCGATCACGCCCTCTGAGGTCGTGGAACACTCTTGTCAATGCGGGTGGGCCTGTTTGCAGATCTTTTACTTCTTCCTTGAAGACGCATTGCCTTGCGGCACAAACTTCCAGGTCATTGACTCCAGCCTTTATTATGCTTGCAACTTGAAGATGCTTTGAATTCGGCTCATTTCGATCGTTCCTTTGGAATTGTCAACTTTCGGCACCGTGTTCCGTGGAACGTAAACAGCGTCAGCCCTTTCAAATATCCCATGGCCATGGCTCTGGTATAATACCAACAAGCTGGAGAAGACTTGCCGTGTTGAAAGATGAAAGTTGTTTTGTCGATCAGTTTGATCGGCGATCGAGGCCCATCCCAGGCGCATATCGGGGGAATATCCCTCGTGTGGATAATTTGAGTGAGGGTGGGATAGATTTCCGTCCCAAATGAATGCATCTTCCCAAAGGTTCATCGCACTGGCTTCACATTTATTCGACGAGCTCACTCCCTCGCGAAACGACCGTCGATCGTCGATCGACCGAAATGGGAATCTCCTTACTATATATGGCAATTCTCGCTTTTCTGGCACCGTTCTAGGTGTTGAAGGCTCTTACCGGGATTGGAGATGGATTGAATCCAAGAAATAAAAGGCGAGATCCGTGTGAGATATTTAAAGCCAATACAGTTCTTCTCTCGACACGATCTCTATACTATCAACACTCTAGGACTTCTCTATTTTGTCTAAACACGCCGCAAATTCCGCCCAGTCCACCATAATAGGATCTGCACCTGCTTCTTTCAACACACTCTTCATCTCGTCCTGCTTTTCCGGTTCATAGCTTCCCACATAGCCGACTGTACGGATCCCCGCACGCACAGCGCTCAGCGTGCCGTTCTTGCTGTCCTCGATCGCGACACACTCCCCCGGCTGCTTTCCAATGACCTTGCACGCATGCAGATAGATCGCCGGGTCGGGCTTACTCGTCGGTTTCTCCAAACTCGTCGCCGCGCTGAATATCCTGCTCCTCGGAAAATACTTGTCCATCCCGGCCTTATCCACGCTCGCCTCGACGCGGCGCCCCGCGCTCGAGCTCACGACCGCCATCTCGAACCGCCCGGATGCCGCGAGGCGCTCGAGCTCGGTGTCTGCGCCCACGCACGGCTCCAGCGCCGCCTTGATCTTCCCGATGACCTGATCCTCCTCACGCGTGACGTACTTGTCGAACTCGGCTGGCGGGAGGTCGAGGGAGTATTTCTGCTGCAGGGAGGTCATCATGCCGCGGAAGTTCTGCCCGACGAATTCGGTGAAGAGGGCGTGGCCGGTGTAGCGGTCGGATTTGCCTTGGGATTCAAGAATCTCGTTGGCGAGCTCAGCGCAGGCTTCGAAGGCGAGGGTTTCTGAGAGGACGAGAGTGTTGTCGCAGTCAAAAAGAAGGGTGGTGATCTGCCAGACGAGGTGAGGAGATCGCCAGATCGATGGGTTATCAACGTACCGGGGGCATTGTTGTAAAATGTATAGGTCTATGCAGATGAACGAATTCGCTGGGAGGAACTTGAAGAGAAAGCAACTTTGGCGCGTGACGTCACTGGCGGCGCGTGATGTCATCACCTCTTGTCCCGAACCACCACGAGGTTCAAACTCCGGTTGACTCTTGCTCGATTCCAGCTCTTTTGAATCAGACTAGGTAGCTCCAACTGGTGGACGACGTGGAACCTTGAACTGCTGGCACCGAACGCATTGCGCAATCCTTTGACGGTCCGGTGTCTGACCGTTTTTTGAACTTCGACGTGGCCCCCGAAGTTGCTCTGAAGCTAGAGCTGGGTTTCGACCGAAAGCAAACTACAGTAAAGGAGTTGAGTCAACGGTCTTTCGTCACTCCCAGCTGCCAACCCACTCGGCGGCTTTCACGCGACCTTTGCGACTTTTGAACACATGTTCTAGTATCAGCGAAGTGTCGCGTGCTGGGGGTATAAACAGTCTCTTGAAGTCTGTCAAACAATAGCATGTGTCTAGAGCATGTTCTCGGGGCCAGAAGGACTCTGCCCATTGACTTGGCATCGCGTTTGCGCCGGATGCAATGGTGTCGAGCGAAGCCGCGGTCTACCCCGCGAAAATTTGACGGTGTTCCGCCAAGCTTGAGCTCCCAGAAACTACGCTCTCGTCTTGTGATGGCCGACACGTTTCTCCTGCCTAGTCGCGCTCTGAGGCACTGGTATCGTGGGCTCGGATATAATTCGCACAAGGGATCCGCCTGATGTGACAAATTCCATCTGAACTTGTGGCCACTCCCCCTTTTTAGATATACTTGTTCTGCGACGTCAATATGCTATTCCAACAAAACCTGATGTTACGAAATTCATCCAAACTTGTGGCCACCCTCCCATGTTGTTCGATGGTCATGGCTACGCGAAAATTGGTTGGCCAAAGCTCAAAAATTGGCAATCTTGGACCCACTGTATTGCCTTGCTCCGTAAAGCGACTTCGGCAGAAAAACATCCAAGCATCGCTCCTAGCGGAAAACAAGAGCGATATCGCATCGCATGGGTGACAAAAAGAGACAGGAGCATGCCACAGAAACAATAGGTCATTTCAATGTCATTTTTTCATCAGCACGAAAGACTCAAATATAGGGGTATCTTTATTGTTATAAATCTGTTTTCGCTTATTCTCTTGTCTTTTACTGAACAAGTAGGACTCCTGATTAGGATTCTTGTACGCTACATAAAGTGTTGATTGCGTACTGTGATTTAACCATCTCAGCATGTCGCCTCGCCGCACAACACTTCCGCACTCGATTCTAGAGAACATCGGCTTTTTATGCACAGACGTCAGGAACGCCGTTACCGGTCACTTGAATGACCAGTTCAAGGATTGGGAAGAGGATATACTTACGGAGACAAAAATCCTAAAAGATGATTACGAGGTGGGTGTATCACAAAGACTGGAACTTGGAAGACTCTGACGTAGCTCAGATATTCAAAACCAGGCGAAGAAGGCCTAGATGCGCTCATCCCGGTATTGAGAGAGATTCGCTACGACCTATCTCCCGTCGAAATACGTGCCCAAGCACAGGCGCTTTCCGCCCATATCGTTTATCTCGCAATGGTCAAATCAGACGTCGAACGCCGCTGCGATTGCATGGTCTCGATGAGGTACTCCGTAACATTAGCTGCAGAGCACTATTCATGGGATAAGCGCAGACGTGTGGCGGATAGTCTCGAAGCCTTCAACGTCGCTCTCAAGGACTACAGCCAACTGGTGCCCCGCTTGCTCGGTGCACTGATCGCTCGATTGCAGTGCATCCTTGATGAAGACTCTCGCCGCATGGAATCTATTAGCACGGACATGCAGTCTGACCCGCCCCCACCCTACGAAGGATGTATGGGCTATCGGCCTTAGTTGAGTAGTTCTATACATACACCCCCCTGCGCCACGAATATATACTTCCCGAGACCTACCTCTGTGTGATCTGGATTTTTACCATACCGTATCCGGAATCCTGTGGCACGGATAGGTGAGTTCTTGAAAATGCAGGGCGAATTAGTCAAAAGACTCGGTTCAATGCGCGTTCTTCATGACACTGGACTAGACTGGAAGCACTCTTATATTGATAGAGGGCGCGGCGATCCAAATTTAATGGAAAGGTTCACTGCCTGGCGCGCCACGTCGCGTCCGCGACCCATTGTACCCACGCGAGATGTCAGATGGAACCTCGGCTACGTAGCTACATGTGACCGCGTTCAACACTGAGCAGCCTTTGCTCTTTTGTCGTCTCTCCATCAGAATCGCGAGAAAACATTCATTATAGAAACGCACTGATAACGTCTAGTTCAAGGTTAATTTTCACAATCTGGGCCACCAAGGTTGCGCGAACAAGAACCGTTTTCGAACAAGGTCAGGCTTCCCCATTCCTGGTTTAATTCTCCCCATTTGGCTACCTCAAGGTTGCGTCAAAGACGACCACCGTTGAATGATGTGGCGATAGCATCTTCCTGCCGGGCATAGCGCTTTGGCATAAATCCCTGGCTTGTATAAAGCCGTCGTGATTTATTACGCCGATATCGGGAAATGTTTAAAAAATTGCTGCCCACTGCTCTCTGCGTAACCATTCTCTTAGTTCACAAACTTGAAGCTGAACCTCTAGATCCCTGTAAGTTTATTTTGATCCACGGCATTGAAACCCACTAAATCCCGCACACAAGGCGGTCCGGGCGTATGTATCATCTTTGAAGACTTTTAACCCTCCTGATAATTGTCCTGTCGTAGTTACCAGCGTGTAAGGAGCATCTGGTCCTGCACTGTCTCTTATTTACCTGCTATAACACTCTGCAGGCGAACGGGTTTGGTTTGCTGTTACTCTCCCCCTCTTCCCCTTGTAGTTTCCCTGTCGTGAGTTTGTCCTTCTGGGATTAGGGGAGCTCAAAGTAGACTTCGCCGGACGCTTTTTCGCTTTTTCGCTTTTTCGCCGGAACGCTTTTCTCTCACGTCAACTTCAAGTGGTCACATCACTCATCAATCACCCACGACCGAAACATTGATGACTCCGGGCAATGGTGAGCGCGACGCTTGCGGGCGCATCACGCAACGTCGGGTACCAACTATTCGAGGGTTGGACCGACGTTGGAGGTGTATGTCGCAATGGAAGCAGCCAAAAGTCGCAATGACGCCATACTATGAGCCGGCCTTGGAATTGAAGAGAATCGGACGAAAATTCTGAGTGCTCACGTCGGGGGACACGACGAGCAATGCTGTTTGGACGTTGTCGGCGATGACGAGGCACTTTTGATGGTTTTTGATGTGACTGCTCTAGATCACGAAACTTTGAAATGAGAAAAAGCGTTCCGGCGAAAAGCGAAAAAGCGTCCGGCGAAGGTTTACTTTGAGCTCCCCTATTTGTTCGGCGCTGATTTTTGAGCTCTGTCAGTCCACGCTGCGAGTCCAAGTCGGTCTGCTGTGCAATCCGGGGGTCTTACACTTCGGAAAGTTGCCAGTGTTAGCCCGTTGCATCTTGTTTACCGACATGTCCACCCCAATCATCGGAGGATCCAGGGTTGTGTAAATTTAGGTATCTTATCATCTGTCTTGGTATCTAGTTGAGAGAAGGGCACCGTGTAGGTTCACCGAGAATGATTATTGCAAATTGCTTCGAAGGGTAGCACCTAGCTTATTACTTGGCTCGGATTAGAACCCACCGCGCGGTTCATGCCAGAACGTAATTGGGGGAGCTTGCCACGACCCCGATTCACAAACAGTACGTTAGTACTGTTGTGCACTAGATGTGCAAGAATGCCGTCAAAAGCGTGACGAGATTTGAAATCAAGCTGACGTGGTATCAAAGCCTGTGGTCAGAGGAATTACGAGCCGCCGCGAGGAGTCGACCGAAGGTCGACGACGAGTGGCGTCTTCCTGGACCACTCTTTGTAATTTACAAAATGTGTCCATGAACTCTTCCACTGTTTGTGCCCCGCCGCTTGCCGGCCTCTTACCATCATCTATCAAGGTGGTCCCATTTGCGTGTCACGTGGAAAAACGGCGTCTTTGGCTTTGTGTACTAAGTCACGTGTTGATTCGCACGACGACGCTACGCAGCGCCGGTTCGTTTCGGCCGAAATCGATATCTCACGAGTTGATTCACACGACAAGATGTGCCGCCGCTTCGCTCCGGCAGCCTAAGAGGTGAAGGGAAGAATAAATTGCATCTAAGCTTAGGGATCCAGGGAAATACAGCACTGTAAGAACTAATGAAAGATCAGAAATTACAGGGGGCACGCTCAACCTAGCAACATTTGCAGATTTGAGTGATCTTGCAAAAGGAAATTTGCATACCACAAGTAAATACTGGTGTATTTCTGAGCGAAAGGTTGTGGATGGTCGCAAGTCTGATCATTTACAAAGCAATAAGTGGCTATACTTAATGAACAGGCTGTCCCAAAAAAGTGCCAGTTCTCAAGTGAATTTGACTGGTAATACCCTTGAGAATATTATTGGTAGATCCTAAGGATTCCCAAAGTAGTGCCAAAACTGTCCAAAAACGACGAGGGATAGGGTTGAAGACAGCTGAAATAGTTCGAATAGGATCCCGCAAAGACATGTGAGTTCTCCCATGGTAAGAGATTGATAGAGCTCGACACAAATGATCTGATAGCTTCCAGTGGAGCAGACGACCAGATGGTTGAGGGCACATTCGGAATGAGTACCTGTCAAGAAGACATTGAGGACGGTTGAATTCAAGAGCCAAGAGCAAAACGATTCAATAGAGAGTGGGCGGTTGCAGAAATTCGGATTGCCCGTGAAACTTGGGGGCGTAAATTCAAAGTGGGAGCGGGCAAATGCAGTGACAAAGGTGCCGGAAACTGTCTTTTTATCTTCGCCACGGAGATACCGCCAGAGTGAAAGAAATTGAGCGGGCTTGCGGCACAGTGAGAAGGATACTGCGAATCGGAAATGCAAACAAACATCTGAAGAATAAATGGGGCAAGACTGCAAGAGCTCAACCACGAGATGGGAGGCAGGAAACAGAGAAGAGCCTGGATGGAGAATATACCACAGCTGAGCGAATCAAAGAACAGGAGAAGGAGAAATATGTCCATGCTGACGCGGCACCCAGAATGATAGGATTTTGCAGATGACAGAACTGGAAAGTCACTGTCAAGGACACAGTTACCTCTTACCCTTGCATGGGCTGTTGCAATTCACAAGAGTCAAGGAATTACTCTTGAAAAGGCAACAATTGACATTGGCAACAAGGATTTCTCTTCTGGCCTGTCTTTTGTTGCTATTTCTAGAGTCAAAACACTTCGCAGCATAGCTTTCCGGAAATCATTTGGGTGGGCCCAGTTGCAAAAACCAGTTACTGAATCAATGAGGATGCTAGAGCAGGACACTGCCCACTGGGCTGGACTTGGTTTTCTGTTAGATACTTATGGTATGGACCTTAGCGAGTATGTATTCAATGTTAATTGAAAGTAGTAAATCTTCATAATTCACAAATCATAACTGGAACTCTGTATTAGCGAGCTCCCCCTTACGTATCCGGGCACCGGAATACAAAACATATTTTATCTATCTTCTGGTACCTCTCCTATTTCTAGGTCGCGTCCGATATCCACAGCCGCAAATGGAAGCCTGAGCCGCGACACCACTGCACGTGACCGCGTTCGCCTGTCGAAACAGCCTTTTGTTCTTTTATCGGCGGAGCCACCACATCTGGGTCGTCAAGTCTTTGTGCCTTGTCCCCTTTTTGTTCGTTTGCCTATATATCAGCTTGCGCCGCTGTATCTGGGTTGCTAAGTCCTTTGTATCCCCTTCTCAACCAAGGAGTCTGCGCACTACCCACTTCCTCGTCCAACGACTCCCACTATGAGGGTCATCACTACAGCTGCCCTTCTCGCAGGATGTACCACTAGCGTTGTTGCTTGGGGTGCTGCAGGTATGTCACTGTCCACGCAAGGCTCGTTATCCTCATTGTGTAGGCCACGAAATTGCGGCCACCATTGCTCAAATCCACCTCCACCCGAGCGTGTTCCCAAACATGTGTGCGGGTCCTCAACTTCACGTCGACAAATCCAAACGAGCCGCAATGCCATCTCGCCCCCGTCGCGGCGTGGGCAGATAAATTGCGCTACAAGATGCGGTGGTCTGCGCCACTCCACTATGTTGGCGCTGTCGGAGATCATCCGTCACAAACGTGCGCGTTTCCCGGCTCTCGTGGCTGGGCGGGTAGGCAAAATGGAAACGTACTCGGTGCAATCCGAAACGTCACCACTATCCTCGAGGACTCGGTGTACTATAGCGGGAAGGCTTCTACGTCTGAGTATGATGCGGTAAACGAGGCTCTCAAGTTTCTCATCCATTTCATGGGCGATATGCATATGCCCCTGCATCTAACTGGCCGAGACCGAGGAGGCAACTCTGACAAGGTCCTATTCAGCAACCGACAAACCAGTGAGTGACAGTTCTTTCTCAATGTTTCTCTGCTTATTCTGCTTAGATCTTCACTCCGTATGGGACGGCCTGCTTATCGCAAAGGCTCTTCGATCAGTTCCCAGAAAGTACTCTCGGCCATTGCCCTCCCCCAAGATTGAATACGCTCTCCGGGGCACGATCTACGACTCGTACGTCCGTATGATCATGTGGGAGGGTGTGCTGGGCAAATGGGAGAACGACATCCCGAATTGGCTTACCTGCCCCGCTCCCACTGGCACTCGCTCCCTTTCCCTCGCCTTCCCCTCGTCCTTCGGCGCGTTCTGGCAGCAAGCCCAGCTCGTGTGGAACCGTGTCATGGGCGGCACGATGGACACCGACGACGACCTCATCTGCCCATACCACTGGGCCCAGCCGATCCACGCGCTCAACTGCGAGATCGTTTGGCCGAAGGCGCTCGACGAGCCGCCGTACAACAACACCCGGCTCGATGGCGCGTCGTCCGAGCACTCGCACCACGAGTTCGTCTCGCCCGCCGCCGAGCTTGCCCAGGTAGACAGCGCTGGGCGGTTCGTCGCCGGTCCCGTGGGTGGGCCGTATCTCGAGCTCGACACGCCGGAATATTCGGGCGTCATTAGCAAGCAGTGGATCGTCGAGAAGCTACTTGCGCAGGCGGGTATTCGGCTCGCGGGAGTGCTGAATTACCTCTTTGCCGACATTGAAGATCCTGAGGAGGCGAAGCTGTGGAGCCGTGGACTGCGAATTGATTTCTGAGACGTGTATGACTGGAATCTCGTGTACGACAAAAATGTGTAATAACTGATAGATCTTGGAACAATGACTGATTGAAGACAACTTGCAACGACTGCCAATGAGTATGCGCAGATATGTCTGAAAGAACGAGTGCTGCACCCGGGCCGGGCCGCCACATCCGAACTTGTCTTTGACTATCATGTCCTCCCCTTTTGCCTCACAGCTCGGGACCAATTACTCTGCCCAAGACAAGGAAATAGACCAGATCAAGGCTCTCTTAGTGGAGCCTTGCCAGAAATTGAAGGATCTGGACGATGAAATCGATGCGATGCGAAAGGCGCTCGACAAACTCACCGAGGAACGCGACACCATTAGTGCCTACGTGGAGGCCCACAAGGCGCTTCTCTCCCCCTTTCGACGGCTGCCCCGCGATATCATCGAGGCCATTTTCATGGCCTGCCTTCCTACCCACCGTAATTGCGTTATGAGCGCGCAGGAGGCGCCCGTCATCCTGGGGCGGATATGCAGCTCATGGCGCATAATATCGCATTCGTTTCCGCGACTTTGGTCCAGCCTTCATATTGTCGAGCCTGTGTACCAATACAACTCGAGTCTCGACTTACAACGAGCCAAAGTCGCGCAACGACTCGAAGTTGCTGATGCTTGGTTGCGACGATCCGGGATGTGCCCTCTGTCGATCTCTCTGCAAAGTCACCACTACGGCCTCAATATAGGGCCACAATTCATGGATTCCACGCCAAATGCCGACTCTTTCCTGGACACCCTTGTCCCATTCGCCTCGCGATGGCAGAACATTTCTTTGACGATATCTCTATCCGCAGTGCAGACGTTGTTGCGTCTTACAGAGAATGAAGTGCCCTTGCTGAAGTCCTTGACAATAACCGAATGCCGAGAAAACCCGTACGACGGCACTAAATGGACCCTGCCACGGGCCTGTGTTCTTGGTGCCCCGGGTCTTGCCAAGTTTACTCTATCGGGCCGCAACGTCCATTCATTGGAGTTGCCCCTTTGCTGGAGCAATTTAACTGCTCTATCATTGCTGGGCTCCGGTTGGAGCACAGGGACAATCACAGAAACTTCACAGACATGTCAAGTCATTCTGGACATCCTCTCCAGATGCCCTGAACTCAGGACTTGTACCGTGATGGCTCTTGGGCCTGAGGACGGCGAATACATACAGGACTTTGTCGAATGTCCTTTTCTCCACACCTTCGACCTTTTATGTGATGGTACTCCAATCCAAACCGCAAGTCACCTGTTAAGTCGCCTTTCACTCCCTGCTTTGCGGGATTTCCAACTCAAAGGAATTGACTTTGGAGGCCACGAGAACACCTCATCGCGGACTCGCTGGTGGCTTTCCTCGCTGCCTCAACTCGGCTAGAAAGCATTAACATCGACGGTGCTATGTTTTCCAAGACAATTCTGATAGACATTTTTTGCCGCTTGCCACCGGGCGTCCGGCACATCACCATCGCGAGGCCCGTTTGGCAACCGCGCCTGGAGGACGCCACATTTGACGACGAGATCTTGGAAGCTTTGACCGCATCCCCGGGTCCTGGCCTGTCCACCTGCCCCGCGCTTGAAGAAGTGGTCATACACTACTGCCCAAAGGTGCCCGACGAAGCGATCCTTCGCTTCATAATGTCCAGAATGCCCACACTGAAGCTCGTTGACATCACGTTCGACCGGGAGCGGAAGGTCGATATATTACCAACCCTTCAGACGTTTGTCGAGGCTGGTTTGAAGACATCTATCTCATATATTACCTTTCCATCCCCGAGGTTTTCGCCCTGGGCAGGATTACCGGATCCTCCTACGATTTCACCCTTCGGCTTGGACTGAAATACGCCTCCATTCCCGATAACTGGGTCCTGCCACCGAGGCCTTGCCGGTGTCGACCTCACCTCCACCGGCCTAACGGCTTCACTTGATAAAGCTCACAAACGCCTAGCAGAAACAAAAGATTGCCGTCGATATTGAAAAGCTTCAGGGATGAGGCAGAAGAGGAGTCACTTGACGGCGACTTGTCTCAAGTTCGTAAATCTGCGTGGTTCTTTCGGTATCGGCGTGCCAGAACGACATGCATGTTTTATATTATAATTGCGAAAATTGCATTTTCCTTTTGCTCTCGCTCTTTGGTTCGTAGCAGTTGGATGTATGAAACCCTTGACTATCAAATTTGAGGGGAGGAGTATTTTGAAGAAAGGATTATACTGATGGCACTGCCGTGTCTTCCGCCATCATGTCCTCCCCGTTTGCCTCACGGCTTGGGACCAATTACTCTGCCCAAGACAAGGAAATAGACCAGATCAAGGCTCTCTTAGTGGAGCCTTGCCAGAAATTGAAGGATCTGGACGATGAAATCGATGCGATGCGAAAGGCGCTCGACAAACTCACCGAGGAACGCGACACCATCAGTGCCTACGTGGAGGCCCACAAGGCGCTTCTCTCCCCCTTTCGACGGCTGCCCCGCGATATCATTGAGGCCGTTTTCATGGCCTGCCTTCCTACCCACCGTAATTGCGTTATGAGCGCGCAGGAGGCGCCCGTCATCCTGGGGCGGATATGCAGCTCATGGCGCATGATATCGCATTCGTTTTCCGCGACTTTGGTCCAGCCTTCATATCGTCGAGCCTGTATACCAGTACGACTGGAGTCCCAGCTTATACCAAGCCAAAGTCGCGCAACGACTCGAAGTTGCCGATAGCTGGTTGCGACGATCCGGGACGTGTTCTCTTTCGATCTCTCTGCATTTTCCAAAGGAACCTCAACCGTGGTCCGAGCCCCCGCATCAACCCCCGTCGCACCCCAGACGTTTGGTTGGATGTTCTTCTCTCATTCGCCTCCCGATGGAAGCATATACGCTTGGTAGCCCCAACGGTGACCCTCGCGGTCCTTTCTCACTTGGGCGAGAATGATGTGCCTCTGTTGAGGCGTTTGGAAATAGCTCACAATGATGGTCCCGAGGTCCCGAACAACAGCAGTCACTACTTGACGCAGTGTAGCCTCCTTCGGGGCCCCGATCTTTCAAATCTTTCCGTGTATGGAAACACTGCGAATCCTCTGGACTTGCCCCTTCGGTGGAGCCAATTCACGGATCTAACTCTCATTCCGTCCTCATCCGTGGACGATGCACAAACGTGCGAGATCCTTTGTGCAATCCTCTCCAGGGTGCCCTAAGCTGCAGAACTGCAAGCTGTTCATTCATAATTCTGCGGAAGGGAATATGACGAACGCCGTCATCGAATGCTCGTTTCTCCACACCCTCGAGCTTCTTTGTTCTGGAGCCCCTCTTCATACATTTGGCCGATTATTGAGACGCCTTTCGCTACCTGCCTTGCGAAATTTCAAGCTCCGTGGTTTCGACCACTATTACAACGCGGACTTGTTTCCGTCTGTGGACTCGCTTCTGTCTTCCTTCGGCGACTTGGCTCGTTTAGAAAGCATTAGCGTTGACAGAATTGCATTTCCGGGGTCGAGCCTAATCAACTTCCTCCGCAGCTTGCCGCCCACCGTTCGGCGTCTTGACATCACGGAGCCCATGGTCGCACCGCTGGGAGATGCCCTCGATGATGACGACGTCTTCGCAGCTCTTGAAGCGTCTCTAGATCGGCCCTCTCTCTTCCCTGCACTTGAAGAACTGGTTATCTGCCACTGCTACGATTTTCTGACGAGGCACTCCTTCGCTTTGTGACATCCAGAGTGCCCACATTGAAGCTTGTCGACGTTCAGTTCGATCGGAGGATGCAGGTCGATATACTTCCGAGCCTTGAGCCGTTTACTGCGACAGGTCTGAAGACATCTATCACATATATTGCCGCCTCGTCTCCGTCGTTTTCACCCTGGATCGGATTGCCTGATGGGCCCCCTATGTTTTCGCCCTACAGCCCTGGCCCTTACGGCACCACACCTGACACGATTCCATTCCGAATGTACAGGCAGTTACTGCCCGATTCGCCATATTGTGATGATCTAATATTTTTCTCTCGCTGTCTGTTGAATGTAGGAAAGCTTGCCATTAAATCCTTGCGAATATGTGTTTCCGAGTCGAAGCAGAATACACCGCTGATTACCACGAACAAGTGAATATTTCTATTCACCCCAATCCAGACCCAGCGCGCCTTCCTTCTTACCCCGCACGGCGGCCTCAACGGCCTCTGCCAGTGGCGCGCAGCGCCAGGACATCCTCGCTCAGCTCAGCCCCGCCCGCATGCGTCGCGACGGCGATCTCGGGCGCGGTGACGCCCAGCGCGCGCTGCAGCGCATGCTCGCGGTCCGGCCCGCGCAGCTTGTCGATTGAGGTGAGCAGCGCGGGGAGGTTTGGATGCGCCGCGAGGGTAGTGCGGATTGCAGAGGAGGTTGCTGGGGGCATAAAATGAATGAATCAGAGGAGAGGAAAATAAGTTGTATAAGAAAAGCAGGCCACCTATGGCCTCGTATTGGTGGGTCTGGAGCGGTTTGGGGTCGTCTCGCTTGAGGGGGTCGGGGTAGGCAGATTCCTCGGGGACATAAGGCCATTTTAGGGAGGTCAGAGGGCGAAGGGGCGGCACATGTTCATCCGTGAGAGGCGGCTCAGGCAGGGTTGTAGGAGAATTTTGCACTTGTCAGTAAATCGCACCAGCGAGGCCAAATTGTGAATTTCGTTTTTACCTTCGATTGTGGTCGGTTCCTCGTGCTTATACACCGCTGATTACCACGAACAAGTGAATATTTCTATTCACCCCAATCCAGACCCAGCGCGCCTTCCTTCTTACCCCGCACGGCGGCCTCAACGGCCTCTGCCAGTGGCGCGCAGCGCCAGGACATCCTCGCTCAGCTCAGCCCCGCCCGCATGCGTCGCGACGGCGATCTCGGGCGCGGTGACGCCCAGCGCGCGCTGCAGCGCATGCTCGCGGTCCGGCCCGCGCAGCTTGTCGATTGAGGTGAGCAGCGCGGGGAGGTTTGGATGCGCCGCGAGGGTAGTGCGGATTGCAGAGGAGGTTGCTGGGGGGCATAAAATGAATGAATCAGAGGAGAGGAAAATAAGTTGTATAAGAAAAGCAGGCCACCTATGGCCTCGTATTGGTGGGTCTGGAGCGGTTTGGGGTCGTCTCGCTTGAGGGGGTCGGGGTAGGCGGATTCCTCGGGGACATAAGGCCATTTTAGGGAGGTCAGAGGGCGAAGGGGCGGCGCATGTTCATCCGTGAGGGGCGGCTCGTCCGTTGGCGGCTCAGGCAGGGTTGTAGGAGAATCTTGTACTTGTTAGTAAATCGCACAAGGCCAAATTGTGAATTTCGTTTTTACCTTCGATTGTGGTCGGTTCCTCGGGCTTCTCCGGAGTACATGGCACCTCTAAATCGGTTTAAAACGGCCTTTCGTCGGGGGTCTCCCTGGTACCTTTGTGCTTTTTGTAGCAAGGTACGGAGCAGCTGGATTGTTTTAATCGACGCTCAGAACAAGTTCCGGGATAATGATTCGTTTTTACGGACTATAGAGTCGCGCATCCAGAGCAAGTGTATTTCGATTCGTTGACATTGCATATCTGGCATTTACCGCGACGAATCTTTGGTGCCATTTTGTTAAGAAACCTGGGGACGCTGAAGGTTCGTGGCAAAATTCACGCGTTCGGTGGTAGCAAGAACTCCGGCAGGCAAACAGCAACCGAATGTCGGAGGCCGAGGTTAGAGAGAAAGCGCGACGGTACGCGTTACGTTATCCTGATTGTCTTTCTTCGTTTCTTCGTTCTCCCCACCATCTACTTACTCGGAATATCCTGAGGCGCCCTTGGACCTACAAAATCGTACTTATCTGGACCCGTTTACGCGGCATATGCCGCATCTTTCACAGCTGCATGGCACGATGAATGAATGAACTTGGCTTTTCTTTGCCGCTTTAGCAGCAAATGCTGGAAAAACCTCTGCTTCTGAGTGACAAATGACGTGTAAATACTCCCTCTCAAGAGCAAGAATATTCCATCGTCTTCACACCGTTTCCCACCCATTCCCGCGCACGGCTGGTTCGGCCCTTCGTAGCAGTTGGATGGCCTGGACTGGACATCCTCTCTGAACTCGTACCTTAGTCACGGACGGTTTGGAGGGGGACGGTTCCCAGTTGTTTGTGTACCTCGAATACTTGCCGTTTGCGCGAAACCTCGAGATTCTGGTATGTGTGGTGTTGTGTATGAAGACTGTATCTCCGCACGACCTTGCGGTCCAACCCTAGAACACACGTAATGCAACGAGCTTGCCCAACTTTTCAGACAAAGCAGCAGCAGCGAGGAACAACTAAGAAAAGGGTCATTACCTAGACATGTTGTACAATACCGGATTAAAGACCCAGACCGCGCGCCTGGTTCTATCGCGGACTCAGGGCATCGCTCTCCGCGTCACTCGACAACGCCGCCCACTCCCCCTCAACCTGTACATGCCTCATCTGCGGAATCTTCGCCCCCCGCTTCGTCAGAAACGCGATAACCTCCCCTGCCTCCCGCCACCCCCTCGCCCTCACCCTCACCCTCGCCCTCGCCGTTCCCTTCCCCTTCCATCTTGGGCGCAGCGCCCGCCTCCACCCCGCCGTACAGCCGCGCGAGATGCACGCTTGCTTTAACGCGCATCCCGCCCCGGCCCCGGCTCTGCGCGCTCTGCGCCCGGAGCTCCTCGAAGAACTCCGCGAGCGCCTTCACGGCCTCCACACGCGCGCGCAGCACGTGGCGCATAATGCGGCGCGACGGCGGGCGGCGCTTCGGACGCGCCTGCACCGGCGGCTCGGCGAGTCCGAGGTCTGGTGTGGGGGGCAGGACGGGCGGGGGCGGCTTGGGCGAGTCTTGGTCTTGGGTGGACGTCGCGGACGCAGATTTAGTGGAGGGCTTGCTGATGAACTCGCTCTCTCTGGGGAACACGGGCGTCGTGTACGGCGCGAGGGCCGCGAGAGGAAAGTCCCACTTCTTCGGCGCCCAGACACCCATGATGACACGCCAGGTGGCCAGGAGGCGTTTCGCACTGCGAATTCAAGTTCGTTAGTCACAGGGAAAGCTAGAGAGAGAGAAACGTACTGCTCATAATTGTCTATTCACGAAGTGACCGGTTAGTACGAGCTTATGCACGGGTGGGGAGAAATAAATCGACACACCATTGATCATGGAGTCGTGATAGCGTGCAAAGAGCCACAGCGTCCCTGCTGCCAGCACTGCCCCGACCCGCGTATACATGAACATCGCCCATAGGAAGAAGAACGCTGTGGGGGTACATGATAAGCATCGACAACAGCCCAAAGACAAGCTTGTTCTGCGCCTGTGTCTCCTCCTCGTCCTCGACCAGCCGTGCACCCACTCGGCCCATGAAGTACACCGGGAAATACATGATGAGGGGGAAGATGAAGAACGGTAGGCGTAGGAGCATGGCGAATGTGTCGCGGATGAGGATGAGGACCGTCAGGAGACGGCTGGGAAGAGGTGTTGGCGTGTTGGGGTCCAGCGTGCGGGGAAGGGGGAGGTTGGAAAGCACCGAGTTAGTGAGGTGCGTAGATTGGAGGAGGGAGTAATATTCCAGCAGACATCGCTTCATAGACTTGAAGTTTGGGGTGGGGTTTGGAGTAGAGAAGAGGTCGACGAGACTACAGACGATGGATGTTAGACCCCGGGAGTAGGAAGAACACTAGACCGCCTACGTCTGGGAGATCGGGACGAATTCATCGAGATTAATTGACTTGTCGCCCTCCCACAGGATATCACGGGCCATACGCGCAGTGTACAATGTGTCCCAGTCGGGGCCGTTAACAGTAGCTCCGACCAGACTAGATTCGATTGCACGCGAAAGACGCTTCACGGCGGCCCTTGGTGCTCCATCTGCTTCCGACGTGAACTGGTCAATGTACGAATCCATTGTTATTGGCCGACCAAATCTGTGCAGTTATGAGCTTGAGACATAATTTGCGCCAAATTGCGGGACCACATACTCGACGACGACCTAATGAAGGTATATTAAATTAGACAAAGAAGGGAAGGGAAGACATGAGATCCTCACGTTACTTCTGTACTTCGTCTTGTTCGTGTACACGATTGCCGCCGGCACGACGGACAACGGTTGTAGGTTCTTCTCTGGGGATTCCTGCCTCAGCTTGGCGTATTCCAAGGCCGCCCAGGCGGCACCATCCTTGATTTGCATGATGCGAGGCTCGGTATAGCTCGTCCCTTCTGGGAACAGGGCGACCGCGTACCCTTTAGACAAGGCCTCCAAGGTGCCCCCCAGTAGGACTCGGCGGTCTTTCGATTTACGGTCCACTGGAATATTCCCCGACGAATATAGCACATAGCTTACGATTGGATTAACGAATAGGGATGCTGGAGATAGCACGATGAGTGAATGGCAACACAGAAGCGGACGACATGCCTTTGCTCCAGTAATGCAATATTCTGCTATAAGGAAAAGCGTAGGCTGAAACGAGGTGTTAATTCGTAGTTTGCAGAAGTGCGAGTTATCATAATGCACGTATGGCAGCAGAATGAGGGGGAAATTGTACCGCTAGGAGGATTCGCTACTCACATAATATGACGGGATCCAGCATCATGTTGTGGTGCGTCGCGGTTCTACGGCCGTTGCAAGATGAGTTTACGGTCAACGCAGCAGAACACAGAGCATACACGATAATAGGGCCATCCTTTGGTACGCCCTCGCCCCCAATGACACGAACCTCTGTGAAAAACGTGGCTGCCGCCGCACCAGACATGTAACGGAGGGCGCGATGCAAAATCTTGAGGTCTCCTGACATGGCTTCTTGCTAACCTGGACTCGAGCGCAACAAGCGAGGTTATACGGGAAACAAGCCACTTGGTATGCAACGCAGCAGGGGCGAGGTGAAGGGGTGTACGCAAAGCGCGAAAGGAGGAGGCGCTGGCACGTGAACAAATTTCCTGTTTGGGACTTATCAGGAACCAAGACCGCCACTTCCCCCAAACTTCTGAAAGGAGAGCCCTGGCTTGAGCCGCTTGGCCCTGGCCCTTTCTGCTTGATCAGTTTTGAACAGGCCCTTGCGTTCTGGATTTTTTTTTTCGCAGACGCTTGACGCACCGTCACAGTACACCCAAGCATCGACTGACGAGGACGTTCGCGACGCGCCTCCTTCTGCGGTACATCGGATTGTTTCTGCCTCATTGATTATTATTTTTTGCTTGCCGGAATTTCAGGTTTCCGACGTCGACTTCTTCAGGTCTTGCTCTCCGCCATGTTATGCCATGTTTCTTCAGTAACGCCTTGGCAAACGTCGGCAGGCTTTGCAGATTTGCCCTGGAACCTCTGTTGATATTTCACGTCTTTCAGTGCGGCTAGCGAAAATGGGACATCGCATGCGAGGCACATGTAACGAAACAGTCGGAATGCCGCTCCAGTCCGCCGAGTGTAGGTAGTTGAAACGCATTATTTAATCTGTGCCGTTGTACTGAAAGGCGCCAAGATCATGCTTAAGCGCACTATTCCAATCTGCAGGAACATTACGGTGATAGTGATAGTGATAGTGATATATTATACACAGCATGGTCCAGTCTCTGAAAACTGTGTTCCCAGAGGTATCCCGGCACGAACGAGCGATAGTCGGACCGCTGCCCAGTTGCAATAAGTGGTCCCCCGACGGCAAGTTGAACACCGACGGCGCAATAATAACAGCATTATTCCCCAGTATTCCCTATGTATCGAGAATAACAGGCATTCCGTACCATGCCAGACGTAAGCATAGCCATTACCTGGGGCAGTTGTCAGGGGCGAGCGACGGGCAATCGAACCGGAAGTTCAACATTCCATATTTTCGCCCACCTGTACTGATTCACTTATTTCAGGAATAGGGCTCCGGGACATCGCAGTGGTCGGAGATTCTCTGAGACCGGCAAATGAAACTTATGGAAGTCGAAACTTAAATTTACGATCTTCTTCAGCCTTCAGGTTGGTCGCAGCGATCCCAAGGGCCAAGATCAACGAATTTTCGTGGTCTTGCCGCCGGCAGACCTGCCTATTAAGAGTTAAACATGGCCTATTTTGAGAGGTACAGTACGTCATCAGTTTCAACTGCAGACCAGTAAAACCGCGAAAAAACACGCATCGAACCCAGCGCAAGAATGCGTACGGACGCTAATATGTACCGGCAATGGACTTGAAGCAGGAATAGGTGGAAGGCTCCAGACTCGGAGATCCTTCGAGACCGGACAGAATTTCAGGTAGGTTGGTACTGCGGTGATCCCAAGGGCCGAGATCACCGAATGTTCTTGGTCTAATTCGGTGCGTATCGTGCATACCATTTGAAGGGAGGACAGGATTCTCGGGGTTCCTAAGGTCGCTAATGTGCGGTGATCTCAGGCCAAGGAGCCAGACCGACGAACGTTCCTTGCCGCCGGCAGACCACTTGCGTAATCAGGCCAGTTTCAACCGTAGTTTATTTTGAGAGGCCTTTTATCAGTTTTAACTGCGGACCAGTTGAAGTTGAAAAGAAAATGCTAGTTGAATATTGCCTGAGGCCGATGAAAATATTCCGAGGGGGTGTCTATCGTCCGAGTATAAGGTAGCACGAGGTCAATGTAGCCTCTTAGCGATAACATGAATTCGAGCAAAAATTGTTCCACGTGCAAAATCGGGCTGGGCCCTTCCGAAGCGCTTTCCGGCCAAGAACCTGAGAGAAGAAGATTGAACGTTTGAATGGTTTCGTCGGCTGACGGTAGAGCCCCAGAGAAGAATGGTTGTAACGGTCGATGAAGTGCTCGCGGTATACATCTTGCCTAGATTGCGCCAACCGCGGAACTTGACCGACGCCCGGCGGGGGAGTCTGCGTAAAGCTCGCATTGCGCACTCGCGCCGACTGGCAAGTCAAGAGAATCAGAAGCTGTCCAACATGCTCGAATCGAAGGCATCGTCCGCGCAACTTGAAGAACGGTCCCAGAATAATAACACGATCATGATCTTTGTGCGAAGTGCCAATCAGGGAGTACTATGTCGGATGTCGCCGGGGGAAAGGTTGAATTGTGGTGTACAACAGTATATTTCGACGACCTGTCAACGATACTTACAGTCAAGTTTGAGTCGATACAGTTCCGAGTATTCGAATGATCCCAGATCCCCTGTCCAGCTTCAGGTTTCGTACTGTCAGCAAAGGGTATACCGACTGTCAAGAAATAATTCAAGAGGTGAGGGCAGACAGATTGCGCTGGCCAGTCTGTCGCTGACGCGCCGGATCTGAGAGGGGCGTAACAAGGAAAGAACCCCAGAGATAGTAGACGCCGAACCGCACACAAACAAGTATCAGACCGTCGGAAAGATGGCAAGAGCATGCTATATCCAAAAAAAAAAAACATATCCTCAGTGTCCGCTCAAAGTCCGTGGTCGACGAAATAGGATGGCTGTCATCCAGTACCGGTTCCATAGATCTCATTCAAGGATGTCGGCATATGCCGGGAGCGCTCTTGACAGCATCTCTTCGCATGGCTGGCAAAGTGTGCATCAAAGTTAGCCATTGCGTCGCGGTCCCCATATGGCGCGATTCCTGGAACGATCCTCCGGAGTTGGAGCAAGAGGCTGAAGGGCGGGACCACAGAAAAAGAGCGGCCAATTTTGCGTAACCATTGTGGGAATTCCGCCAAATAAGTGAAGGTTGGAGTAGGGTAGTAGGCATCAAGGGCGCACCCAGACAAAAGACGATTCGGGAGATTTCCGACAGATATGAGTAGAAGTGATGGCGGTGGCGGGCACGAACGTGCAATGCCGAAACCGGGAAGCACTCACGGACATCGGTGATCAATGCTGAACGTGTCCGGCATTCAAGTGGCGGGATGCGTCCTGCTGCGTCAGGCTCCCTAGAATAGTCCAGGCGCGTCCAGACCACGAGCCGGTCCGTCCGAACTTGGTGGTCGACGCGGCAGGTGACGCTCTGCGGTTTCAACTTTCAGCCCGCGGGACGTGACGCCGAGGTATTCGCCGCAATGAGTGAATATTGAAGTAGTCATGGGCACACATAGGGTACAAGGTAAGCTCCCGCGTTGAGCGCAGTTAGCTGCGGTCAAGGGTGAAAGAATCGTATGAACCAGGCATGGTGGCGTCGTGGGTCATATGAACCCGCGAAGCCTCAAGGCCGCCAATTGAAAGTTGGAAATCGAACTCATCTCTGGCTATCGGCCGAAAGCCATCGTCTGTAATAGGCAATTATTTCCTGAGAATAGTGGGGGTCGACGCGCTAGAACCTTCGGGCAGATTAATTAAGGCTCCTTTTAGCTTCCGTGGGGTAGAACGCACTGTTGGAATTCGGAATCCCGCCTGCGCCGGGATACCTGGGATACCAAGAAGGCGCGGATAAGAAGGGTACATAATGCGAAAGCTACACGCACGATAGATGAGATCGAGATACGTGCGTGACAACTTCAGCAGCTTTTTAGAAGCCATCCCCGCGACCCGGGGAATAACAGCTCGAATCAGGGAAAAAAAGCAGATATGTCCTCCCCGTTCGATATTCGATCACCACGCGTTGGAGGGCCAGATACCACGCGCAACAGAAACTTTTGAAAGTTCGATGATACAAGGACAGAGGCGTTGACGTCATGTATACGCCGACTAGTAGTTCAGACAGCGAAGCAACCAGAAAAGCTAGCATTCCCTAGGGCATCAAACCGTCCGCAAATTTTACGGAGTTACGGGCCGTAAAGACGGTTACGGGCCGTATCGTCACGGACTTGTTGCTTCACTCATACGATACGGTTACGCTACAGCTTGACGCTTAAACGCTGCCCCGTAACCGTTTGTTTACGCGTAAAAGGCTTCGACCCATGCCGGCGATGCCGATACCTTTTTTCATCTGATGGCCGTCGCATATCACATTGCCGAGCTCTTTTGGGATCCGCCAACACGCCGCTTCACCCAAATTCAATCGGCTTAGCCATCTCGACATGTTTCAGTTCATGCAAACAATTCAACTGCGCCTCTGAGACTGACATTGAGCTCTCATCAAGGTACTCAATCTTGATTCTGAGTGGTAGGTAGGGCTCAGAGAATCACGTTCAGTTATATCCTACTGATCTCCTGCATGCTTCAATCGATCCTGTAGGGCCCTTAGACGTGTTGCGATCGGATGTGTGAAAAATCTTGCAAAATCCCGTAAATTACGCGTAACGGACATTACGTACGTAACCGTCCCGTTTGCCCTTTTGTTTCTGGTCGTTACGCACGGGAAAGGCGTAGCGTATCAAATATACGGCGTAAAAATTACGCCGTACGCGTAATACTGACGGTTTGATGCCCTAGCATTCCCCAGAAGGTTGGTGGAGTAGACAATCGGAATACTGATCGCCCGCCCGAAGCAGCTCAGAGGGCGAAAATATCGGAATGCTGTTTGTAGTGACCGTTCTCAAGAACCCGAGTGGATGCTGCGGTTCCCACTACAAAGAGCATTGAAGTCAATCAGTGAAATTTGGAAGCGAAGATAGACCACAAGAAAACCGACGAGCCCGGGATACCAGCAGAATCGCGGATTGGCAATAGATGTATCAAGCCAACAACGCTACGGCAGAGGACCGTCGACCACGTACGTGCTGTAGAAACGTTAACGAGATCGTCAACAGGAAGCGGGAACGCCAGATGAGTGATCTATGTAGCAAGCAAACGGTTATTGCTCTGGTCGCCAGAATCTTGGAAGGATGGACCCAAGAGATTTCTTCCGATTATATGAGTTTAATGTCAGAAGAATGCAAGAGCACAACTTGAACTTGAAGAACGTGGCACTCAACAAAAGAAAAGAAGTAAGCAACAGAAGTCGACAATGCATGGTCGAAAGCCATATCATCAGGACAGAGGTCATTGGCTGGTGTTTCAGGAAAATTTAAAAGAGGTTATTTTCTCTCGGAAGGTACAAAATCCCGTAAAAACTTCCGCGGAGTCGAGAATCGAGATAGAAGTTACATTAAGTCTCCGCCCAGCGGAGTTGGAAAATCCGGCGGTCCGACCCGGCCCGATTTGCCACTGCCTGAGCCACAAACTGTTAAACGGTTTTCGTTGTTCCGCATACGTTAGAAAATGTGGAAGCAATTTTAATTCCAGGAAGTATTAAAATACGGCAAAGCGATCCAATTCACTAGGTAACGTGGTTCAACTTGGACTTGAACTTGAACTCCAGGAGTCTTGTCCAATTTACTTAGGAATTATGTAGGGAAATTAGTCTCGTAGTGGCGTCGAGCCAGAAAGGTAGGTAGGTAGGTAGGTAGGATTACACAGCCGGTCCCGCTGAGGAACGCCGGGGCCCAGGAGGTATCAAAATGTACATGCGCTAGTATACATTGTTGCCCCTGGACTTCTTCACAACTCCAAAAGCCGAGCTCACGGACACAATCTCGCAGACTCACCACGGTAGAACCAAAGAGCTGCAAAGAAGCAAAGCATTAGTACGGAAGCAAGGGGCCCTGGCAGATCAAGCTCGAAATACGGGGATGGCATAGAATAGTTGAAGGACATCATGAGTGAATTTAGCTACAAGTGCAATACTAGGTCGGGAATAAATAATGGCTTTGAGGAAGTCTGTATTCGAGTCCTCAGCCAAGTGGGGTTTGAGATTTGGACATTTTTCGAAGAGTTGTTCCAGGAATATACGTCGAAGTTCTACCAATGCGTCTAAGGACGTGCAGGTGATCATCGCATGTTCTGGAGTCTCCACCTCTGCCTTACAGAATCTACAAAGCCTATTTTCCCTGGGCACGTGCTGATGTTCATGATTCACATAACGCAAAATTTCAACGGCAAGTTGGTGAGTTGACAGTAATATCGAGGTAAGTGCCTCTCGATGAGTCTGTGTTCTCACCATGGTCAGATAATGCCGCATTGTGGAAACAATTTGCGTGGGTGGTTTGTCCTTCTTCGGCTCGAGCCTTCCTCGCAGTAAATAAAGCTTATCTGAAGAGTCGATCTCTTCCTGTAACCATTCCTTCATGAGGTTGTCCACAGCTTTGGCATAAGTCTGTATGTCTTCGACCGTAGTAGTCGCAATATTGTCAAACACGAGCATAGTGATCCATTGCTCAAAAGTACATCACCCGATGAGAAAATCTATCAACTACAACTTCCAAGACAGAACATCAAGAAACCAGACTCGGTGGCTTTTGTTCACCGCAGCTCTAGAGCTAGGTCAGGAAGTCGAATGAAATGAGAAGCACAAGTATTTGCTCCCGCATACCGGTATTTCACTAATGGCCTAAAATTTTATCGATCCGTGGGCCAACAACATTTCAGCAACGTCAGAAAATGTGGAAGACCGGTCCGAGTTTACTTGGTCTGAATACTGTTTGGTCGGAACGTTTTTTCAGTCAGAATATTCTCCATAAATTTTACCTGCACTGTCAAAAAAGCCCTGTCAGAGGATGTAATCGCAAAGCATCAGTTTCGTAGTACACTTGAAGATGAGATGGGCGATGGGATTTTGTGTGTACAGAGGATCCCAAACTCTGACAATTCAACGGCTCCACGATCCCGGACCGATTGGTACGCTGTACGGAAATAGCATTAGACTAGAAGCTGGACCACTTGGCCCTCATTTTTCTGTTGGCAGAAGCGTCGCTTGAAAGTATTTCAGAGGACTCGAAGCCCGCAGTGTCGGGTGGGGTGCGCATCAGGGAATCCCGCACTCTCCGCGGTTCGCAGAATTGTCGGAGAATTTCCATAACAGACATACAAAACCGACCTCCGTCCACATCGGACCATCCGGCTGCGCAGCCATTGCTACACGTCTCACGGGGATCTTTTGCCCGTCTCGCGGCTCCACGCTGCGCTCATCTCCTGATCGTCTAAAGGCAGCGTTGCGCGCGGTCTGTCTCTCAAAACACAAGCGATTGAATTAGACATGGGCGTGCCGGATTCAGAGGGGGATGGTGTTTTGAGGTGTTTCTGCCGCGTAACTGGGTAAGCGACTGAATAATGATATTCGGCGATGGAAGTGAATTTTGTGGCCGAAAAAGCGCCGCTGATTGTGGATGCGGATGCGGACGAGCGCGCCGCGCTGAGAGAAAACTTCTAGATCAGGTTTCTATATGTACAACAAACTTTCCCGTGGATCATATCGAGATACTATCATACCCATGAGCGCGTCTGTCTCGGAGAGACTAGATCAAATCACCTCTCATTTGAATCGGCAAGTACACCCACCAACTGACTGATTCTGCAAACGAAAGGTTGGCCACACAGCGACGCTTTCGGAAACGTATCGGTTTCGCGCAGGAAAACCGAAAGTCTGTTGCCTTCAAGTAGAAGGTAACTATATCGGGCATGATCAGATGAGATAAGCTATATATGGCAGTTTATTTTCAGCTTTGGCCGATTTGCAACCGTGGGAAGATGTAGATTATTATCATGGACATAGATATACCGCTCAATACGCTGTCTGTTAGGATTTTTGAGGATTTTTTTGACGCTTTACAGCTTACCGCCGATGTCACACAGACTCGGGAGTCGGAAGTGGATTGAGACCTGCATGTAGCAAATCGAACTGCCCTCCCGGTGCTCGGAAGGACGGAACTTGAAGCTGCTCTCCATCGACTTCAATTCAGTAGTTTGAACAGTGCTTCTGCATATTAGATTGTCACCCATCCCGGGTGCTCGCACCAACTTTGCCCCTTTACACTGGCCCATATCGGGCTCAGTGGGTATCTCTGAACCAGCAACAAAAGAATGCAGGAATGGAGCACTGGGTAACATCCGATGCAGCGCTCATGATTGCATCCCGATCTTTTGTGTATTCCATATCATTCATTCACTTGTTCGTGTGCCCGGTGTATCCTATCTACCCGGCCGTAGGCCGTCGGCGAGTTTCTTCGCCGCGGCCGGTACATGAGTTTTGAGCTTTTGAATGTTGGGACCCGACGAGCAGGCGCGATCCTGTTCGGCTGCGGTGGCTTTGTTAAGTATCTGATCGTGCCCATAGCCATTTGGTCTGATAACCCAGCCCCTCAATGGCACAAATTCGCACCCCAGAGTTTAACCCTGTTTAACCGCCTGCGCCCTTAATTTCAACGATGCCGTCCGGGTGGTCCCGGTCGCACGCGAAGAAGTTCCGGTCTTCTGTTCTTCGTCACCTTCGTCTTTCTCTTCGTAGCCCAACCATCAGCTGCACGGCTGCAGTTTCAAAGAGTTCACCTGCTTCTCCCGGGATCACGCAGATGACACCTGTGCGTATGAACCACTCTTTATGTATTCTGTACCCTAAAATAATTGCAAATCATACACACAGATAATATTTTTCGCCCCAGATCAGACCCAGTCCCCGTCCGCCCTTCGGATTCCATTCCAGCCGCCGAGTCTCGACCGACGCCACCAAGTCACCGTTCATGTTCATGGCAGGCGCAAATCCCACCGCTGACCGCC
Source organism: Mycena olivaceomarginata (assembly GCA_029378375.1). NCBI lineage: Eukaryota > Fungi > Basidiomycota > Agaricomycetes > Agaricales > Mycenaceae > Mycena > Mycena olivaceomarginata. Next base: position 39,315 of record JARKIC010001456.1, on the reverse strand, counting down.
AAGGCAACTCAATCGGACTGATATTCTGCCACAGATGTCTAGCAACGTTCTCACCGTGCCAGAGTGATGATCACCGCCACTCTACCTGCGCAGAACTTACCGACTATCCCGGATGACGAGGGTGTTTGTCTGTCCTGCAGTCTCACACCCTTCAGTAAACTACAAATTCCTTGAAACATGCACTGATGATTATTATTTGGAGGATGTCAGGACCCCTGACAATACCTTTGGACCCTAGGGCCCGCGCCGGACAAAAATTTGACATTTTGGCTCGAAAGCCTAGGTTCTGACCGGACAAAAACTGGGGTTTGAGACCGGACGACTTAGGTCCTGTCCGGACAAAAACTTGGGGTCTTGTCGATGTTTGGGTCGATGTCCAGGCGCAAGTTTTCACCAAATTCGGCTGGAAATGATTTCTTCAGCTCATATTCAAGTTCAACTCATATGTACTCTGCATATAAGAGTAGAAAGGATATAAGTACGAGGAAAGTTAGGCATTTTTTTGGGTCGTGAGAGCGGAAAATTACCCTTTTTGGAAGCCTGGGCTAGGTCCTGTCCGGACAAAAACAACACGATCTCGAGGAAATTTGTCCGGACGAAAATCGAGGATTTCCGGAATTTCGGGCCCTAGCCTCCAAAGGGATTGTCAGGGGTCCTAGGATGTCCCGATCTATGTCCTAATTATACGCCGGTCCGACATTTGGTGTGTCCACTGTGCGGGGGCGGGAGATTCAACACGTAAACGCCTCGTCGAAATGTTATTTCTGGTCAGGAACAGCATCTCGCTCTCTTGTCCGAAGCCGAGTGTGTTTACTGCCTTCTGGTTCCCCTCAACTGCATTATCTTGAGCTAGAGATTTATCCGACGCAGATAAACTTGTTTTTGCTCCGATCTCATATTGATGCTGATTTTGTACACAACATGACGACAGGACCAGACGCGACGGGGCTGCACAAAATCGGATGCGTATAATTTTGTGCGCCGCACTAAATTGAAATAGCCACTGTCCACTTGCCGTAAGGCTGGGCCCAGGTGGACATATACAGCCGTGGGTGCGCGACCGAGGGAGCTTCAACGACTTCGCCGGGCCAAGGTACTAAACATAAAACCTTTATGAGCGCTCGTGTATGTTCTCCATTCAGATGCCAAGCACGTTGGAGCAGAAATAAAAGGAGACACGCAACGGCCGGCCCCTAGCCCCACACGATGCTCGGGCTCATTTCAAGCTCATTGCCCGCCATGCCCGTACGGAGCCAGTTTCGCATCCAAATTAAACAGCCGCGTGCAACGCGCCGGAACACCGCTAACCGAGGTTATATCTGGTTGAATACTCCAAGATAGGTACGTGTAGCGGAAATGTCATGAAGACAAGAATGTGGACCCCTCCGGGGTCTTATGAACACCGAGTCAAACGTCAATTAGTTACTGATACTAGTAATTGTCGGAAAATCTTCCTCCGAGATGGCCGGTTTTGAGATATTTCGAATGGTGCCTAAATACTTCCCCAAGTTTTGGAAGCAGGCCTTTATTTATATTGCATGGGCAGGCGCCTGTGACTGGAGGAGTCGTTAACACATCAGACTCGCAAAGTTCGGAGTCAAAATGTGGCTGGCTGTGTTGAGGTTGAGCTTCCTCTCTCTCTCCTTTCTTCGAGTCCAGCACGACTCTCCCGCAATTTTTACCAGAAATTTTAAAGAAAACTTGCGGGTACAAAGTCCGAGCATGGGGCCGCCGAACCTCCAACTATAATTACCATTCACACACTTCTCGCACATTACTGTAATTCGATCAAAAAATCGAAGCCGATTGAATTTGAACCACGTTCACCTCGTCCAGTAGATCCATCTATATGTTCATACTCAGGTAATGGAAAGCGGTTGTAAATGGGCATGGGTAAATTTAAAGCTTTCAACGCAAGCCCCCAAACTGTCCCAGACAGAACAAGTTCCAGCGCCAGGCCAGACCGTCTGGGATCATGACTGAAGCGCGCGGAGTCCACGCTCACCTAGTTCCCCGCGGGTCGAAGAATGCGTCGACAGCCGATAGTACGTGACGTGCCCGCGTCCGCACAAGTGCCTCATGATCACCCCGAAGGTGTTTCGTGTGGACACCCGAAGGGAAGGGGCGCAAAGGAAGGCGTGGAAGAGATCGGGGGGGGTGCATCTGTCCATCTGCTGGCAAGCCAATAATTCATTTTCATTTCAGCAACGTCGTGCGTGCTGCGTCGGCCGATGCTGACGACCCCAAAGTTCCGCGTACGTACTTCGATGTGAGTAAGTATTAATTACACGGCTGCATGTACACCACGGAAACGAGCGCGCTGGGACGTAAATAGTGAACGCACCGCATGCTCATTGGGATGTGATGGTTGAGGCATATGGTCCGAGTTCCTGGAGGGGTAGCGAGTAAGGTGCCCAACACAAATTAATTACATTAATGAGGGACTCGGAGATGGCCGACGCGAAGTGGGGGCGATAAAGATAGGCCCAGCCAAAAGACTAAGTTAGCGCAGTCCTTCGACAGATGCTTTGTTGGTACTTGGTAGCTCTAGCCTCGTACCTCGCTTAAAATCAGCGTCCGATTCACAGTCCCGGAATATTCGGGGCTTTCCCCTCAGTAAATTGTTTGGACAAAGGTGAACCCAGCGAGCAAAAGGAGATCCGGTTCAATCGTGGTCTAGTATTTTTGGAGCTCGTCAGGAGATTCCATTTCGTCATCCCATTTTTGTTACGGCGGAATGGTTGAAAAACGTTGAACATAACACAGCCACCGGCACATTCCGACAAAAGTTCAACTTGGTTTTGAACCACAATCATCGAGTTCTTGGTTTTCGTACGGGGACAGCCAGAGTCGAGTCCGATCTTTGTTTGGTAGGTATGCGATTTCCTGCACCCTTGGAGACTGGATGTGTGCGTCCAGACATACCAGAACGACATTTGATCCCGCGGACAAGCGGGAATCCAGCGGGCCCGCGGTCTGAGCACCATACCATCCGCGGACACGATTTCGACTCTGGCTTACATCGTCTGGTTAATTTAGAATCTAATTCAACTGCAACACACAGAATACACTGACAGCAAAACCTCCCGACTTGAAATCGGCTTCGAGGAAAATTAGGCTGCAATCCACGGCTTACCGCACCCGTCTTATCTTCCTCTCGTAACGAGCTGCATTATGCAGAATTCTACCCCGAATCTAATCAATTATAACTTACAAGAAATGATCAACAAAATCCACCTCGATTGAACTTCGAATTGTTATTTCTCAGACTCAAACTGCACGGCAGCTGAAGCGCGAAGCCCTACACCCACGACGTCGGGGACCACAAATGGACAAGCCTCGGTACTCGGCATAATCTCACATAACGCCTATTATGCCTGTGAAAATGCAGTACACAACATTACGAAACCGGGAGGAGTTGAATTGAGATCAAAGATGACAGGCATTCAAAATAAAATAAAACATTACCACCTCGCCCACTCCAGATCTCGCGATATGTGCACCCGCCGGAAACGTGTCATAAACTTTACGCGTCCGCGCCGGCATGGGCGCGCCATCAAATATCGATGGGCGTTGAGTCTGTCCCGATTAGTCTGAACTGAATCCAGCTCCACTCCACTCCACTCCAAGTTCCAACCGCTCCCCTTGCCCTCCCAATCATCGAGCCTTTCCGCACATGTCTTCACACCGAGAGAGGGGTACAGTACACATTTATTCACAGCAATTCGAAAACACACACTGCAGTGTACAAAAGAGCAAAAAAGACTATCGACAAGAAAGGCCCGCGCCCCCGCCCACCGCGCACCAACGAAAGGAAACAACACAACCAACATAAAACCCAACAACATCCTCGCGTCACATCGCGTATGTAGCAGCCGCAGTAACCAGTAACGAGGCGATAGGCGCACAAATTTAGCGAGATGCGGCAATAAGCAGAGCGAGAACGAACAACAATAGCGATGATAGATAGATAATAGCGGGGTGGGCGTGCGTGGGCAATATAAGCAAGTATAGATAATCGATAGGCGGATAAGGCAGAGAGTACTGTAGGGAGTGGTATCATATGTACAGGTATTGGGTTTTCATTCGTCGTTGATTCGTTCGGGCGGATAAAGCAATCGATCGTGATGAACGGTGGGGGAAGGGGTAGAGCGGGGAGATGGCGTGTGGGAAGTGGGGGAGAAGGTGTGCATGAGTGGGGGAAGCGAGGACGTGGGGCTGCGAAAGGGGGAAGGGCGAGATTAGACCGTTGCACAAATATGCAAACAAGAGCCGAGCCAATGAGCTGAGCAAGAACATCGCCGTCGCCAACAGCCGCAGCGGCACGACGAAGTTGGACGAAGAGGGGTAGGGAAGAGACAGACAGAAAGACAGAAAACGTCTGTCGGTCGTTTTTGAAGGTCATAGCGCTACCACGTTACAGCGCGCAAACAGCGCGCGTTGTGGCGCAGAGGGTGACGACCGTAACATAAGGGCGATGGAGACAAAGAAAGACAGGAACCGTCTGCCTCCGGTCCGACAGGGATTTTAAAGCGGCGACGGCAGTTGGATGGCGATGGATAACGGCAGCGGCGATGGAAGGCAAAAGATTTGCAGTGTCGCGGGGAGAGAGGGGGTGCGGTGTTATGTGGCGCCCAACCCACACGTTTGAGGATCGCGGCAGTGGTTACGAGAAGCCAAGATCAGGTGAGGTGAGGATGAGGTGAGAGGAGAGCAGCTAGCACCGCACAGCAATGACCATGGAATGGAATGGAGGGGGACAGGGACAGGAAGTGTTGATAGGGACGGCGGCGGTGGCGGCCACGAGTCGGCCACGAGTCGACGACGATCCGCATCTCCATCTGCCCCGACCCGCATCCAGCGACGGGCGCCCCGCACCGTGGCGCGGGCCGCCGGTCACCCGCTCTACCACGCCCAATCCATCCCCGCCTCCGCCCCTGTGTCTGAAGGTACACCCTCGCCCTCGCTCTCAGTCTTCACCACCGGCGCCCTCGGCGGGCGCGGATCGCGCGTCCGCCCCGTTGCGCCAGTGCTGCCGTCCACACTCGTACTCGCACTCGCACTCGTGTCCGCGTCTGGGCCGGGGACAGACATGGCGTCAGCTGCAGCGGCCGCGGCCGCGATCGAGATTAATTGACTTGTCGCCCTCCCACAGGATATCACGGGCCATACGCGCAGTGTACAAGGTGTCCCAGTCGGGGCCGTTAACAGTAGCTCCGACCAGACTAGATTCGATTGCACGCGAAAGACGCTTCACGGCGGCCCTTGGTGCTCCATCTGCTTCCGACGTGAACTGGTCAATGTACGAATCCATTGTTATTGGCCGACCAAATCTGTGCAGTTATGAGCTTGAGACATAATTTGCGCCAAATTGCGGGACCACATACTCGACGACGACCTAATGAAGGTACATTAAATTAGACAAAGAAGAGAAGGGAAGACATGAGATCCTCACGTTACTTCTGTACTTCGTCTTGTTCGTGTACACGATTGCCGCCGGCACGACGGACAACGGTTGTAGGTTCTTCTCTGGGGATTCCTGCCTCAGCTTGGCGTATTCCAAGGCCGCCCAGGCGGCACCATCCTTGATTTGCATGATGCGAGGCTCGGTATAACTCGTCCCTTCTGGGAACAGGGCGACCGTGTACCCTTTAGACAAGGCCTCCAAGGTGCCCCCCAGTAGGACTCGGCGGTCTTCGATTTACGGTCCACTGGAATATTCCCCGACGAATATAGCACATAGCTTACGATTGGATTAACGAATAGGGATGCTGGAGATAGCACGATGAGTGAATGGCAACACAGAAGCGGACGACATGCCTTTGCTCCAGTAATGCAATATTCTGCTATAAGGAAAAGCGTAGGCTGAAACGAGGTGTTAATTCGTAGTTTGCAGAAGTGCGAGTTATCATAATGCACGTATGGCAGCAGAATGAGGGGGAAATTCGACCTCTAGGAGGATTTGCTACTCACATAATATGACGGGATCCAGCATCATGTTGTGGTGCGTCGCGGTTCTACGGCCGTTGCAAGATGAGTTTACGGTCAACGCAGCAGAACACAGAGCATACACGATAATAGGGCCATCCTTTGGTACGCCCTCGCCCCCAATGACACGAACCTCTGTGAAAAACGTGGCTGCCGCCGCACCAGACATGTAACGGAGGGCGCGATGCAAAATCTTGAGGTCTCCTGACATGGCTTCTTGCTAGCCTGGACTCGAGCGCAACAAGCGAGGTTATACGGGAAACAAGCTACTTGGTAAGACGCGTGTCAATCATTGAGGTACTTCGAGGACTCGTGGCATCACTGTCGTAAAGGACTCCCAGCACTTCCTTGTTCACAGCTATGCAACGCAGCAGGGGCGAGGTGAAGGGGTACGCAAAGCGCGAAAGGAGGAGGCGCTGGCACGTGAACAAATTTCCTGTTTGGGACTTATCAGGAACTAAGACCGCCACTTCCGCTAAACTTCTGAAAGGAGAGCCCTGGCTTGAGCCGCTTGGCCCTGGCCCTTTCTGCTTGATCAGTTTTGAACAGCCACTTGCGTTCTGGACTTTTTTTTGCAGACGCTTAACGCACCGTCACAGTACACCCAAGCATCGACTGACGAGGACGTTCGCGACGCGCCTCCTTATGCGTTACATTGGATTGTTTCTGCCTCATTGATTTTTTTTTTACTTACCGGAATTTCGGGTTTCCGACGTCAACTTCTTCAGGTCTTGCTCTCCGCCATGTTTCTTCAGTAACGCCTTGGCAAACGTCAGCAGGCTTTGCAGATTTGCCCTGCAACCTAGGCTGTTGATATTTCACGTCTTTCAGTGCGGCTAGCAAAAATGGGGCATCTTATGCGAGGCACATGTAAACAGTCGGGATGCCGCTCCAGTCCGCCGGGTGTAGGTAGTTGAACGCATTATTTAATCTGTGCCGTTGTACTGAACCACCAACGTACTGTTACCACCACCATCAAATTCAAGTTTCTGCAATTCTGAGACTTTACTCGCCCTAACCCGGCCAATACCCCTGCACCTAGGCAATTTACCTGTCTGTAGGCGTCGCCCCGTATTACCGAAATCGAGCGAATCGGACGAGGCGCCGCTACCCCTATCCTGCCGACGGTGTTAAAGTCGAGCCTCCTGCTCGAATATCTGCCCTCGAGCAATCTCTATCTACTACCTAACGGCAGGATAAACTGTGCCCTCGTGCACAAGCTCTATCTATAATCTATGTTTATGAGTGCGCACTCTGTTCTTACCCTCCTTTTTCTCCCGCACGCAGTTCCTTCTTACACGGATATACTCCCAAGGGGTGTCCTCGTGCATTCTTTGGCAATATCCTGCTGCTGCTCCTATGCAACCATGCCCTCGTGCTGGAATTCTACTTCCTAAACTCGTGTCGGGCTACTTTACTTATCTAGGCCTTGATGACTTCCGTAGTCTGTGTCACCGCAGATACTCATCACAGTGCCTGACTCTCTTTCAATACTGGCAAGAGATAGCTGAGCCCTGCTTCTATTCTTTCGGCGGAATTCTTTAATGCCTGATCTGTCATTGCTGGTGGACGACGGGGATTTGTACTTGGGAGAGAAGAATCTTAACCAAGTCCCATGGGGGTTTTATCCGTATGTCCTGCCCATCCACAAGGCCGGCCAAGCTATGACTGCTTGGGTTTATGTGACGGGTTTTACGATTTGTGTAGCAGCGGGTGAGGTAACGGCTTGTCAGCCCACACAGGAAGGTCAGTTCACCTTAGAGAGACTGTGGTTGCTGTCCCGAAGATCTACAGCCTTAAACGTGGCGAGCTCGTCGACCGGAGAGCAATCATGGTGTAGCACGGTACATTCTACAGGCCGATGTATTTGTAGCTACAACTCGGCACGTTCCGAAAGGGGACATAGCTGAGCTTCAATTTATCCTGAGTCTTATCCTGAAAGGCGCCAAGATCATGCTTAAGCGCACTATTCCAATCTGCAGGAACATTACGGTGATAGTGATAATGATAGTGATATATCATACACAGCATGGTCCAGTCTCTGAAGACTGTGTCCCCAGAGGTATCCCGGCACGCACGAGCGATAGTCGGACCGCTGCCCAGTTGCAATAAGTGGTCCCCCGACGGCAAGTTGAACACCGACGCATTATTCCCCAGTATTCCCTATGTATCGAGAATAACAGGCATTCCGTACCATGTCAGACGTAAGCATAGCCATTACCTGGGGCAGTTGTCAGGGGCGAGCGGCGGGCGATCGAACCGAAAGTTCAACATTCCATATTTTCGCGCACATGTACTGATTCATTTATTTCAGGAATAGGGCTCAGGGACATCGCAGTGGTCGGAGATTCTCTGAGACTGGCAATGAAACTTTATGGAAGTCGAAACTTAAATTTACGATCTTCTTCAGCCTTCAGGTTGGTCGCAGCGATCCCAAGGGCCAAGATCAACAAATTTTCGTGGTCTTGCCGCCGGCAGACCTGCCTATTAAGATTTAAACATGGCCTATTTTGAGAGGTACAGTACGTCATCAGTTTCAACTGCAGACCAGTAAAACCGCGAAAAACACGCATCGAACCCAGCGCAAGAATGCGTACGGACGCTAATATGTACCGGCAATGGACTTGAAGCAGGAATAGGTGGAAGGCTCCAGACTCGGAGATCCTTCGAGACCGGACAGAATTTCAGGTAGGTTGGTACTGCGGTGATCCCAAGGGCCGAGATCACCGAATGTTCTTGTCTAATTCGGTGCGTATCGTGCATACCATTTGAAGGGAGGACAGGATTCTCGGGGTTCCTAAGGTCGCTAATGTGCGGTGATCTCAGGCCAAGGAGCCAGACCGACGAACGTTCCTTGCCGCCGGCAGACCACTTGCGTAATCAGGCCAGTTTCAACCGTAGTTTATTTTGAGAGGCCTTTTATCAGTTTTAACTGCGGACCAGTTGAAGTTGAAAAGAAAATGCTAGTTGAATATTGCCTGAGGCCGATGAAAATATTCCGAGGGGGTGTCTATCGTCCGAGTATAAGGTAGCACGAGGTCAATGTAGCCTCTTAGCGATAACATGAATTCGAGCAAAAATTGTTCCACGTGCAAAATCGGGCTGGGCCCTTCCGAAGCGCTTTTCGGCCAAGAACCTGAGAAGAAGATTGAACGTTTGAATGGTTTCGTCGGCTGACGGTAGAGCCCCAGAGAAGAATGGTTGTAACGGTCGATGAAGTGCTCGCGGTATACATCTTGCCTAGATTGCGCCAACCGCGGAACCTGACCGACGCCCGGCGGGGGAGTCTGCGTAAAGCTCGCATTGCGCACTCGCGCCGACCGGCAAGTCAAGAGAATCAGAAGCTGTCCAACATGCTCGAATCGAAGGCATCGTCCGCGCAACTTGAAGAACGGTCCCAGAATAATAACACGATCATGATCTTTGTGCGAAGTGCCAATCAGGGAGTACTATGTCGGATGTCGCCGGGGGAAAGGTTGAATTGTGGTGTACAACAGTATATTTCGACGACCTGTCAACGATACTTACAGTCAAGTTTGAGTCGATACAGTTCCGAGTATTCGAATGATCCCAGATCCCCTGTCCAGCTTCAGGTTTCGTACTGTCAGCAAAGGGTATACCGACTGTCAAGAAATAATTCAAGAGGTGAGGGCAGACAGATTGCGCTGGCCAGTCTGTCGCTGACGCGCCGGATCTGAGAGGGGCGTAACAAGGAAAGAACCCCAGAGATAGTAGACGCCGAACCGCACACAAACAAGTATCAGACCGTCGGAAAGATGGCAAGAGCATGCTATATCCAAAAAAAAACAACATATCCTCAGTGTCCGCTCAAAGTCCGTGGTCGACGAAATAGGATGGCTGTCATCCAGTACCGGTTCCATAGATCTCATTCAAGGATGTCGGCATATGCCGGGACTCCACTCTCGACAGCATCTCTTCGCACGGCTGGCAAAGTGTGCATCAAAGTTAGCTATTGCGTCGCGGTCCCCATATGGCGCGATTCCTGGAACGATCCTCCGGAGTTGGAGCAAGAAGCTGAAGGGCGGGACCACAGAAAAAAGAGCAGCCAATTTGCGTAACCATTGTTGGAATTCCGCCAAATAAGTGAAGGTTGGAGTAGGGTAGTGGGCATCAAGGGCGCACCCAGACAAGAGAGAGAGAGACGATTCGGGAGATTTCCGGCAGATATGAGTAGAAGTGGTGGCGGTGGCGGGCAGATTGAACGTGCAATGCCGAAACCGGGAAGCACTCATGGACATCGGTGATCAATGCTGAACGTGTCTGGCATTCAAGTGGCGGGATGCGTCCTGCTGCGTCGGGCTCCCTAGAATAGTCCAGGCGCGCCCAGACCACGAGCCGGTCCGTCTAAACTTGGTGGTCGACGCGGCAGGTGACGCTCTGCGGTTTCAACTTTCAGCCCGCGGACGTGATGCTGAGGTATTCGCCGCAATGAGTGAATATTGAAGTAGATGGGCACACATAGGGTACAAGGTAAGCTCCCGCGTTGAGCGCAGTTAGCTGCGGTCAAGGGTGAAAGATCGTATGAACCAGGCATGGTGACGTCGTGGGTCATATGAACCCGCGAAGCCTCAAGACCGCCAATTGAAAGTTGGAAATCGAACTCATCTCTGGCTATCGGCCGAAAGCCATCGTCTGTAATAGGCAATTATTTCCTGAGAATAGTGGGGGTCGACGCGCTAGAACCTTCGGGCAGATTAATTAAGGCTCCTTTTAGCTTCCGTTGGGTAGAACGCACTGTTGGAATTCGGAATCCCGCCTGCGCCGGGATACCTGGGATACCAAGTACGCGCGGATAAGAAGGGTAATGGGAAAGCTACACGCACGATGGATGAGATCGAGATACATGCTGATACATGCGTTGATCACTTCAGCAGCTTTTGGAAGCCATCAGGGAAAAAAAGCAGATATGTCCTCCCCGTTCGATATTCGATCACCACGCGTTTGAGGGCCAGATACCACGCGCAACAGAAACTTTCGGAGGGGATAGACGATCCCTCTTATTCCGACATCACCGGATTTTACCTAAATTTTAGTCATGTCCACTTTTGCATTCTTGGGTGGCGACGCGGGCCTCCATGGGCGTCATTTGAGCTCTATGGGCATACTGTATGCCTCCAATTGGCCTCCAAAACTACTGGTTTTTTTTTGGGCATATGCATGTTTTCTGATTTTTTCTTGCTGCTAAATTAGTCAATTCACGGACCGACATGAAATTCGCTCGTTCGCAAGAGCACGGGTAGTTTCGATGCATCAAGCCAATCCAAAAAATTATGCAAGCCCTGCTGAAACATCCTCAAAGCTAGTCCATGTCCAGAAATCCAAAATAATGAAATATATACTGGACAATTTCGTTCAAATCGACAGGGGGTGTGACGCGTGACCCATTTTACCTATTCGACATTTCGGCAGCCGCTGAATTTTTGTGTGACACCTAGAAAATTTCGGCATTTGAACTGAAATATTTGTCTTTTTTGTGTTTTTTTCTTTTTTATAGGCAATTTGGGGCCAGTGTGACCACTTGGAGGTTCGACAGAGGCCTGAGTGACGCGTGACCTCGACCAAAGTTCGTGATCGACAGGGGGGTGCGTGACACGTGACTGCCGATTTGAACGAAATAGTACAGTAGCCCAATTCCTGTTAAGTTGCGGTGTTTGTCCCGTGTGGTTCATCCTGATAATATCCTGGTAGGTCAAAATCACCCATATTGGCAATATATGTCCTCTAGATTATTTCTAGTCTTCACACTGAACAAAACGGGGACTGTTGTCTTGTTAAACAGTTCAACTTCAGCTAACCGGCGTTTAAATACTGACAGGTAATACTAAAATGATTTTTGAACAGATATCTTTGCGTACAGAACAATTAGGCTGTATTCTGGACCCTGCCAGTGGTCTCCCTAGACCCGAATAACCTCGACAACATCACCGCCGACGAGTGCCGAACATGTCTGATGGCGCATCATGATAACGGGCCATGGCGGGCCGAGCGTCCGATCAAGTCGGAATAAGAGGTGTACTCTTTCTTTTGAAAGTTCAATGATACAAGGACAGAGGCGTTGACGTCAAGTATATGCCGGCTAGTAGTTCAGACAGCGAAGCAACCAGAAAAGCTAGCATTCCCAGAGGGCTGGTACACCGCCATTTTGCAACAATGTGGCGGAGACCTGGAAGCGGCATGTGTGTCAGATGGCGCAGGAGACTGGCGGCCAGCTGGGATTCGGACTGGGTATGGCTAAGATTCAATATGGACTCACCATGGAGCCATGTGAGGCTGGCAGGAAGCTGCAGAATAGAGGTAGCATCCAGCCGCGCAAGCACATGTACAATTGGATAGAATTAATTGGTTCCTGTGCTCGTACGCTCTGGTTCATTGCATGGTGGAAAGTCATTGTCATTCTTCGCATTCTACAAGTCTATTATGGGATGCTGAGGAAACATGATCTACGCGTCATCGGTTGGCACGGACGTCACCGCATTGATGACCCCGATGTCAATGAGGTCGTCCACCCCCTGCTGGACTTCATCAACGGCCGTCTCATCGAAGACAGTGTCGTTCTTCCCGTGCTTCTTCTGATCTTTGTCCAAGATATGGCGGAACACTCTGGATGGGATCGTAAGTCAAGCGAAAGAATTGAGTGTGAACCGCGTACTTTGTAATCTTCTTCGAATCTCCATCGGCCTCCTTGTGAATTTTGGCGAGGCGGAGGTCTAGCTTATCCCAAAATCTGGTTCCGGGGTGCTTGAGATAGACCTTGCGCTGGAACGTCATTGAGATCTTTGATGAACATGGAAAGAAAAGCAGAACGAACCATTAGAGCAATGCGGGCACAGAGGAAAATGTTGGATGAAGCTTGAAGGCAAGATTGACGGTAAGCTTCGGAAGGCCATGAAATCATTTAAGATTGGAGGTCAGGAGAAAACATCGGACAGTGGATTGTGGAATGAACAAAAGCGAGTTGCGCAACCGTGATCAGAAAAAAAGGGGGCGGCAGGAGACAGCACTTGCAGAGTCCAGCAGAGAGTTGGGGCGCCAGAACTCGATGCGATGGAAGTTGAGCAGTGTTGAAGGTACAATGACGATGAGCAATGAATGATAGGGGAGGTGACGTTGAAGATTATGCATGGGGAGGTTTGGGAGAGGCCTGAAAAAATTAGAGTCTTGAAACTTGAGGAGGGCTTGACAAAGGGGAAGGTGGCTGGACAGGTGCCATAAACACTGAATGCAGTTACGGCGGTATGGGTCAGGAGATGCAAAGGTGTTTGAGGTCGAGGCATAGCGAAATACAATATAGCTGAGGAGATCCGTGACAAAGGAGAGACCAGTGAGAATAGGCCACATTAACGCTCAGGAACACATTAAAGAAAGGCTCGATGTCTCAGTGCTGGCTGGAAAAGCGGGTGGATAAGGTTGAGGTGGTCAGGCACCGTGAACATCACTGGGAGCAGCTACATCCTGCTAGTGGTGTTGTCTTGAGGCATATTAGACTTGGGAAGTCGAAGGAAAAGCAAACAAGAATTTGAAGAAAGAGAAGGAAGTTGGAGGAAGACTTAGAGAAGCGCGATGCAAGCGACCAACATGCACGTGGCGTTGATGGCCTGTCAAATGTCAAAGCAATGTGCACAGACCTCCAACGCGCCACTGAATTGCCCAACCCTCAATATTTTGGACTGGCATGGGTGCCAAGGGGTGCTATGACTGACCAAAATTGCTGTACCTCTCGTCAAGAAGCCTTGCGCCTCTATAAATTCATGGCCGAATAGCCTCCTCGAAAGGTATTTGCAGCGAGTCATTGCTTATCGCCGACGGTATGTGAAGGGAAGATTGCATATTGTGAGGGAAGTAGGCTATTTAATATTTAAAATATGGTCTGGAGGGCAGCTGGCAATCCCAGCTTATGACCATGTGAGTTACAGCTGGTAGAAAGCTTAGTTTCAGCTGCAAAGTGCAGCTGGCATTCACATGGCTCCAACCTGACCTCAGGTGTCGAAAATGTGGCCACCAGGTGAACTTACCAGCTGGCTTTAACCTGGCGGTACTTTGGGTGGTGTAGAGTAGACAATCGGAATGCCGATCGCCCGCCCGAAGGAGCTCAGAGGGCGAAAATATCGGAATGCTGTTTGTAGTGACAGTTCTCAAGACCCCGAGTGGATGCTGCGGTTCCCACCACGAAGAGCATTGAAGTCAATCGGTGAAATTTGGAAGCGAAGATAGACCACAAGAAAACCGACGAGCCCGGGATACCAGCAGAATCGTGGACTGGCAATTGATGTATCAAGCCAACAACACTATGGACAGAGGACCGTCGACCAGGTACGTGCTGTAGAAAACATTAACGAGGTTGTTGACAGGAAGCGGGAACGCTAGATCGGTGATCATGATCTAGCAAGCAAACAGTTATTACTCTGGTCGCCAGAATCTTGGATGGATGGACCCAAGATATTTCTTCAGATTATGTGAGTTTATTGCAACTTGCATATGTATTGGCACAGCCGCATTTTGATGCGGTTTTGAGTCGCCGTAGAAAACGATTTCTTTCTCATTCGTTCCTGGGCCGATTGGGCTGTAAGTAGCCGTTTTGGAAGGTGCATGCAATGGTACCAAATTTATAGTATTTCATCCATATACCAGTTTTCAGTTTTCCGGGATCCGCCGTCTGGCTGGATAATTTTCTCGTCGAATTCCTAACCGTTTGGGTCCAAATAAAAATTACAGGACGTGTATTCTATGTATAAATATCCCCTCCCCAAGTCTCAGATGAATCGGGGCTCGAATGAGTGTGCTTCGACGCGTCCAAGCAGCCCAATCAGTTTGGGTGACAAATCAAGCACTTCTCTTCCTCTTCCGCCACGATGACCAAAGGCAGGCTATCTCGGAGGACCTCAGATAGTCACGGACAACAAGACCTCGGTGTCGCCACCGCCGTCGACCGACCGCATCGTGGGTCTGGACATGCGCGCGCCGTCCTCGCTCACGTTCGGCTCGCGCTCCTCGGACGCCTCTGTCGAAGACGCAGCTACCCTCCGCGCGCGCATGGCAGGCGGGCTGCCACCGGTCTTCACACGCCAATCCCGCAACCGCTCCTCACTCCTTCCCGACACCCCGACTCCGCGCCCACCGCAGCGGCAGGTCGTTGACCATTTCCCAGCTGCTCTCGTCCGAGTTTGTGCGCGGCAGCGGGCGCACGGGCGCAGCGAGCGACGGCCGCTGCGGGCTTGGGCCGCTTCCGCCGTCGTTTAGGGATGATTGCGGGGTGAGCAGCAGCTGGTAGGATGAGGACGACTCAGGTGCGCCGCTGCTGCTACTCGCGGCAGTCGGGACGAGCAAGCGCAACGATACTGCTCGTGGGGCGGTGCTTCTTTGTCGGCGTGTTCTGCGCGGTGAAGGTACTGAGGTTCAGCGGGTACCAGCGCACCGTACAAATGTACACCCTTGCATCCTCGTCAGCCTCGCAAAATGGGCCGTCGCAAACAAGGTGCCTTTTCCTTCTTTTATCTCGCCTTGAGCTCAACCAACTAACTTGGTCGCAGGGCGCACACTCCGGGTCCTTGGCGAGCGGCTCGACGCGCTCGGCCCATCCGCGACGACTTCGACTCGCCGCACATTGGCCGCCGGCGCCGCGCACTGGACACGCCTCACACAGCCGGGCGCCGGAGCCGGCGCCCGCTGCTGCGCACGCTCCTCGCGATGTTCCCGGCCACGCCCCTTGTGCCCGCACTCTCCGCCGTGCTCTTCTCCCTCGTGCAGATGGCGCAGCCGCCGACGATCCACACCGCCATCGCCTTCCTCGCTCGTACTCCACCCCAGTACTGCTACATTGTTTGCTTGCAAGATAATGGCCATGATCCGTCGTCATGTATGTATGAGCACAACCCCGTCTCGGGCGGCGAGCTTTACACTCACGCTTCCATTCCGTCTCTTTTCACATCCTTATCCCTTCTGTAATATGTATTTTATTTCTTACACGAAGTCTTTTGACGTCGCCAGTACCTGAGCTGGAGGTGGGATGAGGAATCTTGAGTGTGAGTTTTGGTTGAGAGGCTAACCCTAGGATCCAGCCAGCCCATGCCTCGAAACCAGACCCCAAAGCCAGACTTAAACCAGTTGCCTACTGCTAATTCGACTTGAGCCCAGCGTTTTTGCGTGGGCGGCCGCGAGCTTTCTTGGAAGGTGGAGGAGGTTCACTTTCTGATCCAGAGGCCGCCTTTTTGCGTTTTTTGGATGGCGCCATGGAGGGAAGAGGAAGAGAAGTGCTTGATTTGTCACCCAAAACTGATTGGGCTGCTTGGACGCGTCGAATCACACTCATTCGAGCCCCGATTCATCTGAGACTTGGGGAGGGGATATTTATACATAGAATACACGTCCTGTAATTTTTATTTGGACCCAAACGGTTAGGAATTCGACGAGAAAATTATCCAGCCAGACGGCGGATCCCGGAAAACTGAAAACTGGTATATGGATGAAATACTATAAATTTGGTACCATTGCATGCACCTTCCAAAACGGCGAATTTACGTCCTACTTACAGCCCAATCGGCCCAGGAACGAATGAGAAAGAAATCGTTTTCTACGGCGACTCAAAACCGCATCAAAATGCGGCTGTGCCAATACATATGCAAGTTGCAATAATGTCAGAAGAATGCAAGAACACAACTTGAAGAACGTGGCACTCAACAAAAGAAACGAAGTAAGCAACAGAAGTCGACAATGCCATATCATCGGGACAGAGGTCATTGGCTGGTGTTTCAGGAAAATTTAAAAGAGGTATTTTCTCTCGGAAGGTGTAAAATCTCGTAAAAACTTCCACGGAGGTGAGAATCGAGATAAGTTAGAGGTTGCATTAAGTCTCCGCCCAGCGGAGCTGGAAAATCCGGCGGTCCGACCCGGCCCGATTTGCCACTGCCCGAACCACAAACTGTTGCAACGGTTTTCGTTCCGCATACGTTAGAAAATGTGGAAGCTGTTGGAAATGGGATCGTCGCGCGCCGCACTTCCCGGTTACCTTACCTACCCCCCTATCCGTCGTTACTGTCTGCCTATATATTCTTTAGGTATTACCTTGTTTCAGTAGCCCTTTGTATCCCCCGCGCTTGTGTTCCGGCGCTCCGAATACATTTCCCTGCGGCTCACCTTTGCGTGCAACTTCGACTTTCACAGGTTATGGGCCCCGGCCCTGGCCTCTGCCTGCTGCTGCTTCGAACTTCCCCTCTCGCACTACCCCTGTACCCCAAAGTCCTCGTTGTGAGGCATACCAGCGCTCAACTGGACCGACGAACTCCCTGTACCACACATACTCATCATCGACCCAATACCCGTGCCGCGAACGAACGAATGCGAGTGCCGAATGCTAGCTCCAGGCCGGAGTTAGTATTGTCCGACTCGAACCGAACTGCGACGAGTGCTGAATGCAGCTGCGATGGCTGTATTGTCCGACTCGAGCCCGACCAAACGAACGAACCGAACCGATTGCCGCCGAGGCACTGCAAACCGCGCGACCTGATTGCCTCCGAGACACCCTGCGAATGTGCGTACTCCAGAACGAGGGCTGTCATGCCAGCTGGAGGTGAATGATGGAGATGGATGGGCTTGAGTGTGGTGTGTTGTTTCTTACGCTGCAACTCGTTGATGAACAACGAATGGGGTGTCGTGCCAGTGGGAGTTTGTGGGCTTGCGGCGTGCAACACTCAGTGGGAGTGTTGGAAATGGGATCGTCGTGCGCCGCACTTCCCGGTTACCTTACCTACCCCCCTATCCGTTGTTACTGTCTGCCTATATATTCTTTAGGTATTACCTTGTTTCAGTAGCCCTTTGTATCCCCCGCACTTGTGTTCCTGTGCTCCGAATACATTTCCCTGCGGCTCACCTTTGCGTGCAACTTCGACTTTCACAGAAGCAAGTTTAATTCCAGGAAGTATTAATATGCGGCAGAGCGATCCGATTCACTAGGTAACTTGGTTCAACTTGAACTTGAACTCTAGGAGCTTGTCCAATTTACTTAGGAACTAGAAAGATATTGTCAAAGCATAGCTCAAAAATACATCACTCAATGAGAAAATCTATCAACTACAACCTCCAAGACAGAATATCAAGAAACCAGACTCAGTGGTTCTTATTCGCCGCAGCTCTAGAGCCAGGTCAGAAAGTCGAATGAAATGAGAAGCACGAGTATTTTCTCCCGCATACCGGTATTTCACTAATGACCTAAAATTTTATTGATTTGTGGGCCAACAACATTTCAGCAACTATCGCGCCGCGAGTTCTTCGCCACACGCCCACAACCCACTCGCGCTCCACCGACCCATTCAACAACACGATCGGCCCGCCCGGCTTCCTCGAGGACTGGGCAGCGCTCCAAGCTGACCTCCGCACCAACCCACCTTCCCCCTCCCCTCCAAACTAGCTCCCACCACTCCCTGCTCCCCCCCCCCCCCCTCCCCCGCCACGCCCTGCGCAAGTAGCCCTGCACGGAAGCACACGCCCGATGTGTGTAGAAGTATGCCCAATGTGCCGCTTGCGGCGAGGGGCAAATTGATGATTTTAAAATAATAATAAAAACATTTCAGCAACATCAGAAAATGTGGAAGACCGGTCCGACCCAGACCTATTTACTTGGTCTGAATACTGTTTGGCCAGAACGTTTGTTCAGTCAGAATGTTCTCCATAAATTTTACCTGCGCTGTCAAAAAAGCCCTGTCAGAGGATATAATCGCAGCATCAGTTTGGTTACACTTGAAGATGAGATGGGCGATGGGATTTTGTGTGTACAGAGTATCCCAAACTCTGACAATTCAGCGGTTCCACGATCCCGGACCGATTGGTACGCTGTACGGAAATAGCACTAGACTAGAGGCTAGACCGGTTGGCCCTCGTTTTTCTATTTGCAGAAGCGTCGCTTGAAAGTATTTCAGAGGACTCGAAGCCCGCGGCGTCGGGTGGGGTGCGCATTAGGGAATCCCGCACTCTCCGCGGTTCGCAGAATTGTCGGAGAATTTCCATGACAGACATACAAAGCCGTCCACATCGGATCGTCTAAAGGCGCGGTCTCTCAAAATACAAGCGATTGAATTAGACATGGGCGTGGTTCAGCGACTGGATGGTGATATTCGGCGATGGAAGTGAATTTTGTGGCCGAAAAAGCGCCGCTGATTGTGGATGCGGATGAGCGCACCGCGCTGAGAGAAAACTTCTAGATCAGGGAATGGACAGGTGTCTGTACAACAAAATTTCCCGTGGATCATATCGAGATACTATCATACCTATGAGCGCGTCTGTCTCCGAGAGGCTAGATCAAATCACCTCTCATTTGAATCGGCAAGTACACGCACCAACTGACTGATTCTGATTCTGAAAGGCTGGACATATAGCGACGCCTTCGGAAACGTATCGGTTTCGCGCAGGAAAACCGAAAGTCTGTTGCCTTCAAGTAGAAGGTAACTATATCGGGCATGATCAGATGAGATAAGCTATATATGGCAGTTTATTTTCAGCTTTGGCCGATTTGCAACCGTGGGAAGATGTAGATTATTATCATGGACATAGACATACCGCTCAATACGCTGTCTGTTGGGGTTTTTGAGGATTTTTTGACGCTTTACAACTTACCGCCGATGTCACAGACTCGGGAGTCGGAAGTGGATTGAGGCCTGCATATAGCAAATCGAACTGCCCTCCCAGTGCTCAGAAGGATGGAACTTGAAGCTGCTCTCCATCGACTTCAATTCAGTAGTTTGACCAGTGCTTCTGCATATTGGATTGTCATCCATCCCGGGTGCTCGCACCAACTTTGCCCCTTTACACTGGCCCATATCGGGCTCAATGGGTATCTCTGAACCACGGCAACAAAAGAGCTCAGGGATGGAGCACTGGGTAACATCCGATGCAGCACTTATGATGGCATCCCGATCTTTTGTGTATTCCATATTATTCATTGGTTGACTTTCCATAAGGCATTTTCTGTGTTTTCGAATACTTTGAGGGTCCGTTACCGTGACCGTTGCTCCCCTACACATAGAGACAGTATGTCTGGACGGTGCAGGAAATCGCATACCTACCAAACAAAGATCGGACTCGACTCTGGCTGTCCCCGTACGAAAACCAAGAACTCGATGTCGATGATCGTGGTTCAAAACCAAGTTGAACTTTTGTCGGAATGTGCCGGTGGCTGTGTTATGTTCAACTTTTTTTCAACCATTCCGCCGTAACAGGAATGGGATGACGAAATGGAGTCTCCTTACGAGCTCTAAAAATACTAGACCACGATTGAGACCGGATCTCCTTTTGCTCGCTGGGTTCACCTTTGTCCAAACAATTTACTCAGGGGAAAGCCTCGAATATTCCGGGACCTTCAATCGGACGCTAATTTTAAGCGAGGTACGAGGCTAGAACTACCAAGTATCAACAAAGCATCTGTCGAAGGACCGCGCTAACTTAGTCTTTTGGCTGAGCCTATCAACATCGCCCCCACTTCGTGTCGGCCATCTCCGAGTCCTTCATTAATGTAATTAATTGGTGTCGGGCACCTTACTCGCTACCCCTCCAGGAACTTGGACCATATGCCTCAAACATCACATCCCAATGAACATGCGGTGCGTTTACTATTTACGTCCCAGCGCGCTCGTTTCCGTGGTGTACATGCAGCCGTGTAATTAATACTTACTCACATCGAAGTATGTACGCGTAATGGAATGAAACTTTGGGGTCGTCAGCGTCGGCCGACGCAGCACGCACGACGTTGCTGAAATGAAAATGAATTATTGACTTGCCAGCAGATGGACAGATGCACCCCTCCGATCTCTTCCGCGCCTTCCTTTGCGTTCCCTTCCCTTCGGGTGTCCACACGAAACACCTTCGGGGTGATCATGAGGCACTTGTGCGGACGCGGGCACGTCACGTAGTATCGGCCGTCGACGCATTCCTCGACCCGCGGAGAACTAGGTTGGCGTGGACTCCGCGCGCTTCAGTCACGATGCCAAACGGTCTAGCCTACCGCCGGAACTTGTTCTGTCTGGGACAATTTGGGGGCTTGCGTTAAAAAGCTTTAAATTTACCCATGCCCATTGACAACCGCTTTCCATTACCTGAGTATGAACATATAGATGGACCTACTGGACGAGGTGAACGTGGTTCAAGTTCAACCGGGTTCGATTTTTGATCGAATTATAGTAATGTGCGAGAAGTGTGTGAATGGTAGTTGGACGTTCGGCGGCCCCATACTCAGACTTTGTACCCGCAAGCTTTCTCTAAAATTTTTGGTTAAAAAATGTGGGAGAGTCGTGCTGGACTCGAAGAAAGGTGAGAGAGGAAGCTCAACACAGCCAGCCACATTTTGACTCAGAACTTTGCGAGTCTAATGTATTCCCAACTCCTCCGGTCACAGGCGCCTACCTATGCAATATATATAAAGGCCTGCTTCCAAAACTTCAAGTTGGAGATGTATTTAGACACCATTCGAAATATCTCAAAACCGGCCATCTCGGAGGAAGATTTTCCGACAATTACTAGTAACTAACTGACGTTTAACTCGGTATTCACAAGACTCCGGAGGGATCCACATTCTTGCCTTCATGACATCTCCGCTACACGTACCTATCTTCGAGTATTCAACCAGATATAACCTCGGTTAGCGGTGTTCCGGCGCGTTACACGCGCCTGTTTAATTTGGATGTGAAACTGGCTCCGTACGGGCTTCGCGGGCAATGAGCTTACAATGAGCCCGAGCATCGTGTGGGGCTACCCGGGGCCGGCCGCTGCGTGTCTCCTTTTATTTCTCCAACGTGCTTGGCATCTGAATGGAGAACATACACGAGCGTTCATAAATGTTTTATGTTTAGCACCTTGGCCCGGCGAAATCGTTGAGGCTCCCTCGGTCACGCACCCACGCCTGTATATGTCCACCTGAGTCCAAACTTACAGCAAGTGGACAGTGGCTATTTCGATTTAGTGCGGCGCACAAAATTATACGCATCCGATTTTGTGCAGCCCCATCGCGTCTGGTCCTGTCGTCATGTTGTGTCCAAAATCAGCATCAATGTGAGATCGGAGCACAAACAAGTTTATCTGCGTCGGATAAATCTCTAGCTCAAGATAATGCAGTTGAGGGGAACCAGAAGGTAGAGAACACACTCGGCTTCGGACAAGAGACCGAGGTGCTGTTCCTGACCAGAAATAACATTTCGACGAGGCGTTTACGTGTTGAATCTCCCGCCCCCGCACAGTGGACACACCAAATGTCAGACCGGCGTATAATTAGGACATAGATCGGGACATCCTCCAAATAATAATCATCAGTGCATGCTTCGAGGAATTTATAGTTTACTGAAGGGTGTGAGACTGCAGGACAGAAAAACAAGGCTCGTCATCCGGGATAGCCGATAAGTTCTGCGCAGGTAGAGTGGCGGTGATCATCACTCTGGCACGGTGAGAACGTTGCTAGACATCTGTGGTGGAATATCAGTCCGATTGAGTTGCCTTGGCGGTCAGCGGTGGGATTTGCGCCTGCCATGAACGTGAGTGGTGACTTGGTGGCGTCGGTCTAGACTCGGCGGCTGGAATGGAATCCGAAGCGCGACGGGGACTGGGTCTGATCTGGGGCAAAAAATATTATCTGTGTGTATGATTTGCAATTATTTCAGGGTACAGAATACATAAAAAAGGTTCATACGCACAGGTATCATCTGCGTGATCCCGGGAGAAGCAGGTGAACTCTTCGAAACTGCAGCCGCGTGAGTTTTCGCCGTGCGCGAGCTGATGGTTGGGCCACGAAGAGGAAGACGAAGGTGACGAAAAACAGAAGACCGGAACTTCTTCGCGTGCGAACCGGGACCACGGCGGCATCGTTGGGCTTAAGGGTGCAGGCGGTTAAATAGGGTTAAAATCTGGGGTGCAAATGTGTGCCATTGAGGGGCTGGGTTATCAGACCAAATGGCTTGGGCACCATCAGATATGTACAGTGACAAACCGCGAAGCGAAACGGTCGGCTTTGACCCGTGATTACGCATGCAATACTGCCCCAATTGGTCAATGTTTTGTGCTGTGCTTGTGGAAGGGCATCCTAGCATCCCACTGAGACAAAAATTTGGGTAGTTTGGTGCCGTCGTTGTAGAGAACGATGTTGATGTTTTTTAGAGACCAAATGTGAGTAAATAACAAGGAAGCGAAACGGTCGCAAACACGCTTGTACACGGTAGCCACAGAACTTGGCAATCCGGTGTATGGATATTTTGCATCTGCGACCTGAAAAACACTGTTTCAGAGTCCAGGTTTGCCTTATACCTCTCGTGGGCACATGAAATGTCAGACCACCGCTTAACAGTGAGAAATACTGATTTCAAAAGACTTGAATAGCACGGGCTCTACAGGGGGTTCTGAGCCAAAGCATTTTGCGCAATACGACTTCATATATTGTAGATTCATCTACTAAAATCCAAGATTCTCAACATAGCCCGAATTTGTGGAACAATGCAGTGTTTCGCTTCCCGGTTTGTCACTGTACTTAACAAAGCCACCGCAGCCGAACAAGATCGCGCCTGCTCGTCGGGTCCCAACATTCAAAAGCTCAAACCAGCCATATGTCCTGTACAAGTTGAGCCGGCCGCGGCGAAGAAACTCGCCGCCTACGGCCGGGTGTCAATGCACCACAAACAAGTGAATGGTTGACTTTCCATAAGGCATTTTCTAATCTCGAGCTTAACAGAGGGGTCCCAAGCATGCCGGCATATGGGTTATTCTGAATAATTCAATCGCTATGTATTCCCATAAGCATTGAAATAAGTTCTAGAGGTAATAAAGATCTGCGCGACATCCGACGACTGCAGCTGGGTAGCGCCCGCGGGTTCGTTTTTTGTGTGAGTCAGTGCCATACGGGTTTGCGCAGGCGTAGCTACAAGCTCCTTCACACATCGTTCAAACCCTTACGGTATGGACGGTACTCGTCATCCTCCCCTCATTTGCGCCATAAATTTGAGCCAAAAGACTGGAGGAAGCCGTTTCCTAGGCACTGAGATATCTTAGTGCCTGGATAACTGCAGTTAAGAAGGAAGCCGAAGTCCCTGTGGTGCACACAATTTGCTGAACAGTTGAGGCGCGGTGTGGCGGTGAGACGCGCTCACCCAAAGAGGCGAAACATCACTTGAAAGTGTTGCAGAAGCTCTATTCGAGCACAAAATAATCTGAAGAGGGGGTAGTGACCCCCTCTCCAGATTAAACTTAAATTCATGTCTGGAAGAGGGTCAGAGATATTCTAACTGAGAATTGGGCCCGATGGGGTCTGCGGCGATTCTACGGTTTTAGACCACGGTAACGGTGAGCTCGGTTGCTTCGAAAAATCGTGACATTGGCGAAAAAATCCCTGGCCTTGGGAATAGGTCAGGAAAGTCATGAAACCAGTATTTTTCTTCAGGAAGCACTGGATAAGTGCTAGAAATACCATATTTGGTCTGTTTCTGCAGGAAGAAATTTTATCTTGTTGCCTTCTGAGACAACGGTCATGCTCACGGTGGCCTCTGTTGCCTGAAAAAGAGGCAACGGGTATGTCACGGTCCTTGGTTGGTTGCTCCCCTACATATTGAGACAGTACCAGAACGACATTTGATCCCGCGGAAGCGGAATCCAGTGGGCCCCCGAGGTCTGAGCACCATACCATCCGCGGACACGATTTCGACTCTGGCTTACATCGTCTTGTTAATTTAGAAACTAATTCAATTGCAACACACTGAATACACTTACAGCAAAACCTCCTGACTTGAAATCGGCTCCAAGGAAAATTAGGCTGCAATTCACGGCTTGCCGCACCCGTCTTGTCTTCCTCTCGTAATGTGCAGAATTCTACCCCGAATCTAATCAACTACAACTTACAAGAAATGATCAACAAAAATCCACCTCAATTGAATTCGAATTGTTATTTCTCACACTCAAACTGCACGGCAGCTGAAGCGCGAAGCCCAACACCCACGACGTCGGTGACCACAAATGGACAAGCCTCGGTACTCGGCATAATCTCACATAACGCCTATTATGCCCTCTGAAAATGCAGTACACTAGCATCATACTCATCATCCCTTTATTAAAATTACGTGTGGCCCCCCGCGCTCTTGAATACATATAACATTACGGAACCGGGAGGAGTTGAATTGAGATCAAAGATGGCAGGCATTCAAATAAAAATAAACATTGCCACCTCGCCCACTTCAGATCTCGCGATATGTGCACCCGCGGGAAACGCGTCATAAACACTTTTACGCGCCGGCATGGGCGCGCCATCAAATATCGATGGGCGTTGAGTCTGTCCCGATTAAGTAGTCTGAACTGAATCCAGCTCCACTCCACTCCAAGTTCCAACCGCTCCCCTTGCCCTCCCAATCATCGAGCCTTTCCGCACACATATTCACACTGAGAGAGGGGTACAGTATACATTGACATTTATTCACAGCAATTCGAAAACACAATGCAGTGTACAAAAGAGCAAAAAAGACTATCAACAAGAGAGGCCCGCGCCCCCGCCCACCGCGCACCAACGAAGGAAACAGCACAACCAACATAAAACCCAGCAACATCCTCGCGATAAGCGTACACATTTAGCGAGACCGACAATAAGCAGAACGAGAACGAACAATAATAGCGAGGATAGATAGATAACAGCGGGGTGGGCGCGCGCGGGCAATATAAGCAAGTATAGATAATCGGTAGACGGATAAGGCAGAGTACTGTAGGGGGTGGTATCATATGTACAGGTATTGGGTTCGTTCGTTCGTCGTCGGTCCGTTCGGGCGGACAAAGCAATGAACGGTGGGGGAAGGCCTAGAGCGGGGAGATGGCATGTGAGAAGCGAGGGAGAAGGTGTGTGTGAGTGGGGGAAGCGAGGACGTGGGGGGCTGCGGAAGGGGGAAGGGCGAGATTAGACCGTTGCACAAATATGCAAACAAGAGCCGAGCCAATGAGCTGAGCAAGAACATCGCCGTCGCCAGCGGCCGTAGCGGCACGATAAAGGTGGACGAAGAGGGATAGAAGAGACAGACAGAAGGACAGAAAACGCCTGTCTGTCGTTTTTGAGGTTGATGGCGCCTCCACGTTACAGCGCGCAAATGACGCCCATCGTGGCGCAGAAGATGACTACCGTAACATGGGGGCAACAGAGACAAAGAAAGACAGGGAACCGTCTGCCTTCGATCCGACAGGGATTTTAAAGCGGCGACGGCGGCTGGATGGCGATGAACAACGGCAGCGGCGATGGAAGGGCAAAAGTTTCGCAGTGTCGGAGGGAGAGAGGGGGTGCTGTGTTATGTGGCGCCCATCCCACACGTTTGAAGATCGCGGCAGTGGTTACGAGAAGCCAAGATCAGGTGAGGTGACGATGAGGTGAGAGGAGGGCAGCTAGCCCGCACAGCAATGACCATGGAATGGAATGGAGGGGGACAGGGACAGGAAGTGTCGATAGGGACGGCGGCGGTGGCGGCCACGAGTCGACGACGATCCACATCTCCATCTGCCCCGACCCGCATCCAGCGACGGGCGCCCCGCACCGTGGCGCGGGCCGCCGGTCACCCACCCTACCACGTCCCCGCCCCCCGCCCCCGTGTCTGAAAGTACACCCTCGCCCTCGCCGTCGCTCTCGGTCTTCACCACCGGCGCCATCGGCGCCACGGCCAGGCGCGGACGCGGATCGCGCGTCCGCCCCGTTGCGCCAGTGCTGCTGTCCACACTCGTGCTCGTGCTCGTGCTCGTGTCCGCGTCTGTGGCGTCTGGGCCGGGGACAGACGGCGCGTCAGCCGCAGCGGCCGCGGTCGCAGCAGCCGGGGCGGGGGCGGGCATATCCGACGCGGCGGACGAGGAGGAGCCGGAGGCGGAGGGCGGGCCTGCGAGGGCGGGTCAACGCGAGTTCGGGGACAGGGTAGAGACGACAGTATGAAGGAGTGAGGAAAAGACTCACCCTCCGGCAGCGCCTTCTTCTTGCGCATCCCGCGCCTGCTCTCGGCGGGGTACTCGCACACGAGCGCGCGCCGCTGGCATTGGCTGCGTTGGAGAACGTCGTCAGTACGAGTGCATGTGGGAGACAGAGGAGGCGAGGAATGAAAATAAAATATAAAATAAAAAATAAATATGAGGCCGTCGCGACTGCCTGACACCCGACAAACCATCCATCCACACCCGCGTCCGTGTCCGCGTCCGCGGGCGAAACCGCAAGACACCTGTGCGGCCACATCCCCGTCAAAACAAATGAATGAATGACGCCGCCGCCGC
Organism: Mycena olivaceomarginata; assembly: GCA_029378375.1. Taxonomy (NCBI): domain Eukaryota; kingdom Fungi; phylum Basidiomycota; class Agaricomycetes; order Agaricales; family Mycenaceae; genus Mycena; species Mycena olivaceomarginata. The sequence goes on along the minus strand of JARKIC010001456.1, from coordinate 12,072 downwards.
CGTCGTCGTCGTCGTCGAGAACAAAACCAAGTCAAGCAACCTGCCTTCGTCCCCCACCACAACCATCACGGTCCGCCCCGTCGCCGTCACCGTCACCGTCCTCGGACCTCCCCGTCAAAACAAAATGAATGAATGACGCCGCCGTCGTCGTCGTCGAGAATCGAGAACGAATTATCAAGCCAAGCAACCTGCCTTCGTCCCCCACCACAACCATCACGGTCCGCCCCGTCACCGTCACCGTCGTCGTCGTCGCGTCAGACCCCCCAAGATGAAACGAAACGCAACGAAGCCAGGTCAAGTCTGGCCTAGCCTGAGTGAGGCACTTGTGCCGACAGACAGACAGCCCGAAAACGAACAAAAAAGAAAATGAAGTCAAGTCTAGCCTGAGTGAGGCACTCGTGCCGACAGACAGACAGACAGCCCGAAAATGAAAAACAACCAAGAAAATGAAGACAAGCCAACCCAGCCCAGCCCAAGACAGAGCCCCAGACCCCACCGGGCGTCCCCGAAATGAAATGAAATGCATGAAGCAGCTGAAAATGAGCGAGGCCAACGCCAATGCCTATCGCATCGCGATCGCCCCCCACCCTCCCCAAGGCATCCATCGATCGCATCGATCGCATCGCATCGCATCGCATCGCACCCACCCAGCCCTACCCCCCCAACCACCGACAGCGACAGCGATCAGCCCCGAAGAGAAGGAGAAGGAAGGGCCACGAAGGAAGGAAGGAAGACGCGCGAGGCAGTTGTGCGGGCGGCTTCGCCTGCCGCACGTCAATGAAAGCAGCCAGCAACAGAAGAAGCCCGCCCCGCCCCCACCCTCTTACGCGTCAAGCGCGCGCACACGTAAGCACGTACGTCGCCCCATTACAAACAGGGAGCTGGGACACGCCGGGTGCGCGCGGTGCGCGCGGTGCACAAGGGATGACGCAGCGCGCTGACGCGAGGGAAAAGAACGCAGACGGAGCGAGAACACGGCGCCGAAAAAAATCGTGTACTCACTTGCAAGCGCCCGGCCCGCTCGTCGTCCCACTCCCACCCGCAGCGCTTCCGCTTCCACTCCCACTGGCTCCACCCGAAGACGAAGCGGACGGCGCGCCGCACGCGATCTTTCGCCCCCGACAGAAGAGGCACGCAAGCGGCGGCTTCTTCGCGGCGTCTTTGCCCGTGCCGCTCCCCGAGGCGGAGGACTTTTTAGTTCCTTTTTCTTCTTCTCGGGGGAGGAAAGGTGCAGCGCGGTCGAGGGGGAGGAGGGCGAGGAGGGCGAGCCGGGCGTGAGAGGGGATGGGGGCGCGGGCGAGTCGGTGGAGCCCGAGCGCGCGCGCTTGGGGGCGGGTTCGCCGTCGGCTGCGTCGGGCGAGTCTGCGGGGTCGGCGAGTTTCAAGCTACGAGTGTAGGGTCAGAGTACGTTCCAAGACGACGTGCTCCTCGAAATAAGAGACCCACCTATCGCTCGACAGCGGGCTCGCGGAATAATACCCGTTGCGCGGCTTGGGGGTGCGCTCGGTCCGGGTACGTTTCTCGCCGTGGCGCGTGGGCGGCGGGGGGTACGGGTGGCGGCCCGGGGGGGAGACATCGAGGGGGAGGGTGTAGTGGGCGAGGGGGTCGGGCGCAGGCGGGATGAGGACATGGGAGAACCGGCCGTCGAGAGGCGGTTGCGAGTGCGGGTACGGGTACGCGTATGCGTCGGCGCCAAAGGCCGTGTCCGCGTACGAGGCGCTCGAGGGCGGGGTGAGTTCTTCGGGGTAGTCGTTGGTGTAGTACGAGCTGGCGGCGCTGCTCGAGACAGCAGACACGGGCTCAGGCGACCCCGCCTGTTGTTGGGGCGGCATCACGAGCCTCGTCGGCTGCTGCTGCTGGCCATAAAAGGCCCAGCTGTCGGGTTCGGGGTACGCATAGACGCCCGAATAGTTGAGTGGGGCACTCTGCGACGGGAGGGCGTCTATGGACAGGGCTTCAATGCACTCTGGCGCGTAGATGGCGGCAGACTCCAGGGGCGCGTAGATGGCGGCATGGGCGGCCTCGACGCGGGCCTGGCGGTCGGGGGCTCGTCGGGCCTGGGGAAAGGTAGCGTAGAAGAGGTCGTCTTGGGCGCGCTGTATCTCGTCCATGGCATGCTTCGGGTGGGCGCATGAGCTGGAGTCTATATAACTGCTCTCGGCGACCCTATCGAGCTAATGGCCTTAACTTATCTGGATCTCATCTGAGAATCTAGATCTCAGATTACAAGATCCCATCACCAAAAAGATCCAATCCTTAGGATTCCACTAACCCTCGTTCCTGGCTGCCTCGTATGTCGCTCGTGAAAATCCCCAATACATCGCTAGCCTAGCCAGCTAATTGTTCCCAGCTCATTTATGCACAAACTTGATAATATTTCGCTTCGCCCCCAACTACTCGCCACAACAGTACTAGTCTAGTCCTAATTCTTTCTCTCTCCTATATATCTTCATTCTCGATTTGCTTCCGCCTTCAAATCACTACGGATGCAGTAATCTTCAATCTTCTACGGGCGTGGCGAATACACCCCCGCACATAATACACCCCCGCACAGTATGCGTCGCAGTCGGACCTTGACATCCCTGAATAATCCTGTCAAGTATCCGATGCACCCAATCCCTGGTTGCTTGCACCCAATCCCTGGTTTCTTGCAATTGCACGCCCCGTCCCGTCTTCTCCCGTCTTCTCTCGCCCCGGTCCGGCAACAACCTAGCCCTATAAATAATCCATGATACTTGCACCTTCCAAAGATACCTTCCCACTCAATGTCGGCACCGCGACAGTGACTCTCGACTTTCGCCCTCCCTGGTCGCTCTATCTATCCATCTATTCTGTTCCATCTCGAATGTTCTCCCGCGGCCCCATCTCTGCTTCTCCCACTTTCTCGCATCGTTTCCATTTCCGTTTCCGTTGCGAAAATCCCCCGCTTCTATGCAGATGGTTCGGAGTTTTTCGGACTCGACGCGCCACACGACGCGCCTAGTCCCAACACTGACGACCCAACCGACCAGCCGACAATGCGCCTAGTCCCCCAACACTGGCTCCCAACCAACCAACCAACAACTTGGGCCGCTGTTGTGCTGTGTGTGATGCTCCCGGGGCCGATTGTCCGGCGGGTGCTGTGGAGTGTGATCTACGAAGTGCGCCAGTCGCCATCTTTCCGTCGAATGACGATCCAGCAATTCACCACTGGCATGCCATTACCGCGCCCTGCCGAGCCCGAACGCGAACGCGAACTCGAACTTGGAACTGCACCCAACCCAACCAAATAACCGTCTCATCTTGCAGCCCAACCCAAAATGCACTGCCGATTCACTACTACTACGCACCACCGTCCCTCCAACATCTCTGCGCCCCTCCCGCTAACCACACTGTGGCCACCCATACGTGTCTTTGGTCTTTGTATACCGGCGCAACTTGAAACTGCACCCAACCCAGCCCAGCCAACCCAGCCAAACAACCGTCTCGTCTCCCAGCCCGATTCACTACTACTGTGCACCACCGTCCCCTCGCCGCGGTCAGTCCACCATCTCTGCGACCCTCCGCTCAACCACACCGTGGCCACCCATACATGTCTTCGGTCTTTGTATACCAGGCGCCAATTGCACGCCACAAGCCACACTGCAGTCTCGTAGTCACATACATGCCTGCGTACTCCTACGACGGAAGGACGATCACTCCTCTACTCCTACTCCAGCGACGGAAGGAAGGAAGGAAGTACGATCACACCCGGGCTCCCTGGTGAGTCGGTGCCAATTGCGAGCCACAAGCCACACTGCAGTCTCATAGTACCACATAAGGAAGGAAGGAAGGACGATCATACCCAGGGCTCCCCGACGAGTCCGCCGTTTCTGAACCCCGCTCGCTGGGTTACGCAGTCTAATCCCAGTGCGCGACTACTTATACTCGGTACTCTATTTACAACTTGATGGAATTTGAATCCGAACTTATCCCTGCTCTAACCCTTTTTTATATAAAAAAAAAACGCGTGTCCATACCACACCTCCCCACCCCAAACACTGCGTCCGCGCCCCGAATCTGCCACCCGACGTTGGAAGTAAGTAGAGCGAATCAGTCATTGACCGGTAACCTCGTATGGCAACCCACCTTCCATAACCGGCGATACGACTGCAGCGCTGTTCTTCCACCCCCACATCCGCGCATTTCGGACCGAACCTCGACGTCCCGAATGCAAAATTCCCCACGCCCCAGACGCGGCATCAAATCGCGGATCGTCGCCGCCCATTCGAGAAAGGTCGCCGTGGTGACATGTTGCGCAATTAAATACTCGAGAAGTCTCCTATTATTCACGGCACATAGTAGACCATGATTTCGCACCCTCGATGCGGCGCGGCGGGAATGATTTCACGCCCTCGATGCGGCGCGGCGGGACGCCATTCGCTGCAACTCAAAACTTAAAAGTTGACCCCATGTCGATTGTTCGCCAGCCAGTCAAGGCGATCTCAAGCACAACGAAATACTCGGAAGTCCCCGAGTCTTTCCCACCGGTTCCATCGGCTCCGCCGGATTCCACCCCGCCCTGAAGTCGTTGAAAGAATTTATGTGATTGACAATTTGAGGCGTACCTCCCTTACCTTATAAGGCAACTCAGCTTCCATAAACGGCACGGATGAAACGGGGTGGCAACTGTGCAAAGACCTTCAGCCACAGGCTCACAGGATGCATGGCATCTCCCGAGCGGCATTTTTTTTTCAGTTTCGCCCTCAGTAACGAACAAAACAGACGCTCGAGCTTGTGAGTGTCCATTCAAGTTGTCCAAAAATCATGGTCAAACACAAGATCAACGAGTGCCGGAGCGTCAGGCGTCCTCGTCCTCCCTCCTTCTACCCGAGTACGCCGGCACATTCCTCGCCCCGCCCCTCTCTTCCGGTTCTCCTTCAATTATACCTACCCTGTGGCTGCCCACCTCTCCTGTCCATGAGCCCTGTACGTCTTGCCTCGTTTGTCTTCCCTGATCCGGGACACAACTTATTCGCGGCCGTCAGTGGCGCTGCCAGTGCCAATGTCACGAATGAGTCAAAATGACAGCACCAACGCTAGTATATATGCCGAACTGCAGAGAGCCTCTCAAGTCGGGCGACATCCCGGAATCGACACCGAAACGAGAAGAAATGAAGTGAAGATGGCATAAACACGAGAGCCGGGAGCGGTCCGACGAGGTCTTCTTGTCTGGCATTGCGACAGCACTGGCACCGAATTAATGACCCCAGTAGAGAAGAGAGTCGCCGGTCGGTCGGCTAGACGAGCCGTCGCAGTTAACCCGGAACAACAGACACGAAATGAAGTGAAGATGACATGAGCATGAGAGTCGGGAGCGGTCCGACGAGGTTATCTTGTCTGGCGTGGCGACAACACCACCGAATTAATAACACCAGTATCTTTCTCGAGAAGAGAGTCGCCGGTCGGGTCGGTCTAGATGCCGCAGTTAGCGCGGAATTCGCGCTTGACTCAGCATGCACGACCCAGATCCAATTGGCCTTTCGGTTCACCGATACTGCTGAGCGCTTGATCACCTCAAAGGAACACTTGGCGATCCAGCTGTGGGAGAGGTTCGGGTACTCTGGGACTTGCGTCGAGACGACCATCACGACCAGCAAGATCGCCAAGGCAGGAATGACGCAGAACGAACTTGAAAATTCAAATCGACATGCACCGGGGGTATCCGAGGGTTTGGATGGATCCAAGACGACGACTCGGACGACCCTTTCCAAATCCCTCGACGCCACTGCTGATCTTGTTTCCAGATCGGAAATTCTTCCAGACGCCTGCCTGCTGCCAGCTTTCTTGCCTCCTGACGATAAGACAACGCATGCGCCCCAACTTCCATCTTCGCGGCATGGCATCGCGGCCATGGCATCGAGAGTCCAGATTAGATTAGATGTTCCGTGGCGTCGAGGTCCCGGACCTAAAAGTCGCAGCATCCACATTCGAACTGACTTGCCTCAAATGGACGCAGAAGATCTTCCTATTCCGGAAATGGCGGTGCGACACAGACAAAGTCCCTGCATCGGGCCTCGAGAGGGACCGGGGGCGGCGGCGGCGGTCCACCGACACGGGAAGAGGGAACAATGGACTGAGATTTCGCGTCCACTAAATTCATGTGGAGATGCACCCCGCGAAATAAACGAATCACTGCTTGCTGGTAATTCTGGCGCTCCCCTCCTTCCTTCCTGAGAAAACCACGCCCACAACCACACGATGCACACGCTCCCCCGGCTCCCCGACGGAAAATGCCGCATCACGACAGACAGATGCGATGAATGAATTCAGGGCTGACCCAGTGGCTGACTGCCTTGGCTGGCCTGTTACGGATATGCAGCCTGGATAACAGCTCCCGCAGACCTTCGTTGATTCATTCCAATTCATTTTACTCGTATGGGCGCCGACTGGCGTCGATGGATTGACGTCGGCGGAATCCGATTATATTCTTCTATTTGCTTTCATTTCGACCATTAATATCGGGTTCTCCGCCGACGAGAGGGGAGGAAGAGGAAGGTGGGGCCGAAGAATGGAGGGTAGGGCGAAGGTGGGATGGTAGAAGCAACTTGAGAGCACGAGAACAAAGCCGAGTGTTTTCGCATTCGTTTGTTGAGTCGCGACTGAGCCCGTCTTGTTTGTCGGCCAGCATGGTACAGCTGATGACAAGGTGCGTGTCGAGTGAAGTACACAGGACACAAGCGTTCGGGTGCCGCGAGTGCACGTCCAAAATCGGCCAGCATGCCCCAGCCCGAAGGGAAATTGGTGAGGTGATGACAAGGTACGCGTCGAGTGGAGTACACCACAGGAAACAAGCGCTGGGGTGCCGCGAGTGCAGCACGCGCCGGATGTGAGCCACTCGTTGCTGTAGCCTAGATGGATCCACGGATCTCTCCGTCCGCCCATCTGTATCTCCGCAGGTCCTTTGAAGAGCACGTTATATGTTCTAAATTAGCGCACGCCTGAAGAGACCTGAAGTAATTGGTGGATCCCGTCGTGATGATCCAGTCGCATCTCTTCGGAGCGCGGTAGACCCACGGATCTATCCGTCCATCCATCCAATCCACATCGATCTCGGATCCACCCGACACCGTCGTAGCAAAAATTTGCGCCTTCCAGCGAGCGCTTCCGTTCCCGTGTTGTTGAACTCTCAGCTCCAAGCGAGCACGGCCGGACATCTTGTTTTGGGGGTCTCTACATGGATCACGATTATGGATGCATATGAGAAACGGTCTCAGATGAAAAAAATTTCATGCCTTGCATTACCCACAAAATAGCAGTGCATCTCCATAAGCGACGACGCGACGACAGACAAAAGCCTCCGCAGTGGCGACAAAAGCGCTTCGATCTACGATCCACAGCTCCATCCCCCGCAAAACAGTCGCGGATTTATTATTATTTCAATTTTCGTGTTGCGTCACGGCATCATTCTCGCGTCGTCGCGCGCCCTGGTTGTACGGGTTTATTCCGTCAGGTTCAGATCCGGATCCAGGTCGGTGTTGCCTAAGCTGAGCGTTTTTTGGCGGATCCAGAATGCAAAGGAATGAAATGCACACGGCGGAGCTCACGACAAGCACGTTCGACGGGTTTGCCCCTCCAGGCGGTCGGGAGCTGTTGCTACCCAGTAGTCAGGTCGACTTTTGGGCGCAGAAATGCAAAAGAATGGAGGGAACAACGGCGAGCCCTTGAAGCAATTGAGCCAAACGGGAAGGAATGACAGGCGAGGCGCGCCCGCTACAAATAATGAAGGCTTCGCGGGAAGGAAACGGCCGTCTTGTCTCCAGTCCCTTGTCTGCAGCGTAAATCGCGATATGAATCGTCGTGTGACGGGGGGTGGTGGATAGTACTACCCGACGATCGCGGACGAGCCGCCGACGATCGCGATATAAATCGCCGTACTATGTTGAGTCGGGCGTCGGGGGGATAGTACCCCACTCATGCGTGGGAGCCCGCCGACGATCCCGATATAAATTGCTGCAGTGAGACACGTCGGGCACCGGGGGGTTGATGATGGTATCTGTGTCATGCGTGCGACCTGACGACGACTGCATTGCTGCAGTGTCCGGCACACCCGCACCGACACTGGACTAGGTGCTGCTTTAATGGTTCTTCGTCTGGAGATGTCGTTAAATGTCTATTTAATTTAATTAAAAGGGCAAAGAGATAACACTTGCCAGCTGCACTCCTTGATTGCAGTCCTTAGTTTCCCTTCGATGTCGATCTGGCCCCGAACCCCGCATCATTTGTCGTCCACGCTGATGGGTCTTTTGCGGCCCACACTTCGCCGCGCTGAGTGCGGTGCAGTCTTGCCATCGTAACTACGAGCCGCCGCCGCCGATTAGTTCACCGTGGGGGTCAGTAGCCTTCCATCCATCCGCGTCGAGGCGGATAAGCTCCGTTGTAGGACAAAAGAAGGAAGGGGAACGGCGTCTTGTCGTCGCATAACGCATTCCTATCGGCGGGTCGCCGAATCGATATTGCACGCTGTCGACTGACACCCACCAAAATAATGTGTCACAATCCATTGACGACGAGGTGATGCCGCTGCCCGAGCATCGCGATATTTGACGCGGTGCATGCGCGCCGGGAACGAAGCCGCTGGGTTGCCTATTGTGTAAATGGTTCCTTTCCATCGCTTAAAAAATTCCCAGCAGGCCTTGGCCTTGGCCGGTCTCGAGGAAACAGCGCGGAGATGTCCAAATTGCGCGCACACTCGCGCCTACACGCACATTTCTCTACCCCGAGAACAGAAGAATGTCGGAGGGTCAGCACATCGACGCGCATGGGAGAGAGCGTGATTGTCGGGGCACCGAACGACGTGCGAGTGAAAGGCGAGGCACGGTGGAGTAAACTCCACCGAAAGATAGCCAGCTAAACAGAATGGGCAAGCGTGTGCACGACGCGCGCCCGGGATTGAACATTCCAGCTCGATGCGCCGCGCAGCGGAGTTCTAGTCCGGGTGAGAGTCTGTGAGAGTGCGTCGACGGCAGGTGTAAACGGAAGGAGATCAATGACAGTGCACCACCCCTATCCCAAAGAGGAAACATGGCATTTTTTTGGTATTGTGGCAGCGCGACATTAGGTGAGGCAAAACCGAGCGAGGTGAGAGTTGATGGAGGACGAGCAACCGTTCGGGCCAAGTCAAACTGTACAAGGCCGGTCAATGGTCCCCAACAAGCTTAGTCTAGGATGAAATGGATAAGGAATAATGAGCGTGTCAGCGTGCGAGTCGAATCACCGTCTTGCCGTAGAATCTGAATAGACCGCTGCTTTCTCCAAGTTGTCGCGACCAAAACACCTTCGCTCATTATATTTGGAAAGTGCGGACTCAGGTTCGAGAGTCGGCCATGATCGGAGTGACTCGAGGCAAGGGAGAGGTAGAACATGGTGGTGGCTGATCGACTATGAGACTCGAGTCAGAGCCGTATGCACACGGTAGCCGAGCATTTGAGTCGGATCGTGAAACCTGTTATTGTTTCCCTCCTCCAGTGCATGTTTCCCGTGCGTTTTCGTGCGCCAAATTTATTGGGCGCCTTTGCTTAGTCGCGCGGCCGCGCACCCTGCTATCATCCGGAGGGAGCATACAGTCCCCAAAGAAAAGTCCTCAGAAAATCCCGTCCGTTTGGCTTGGAGCCGACTGCGCTGGAAACTACTATGTTTCTCCGCGTCCTATCTGCTGGCCCATTAGAAATGCTCGTACGCGTCCCAATTTAAATCCTACTGGATTCGTCAGAATCCAGGTTGAGTGCCAAGAAGTTTCGGGCATCCTTCAAATTCCCGACGTTTCACCCGGGGAAATCTCGCTGTCCCGGAAAAGGGAGATGACCCGCCAACACGGATGTACTGGACGAAATTGGGCTGGAGCTGGATGTCACGTCAGGTGGCAGAGAGAGATTGATCTCTCAACCGACGCATGTCTATGAATGGATCCAATTAGAAATAGTGCTAGAGCGTTAGAAAGCATTAGATTGGGAACGAACATATTCGGCTGCTTGGCGGCAACTGCAGCCGGGGAATCCTGGGGAAATTTCGCAGGGTCTCTAGAACAGGAAAATGGGTTGCAGTCGATTTTCAAAATGCTCGGGAGTCTGCAAGCAGATTGCGACAAGCTAGCATATCTGGAGAAAGGATGAAAAGGCAGGCGGGAAATGCAAATTATGAGGGACGAACGTATGGTAAGACGTCGACCAATGGGAAGACATCTCGCTTGCTGCTCCCGCAGGTGGGAAGGGAAATGTGACGACGCGAGATACAACACAACCGAGGCGAGCAAGGTCGGACTTGTTGCGCTCACCCGTTTCTTGTCGCACGCGCGGGAATTTGTTCTTGAGTGACGGTGTCCGATAAATCTCCCGCAAAGGAGAGAAGGTGATGGTGCGAGCCGTGCAGAGATGCACAGTAATAGACACTGCTTTTGATTCAAAGGAAGATCAACAATTTCAGACGGGCTCACTGTGCCGCTGGCTGAGCTGCGAATTGCCGTATAGCCGTTTTGATCCGCCCATGGCGATCCGATGTGTGGATATAAACGACATCCGCTGTGCATAGCGATTGCGGCACCAGGTTCCTCCCCAGCCGCGGTTCCGAGGCTCACAATCCCTGTAGTTGAATTGAATACAGAAATTCGTGGAGAGGCTCACCCCCAACTTTCTGTCACAGGAACATCACACATAACACGGTCCGAAATTTCCGGTCAAACAAAAATCTCTGTATTCAATTCAACTACAGGGATTGTGAGCCTCGGAACCGCGGCTGGGGAGGATGGATGATGTTTCATGACTCTTCAATGCTGAAGAGCCACGTCGGCCGGCTGCTCCCGCTCCCGCTCCCCCACTTGCGAATTGAGGTTGCATCGCTCTTCAGATCCACGCTCCCGATGCTCGACCCGCAAGCCAAACCCTATAAATCCTGCAATAGATACCCTTTGAATAACCGCAAGTCGAATTAGCCGTCGAAGAATGTATCGCTTGGGGCCTGGGTGGAAGGAAGGAAGGAAGGAAGGATGTATTACTGCGGAGGTCCCAATTAGGAACAAGCAGGTACTGTACCAACATACAACGCGTCCTAATTGTATGCTACAGTCGTCAACGGCCCACTCGCTGTGAAAATCAATCTACCTCGCAAACGAGGCAATAGACCTCTCACGAAGAAAGCTAAGAAGACGGGTATTGGTGGCACATACTATCCAGGAAACCTGAAGGCAAGGGAAATACAGGCAAGCTGAACCGTTCAGGCATGTTCCCCCGCTGTTAGGTAGGTCATGTATGCCTGGCGATAGGCTGGAGCGACAAGGATAAGCTGGTATTGCGGCAGATGCAGTCGGGTTTAATATCTGCATTGACGGTACCAATCCGTTCAGGTGTGGCTCTCTATTTTCGCAAAGGGACATCAGACTAATTTCCATAAAGCGGATAGCAAGCATAGGTCTGTGCATTACCCTTGAACAACCGACTAAAGAGCAATGTCGGAGGTGGTTGGGTGCAAGAGAGGTAGACTTTCACACAGGCCCTGGACGGCTAAGTTCCCTGCGCATTGATGCCATACCCATGTAACGGTCACTTGAATGGCACATTGCCTTACGAAGACAGTTGTGTCTGTGAATGTAACCCATACCGATGAACATAAACTTCGAGAACCAGATGCATGCGAGGAGCACCGGTTGGTTTGAATGAGTCAGAGCATCTGGACTTGGGTAGTTTCCGGAATCCCAGGAACATGATCGCGACGTCAACGCTCTCAGGGGTAGGCGATGCCAGTTCTCCAGGTGAATGCAACACAATCAGGTACGGGAGCATACATAACCTCGCCCACAGTAGAGTTGTGCGCTTATCAGAGCAAGGTCCATTGCTGAACGGTGACCGACTGGAGTCTTTGCGTCGTCGCCTGTCCCAAATTGCCGGATAGCTTGAGACCGATATACTGCTCCTCTGAGCAACCGTGAGCCGTATAGATAGTTTGCCTCAAGTAATATTCTCATGGTCCAGCGATGGGCACGAGGATGAATTTCTGCATGAAGAGAGAATTAAGAGCAGAATGTTTCCCACGTCATGGTAAGTCCTGATCTTCGCCACATAG
>JARKIC010001455.1:0-119037 GCA_029378375.1 Mycena olivaceomarginata | reverse complement strand
TGATCGGAAACGTCCACGTCTTGGCGCACTCAACGATCCGGTCCAGCTCTGCGACGTGCCACGCAAACGTCTCGAGCTGCAGTGTCAAGTGCGTCAGATCCGGGAACAGCGTGGCAATGTACTGGCCCCAGGACAGCTCCGGGTACTGCAAAAATATGGGTGTGCCACGTGTCGGCTGCAACGAGCATGTCCGCTGCGCACATGTCTGCCGCCGAGACAAATATTCCCCCCATGCTCGGGTCAAGGGCCAGGGCGCAGTCGTGCTCCCCCCACCGCAACCAGCCGTTGTGATGTATGTGGATGCAGGGGTGGTAATGGGGCTGGTGCGGTAGTAGTGCTGCAGATCAGGGCCGGTCCCAGGGGATGATGACGGTGGGGGGACGGTGCACGTGAGGTAATTCTTTGTCGGGTGGAAGAACGGGCGCACTGGCGGCATATGCGCTTGCCACTCCTCGTAGCCATCACCCTCCCTGCAGCGACGTAGAGCCCTTCATGACGCTCGGCTGCCATGGTGATGTCAGTGAAGCGGGCAAGGTCGTCCTCGAGGCGAGAGACTGCTGGACGGCAAGGACAAGGGAGCTGAGCTGTGCAAATTGCCACGCAGCGAGGTAATCTAGAGGCCCCTCACCGCCGTAGTTGGGAAGCCACTCATCCAGTGTGATGAGGCTCCGCAGCGCAGCGCTACCACCGGAGCCCTGGAATGGTCAGGGTTCAACGAAAGGGGGAGCTTCCAGGCTTTGGTGTTGATGGTGCGGCATGTTTGGAGCAGCGATGGGTAGACCACGGGGTAGGTGGACTCGAGGAAGAAGAAGCACACTTCCGGGTGTGGGTGTGCATTCTCGAGGGGCAGTTGGTTGGCGATGATGAAGCAGAACTTGTAGACCAACTCGTGGATTTCGGAAGGCGGTAAAGAGGAGCTGTTGGCCTGACTGTGGATACTTTGTGGGTTGAATGAGGATGCCAGCAGGGTGGGCCATTTCACGGCCATTTAGGCGAGGGAGAATGGCAGTGTCTTCTGTGATTGCGGGCCATAGACAGTGACAGTGGTTGGGTCGAGGGATTCTCTTCGATTTGCAAAGACTTGGGACAGATTGAATTGCAACTGGAGCGCACTTGTGGTAGGAGGTACACTGCTGTTCCGAAACGATGTTGAGATAGAAACTCTCAAGGACTTGTGACTACAACTTGGTTTGATGGTGGATTTTGACACTATGGTTGCGAGCAGAAGTCGGAGTTATCGGAGTTATCGGAGTTAAGTGCTCTAATCCTGATCTGGGTTGTTTTCTTTCTTTCTCTCCTCCTGCTTCCAGCTTCAGTCTCTATTCTCGTCCCAGTAAACAAACAATTCAAACGATGTCTTCTTGCGAGCTACTCGACAAATCGTCCCGTAAATCTCCGACCTCTTCATGCCCAAGCTCTGCCTCCTCAAATACCAAGCTCCGCGTCATTGCATCCAGTCCTTGCGCAAACAAGATGGCTCGAGACAACCAAACATCTCGAGGAAGGGCAACAATGATCTCCTTCCCACGTGTCCCAGGATTAATCGCTTCCATCGCCGGATATGTCCCGTCTTCCCACTCATTCTCAAGAACCCCATAACCCTCGGGAATGATATCAGCCTGAACAATTGCGCCCAGAGCTGCGAAGAAATTCTTCTCAACCACCGGCGACCGAAAAGGGTTCCCATGCCGCGCGACTTTGATGGGGGGATGGCGTACATTGTGTGCCAGATCATCCGCCACAGCGTTAGAGAGAACTGGTTCATCGACCCATTGTTCTGGCTGTTCCGTGTCCTCGTCTTCAGGATGGCCTGCCCCAGTTTCTCCTGGGCGCCGAATCCGTTCAATACCGTCGACGCCATAGTAGCGCTCAATGATATCCGGATGTATGTTATCCATCGGATCCGCATATACGCCATCGTTCAGTTGTCCCAAAAATTGCATGTCCTATTCACCATGAATGTCATGGCGTCTTTCTCATCCACTGCACACTTACCGCAGGACTCCGATCATGTGCTTGCCGACCCGAGATTGGATGTGCATTCCATTGAGTTTGGAACGCGCAGCAGTCATCGTTCACATTGTCAAGAAATAAGCAGTGAATCAACCAGATGTGGCCGGGGTTCTTGCGATCCAGGCGGTGAAGATCCCCCAAGCGCGTGAAGAAAGCACGCCATTGCCGCATGAACTGGGTGCCCACTTCGACCCACAATTGTTCTATTCGGGTATTGTGAGTGGATCTTCAACAAGATGAGCAGGCATTAAGAGCAGGGACAATAAAGGCTCACGATCCCCACATAAATGAAGCTCTGTTTGGCCTGTGATGTAGGATCATCCAGACCGATACCTTGACGTTTTCGCCTCCACGATCGCCACGAAGTCTTGATGGGGTTCCGTATTCTGCTATGGCCTGCAGGAAAACCTCTAAGACTGTACTGGCACGATTGTTTGTGCTCGCTCGCAGGCCGGTTATCTGGAAATATCTAAATAAACTGACGAATTGAAGTCAGGAAAAATTGTACCGTCTGGCAGTACCCATCGATGAATCCATGGATTACAATGCCCCACCAGATTAGTTTGTGGTGTCCATCACAGTGCCAAAGATAATTGGGCCTCGGAACCAAGTATGCTCTTTGCCGAATGTTTTGCTTCCGAAGCAGTTGGCCCAGCCCATCTACTCTCGCCAATGATTTCCTTACGCGCTCTTTCTGAACACGTAACCCTTTGCTTCGCAAAGCACCAACCATGTATCTCCTTCCAGATCTTGGCTTAGTACGTTTGAATTCGTGGACGAGCGCATCAAGATCATCGTCTGACATTGCATCATACTTCACGGTGATCCCAGCGGCTTTCATTTTCAACCGCAAGACATTGCGGTGAACTCCAAGAACAGCGGCCAGTTCTGTCTGCGAAATCTTCTGGTTTGCTGAAAAGGCCTCTCGCATAAGGTCAACGTTGATGTTTTTTAGGACGCCCTCGTTTGCCGGTGTGAACCACCTTGACAGGCTCGAGAAAGGTGACTTTGTGATGTTCACTTGGGATGTAAGCCAATAATCCAGTGACTAGAAATACAATATACTCACATGCCTTCCGCCGCCAAAGCTGCCATTTTTAATTCGCAAACCAGCGGCCCAATTGCATGGGCACATGCGAAGGTGAACTCTTGGGGGTACACCCTGATGTTCTAGTTGCTCCAAGATGGGGACTGTCTCGTTAACAAGTCTTTCCGAGGCCAGAGTAAGGTGTAGAGGTTCCCATCTTCTTGATGCAACAAGGATAAGCCATGTGTAAACACAGTTCGATAAGCTGGTGTGCTATCTGCACATTTGCCGGCCATCCTCCACTCGGGCTTTCAGGGAAATGAGGGAGGTGCCTTGGGACGTCGACCATACCAATCCTGGGCAATGATGGCTGAACTCCGGACTCGGAGTACGTATCAAAAATACGGAATTAACCGTTTGTGATAAACAAACGAGTTGCACCACTCATCTTTTCATCAGACTTGACAATGGTCGATAAAATACTCCCGTTCCCTATCCCCGGTACTTGCGTGGAGGGGACCAGCCACAGCGATACATACTACTTCAAAGATGGCTCCATTTTCCTGAGCATACGTTGCGAACAACTTGAAAGAAAAGCGCCATATCTGACTATTTTAAAATTCAGGCTCAGCATTCCAAAGTCATCTATTGTGTCTGGAGCTCCCAGCTCGTTAGATACTCGGTTTTCTTCCATGACTTGCTGTCGCTGGCCGTAAATCCACCCACCGAAAGTACTGCGCCTGCTGCAAAAAGCGAGGCAGACAAGGAGCCTGCCATCGCCAATTGCAAGGAAGGTCCTGGAGAGGGCACCACCGAGGCCTCCCCTCTTGTTGTACAAGCCAGCGAGACTCAACTCGAGGTTTTCCTTGAAATTATCTATTTGCAATATGTATACTCAATCATTCACCGTCCCTATTATGGTTCTAACACCAGTGATCAAACTCGGGCTCTGGTGCTATGTCCTGGGGAATATTTGAATAAACATATTCAAAAATTCGGGCTGTGGAAGGATCTAGCACTTCCTGAACCTAAGCCAGTAACCTCTTGTATGGTGTAGTGGTTATAGCTGCCAGTTATTGATAATCGGTTTTTACCAGTGCGTGTTCGGATCTGGCCCGGGTTTCTTTTTGGCATCGCCAGCAAAGACTTCCCTCCTTTTTGCTTCGAGCACTACTTAAGCTTCAAGCCTCGAAGTACAACAGGTCAGTCTAATCATTCATATGGTCCAAGGTATCTATTGACTATGACTATTGGTATGTAGATTTGTTATATCAAGACCTCGACTACGGAACAAGTTTTTTCGGTCCGACGATGTGGCCAAACAGAGGCGGGGCATCGTGGCAACGGTGTAAACGACTCCGGGCGTGTAGCGGATGGGGGAGCAGCACGCGGTAGCGCCGCAGATGAATGTGTAGCGCAGATGCGGACACAGCGACTCGCGGTGGGCAAAGGCATAAAGGGCGGCGGCGATGCAGAGACGTCGTGTCCCTTGGGCGACACCGAGGTTTGCGTCAATGCGATGGCGTAGGAGGGGGGCAGCCACAGTGGCGAGTGGTGATGCAGCGCATGTCCGAGAGGCCGAGGGAGTGCATCGACACCCAGGGCTGCGCAACTGTGGGACACAGGGGAAGACGGGGGACGTGGGTGAGGTGCGAGATCGGGTAGTGTTAGAGCAAATGCCTGTAGCAGACGTCAGCAAAAACCAGGGCAGGGGAGAGTGTGACGCAGTGCAGCATGAGGCCGGGGCTGGGCTGAAAACAGGGAGGAAGGGATGACGAAGACGACTTACCGAGCATGGCGGTCGCGAGCACGGCGAGGCAAGAATCTTTCCGTGATCCTTGCTGCCTTGTCGGGGCTGAGTGGATATTGCTGGTCTCAGAGACGGAACGGGCGCGGCAGCGCATGGTGGTGGGACGTTGCAAATCCAGGACGTTTGAGGGATCCTGGTGAAAGAAAACAAGGTCAGTATGAGGTAATCCTCTGCCGGTGCATTTGCAGCCTAGCATGTTGAGCTCGGCGATGGTGTCATCAAATGCTTGCTTGGCGAGGTGGCATGCATGATCGGGGGAGTTGAGGATTTCGTAGTAGAACACAGAGAAGTTGAGGGCAAGACCAAGACGAATCGGGTGCGTCGGGGCAACTCCGTGACGGCGACATCGGATGTGATCGCCGGTTGCGAATTCAGCAAGGTCGCGGGTAGTCGGCATCCTGAGAGTTTAGCAACGAAATATTTGGGTGGCAGAGGAGCACTTACATCTTGTGGTAGAAGGCCTTGGACTCGCCAGAGGTGGCAGAGGTGACGAGTGCTTGTTGCTCATTGGTACTCAACCCGTGCTAACCAGGGCTAAATCCCTCACCCCGCCCTTGTTCAGCGATGAGCCGCGGCAGTTTAGCAGATCCTGGTTGGGCAACTGGGAAGGCGGTGCCGTCGACGTTCCTGTATGCGACCGAGAGGCGATCCCGAGCAATCCTGATCTTCGGCGTGGACGAGGCGATGTTGATGTATCGATGCGAGTCACTAAAAGAGGTAGATATTGTAGAAACGTGGAAGGGGACGGTGTCGTGGTGGTGGTGGGACATAAGGGTGTGGCTGTGCACATGGTATGTCCAAAAAAGGAACTCAGGGCACTGCACTAGAGCCCAAACTCGGTCAGGCTAGTCTCGACCGACACCCAGCATCATTCTGGCTGGTGGCTCTGGAACTGGCCGATTTTTTTGACTCCTCCTATGTCATGAATATCGCGAGCAGCACCTGTGCTCAGCCAAAGATCTTCATCCTGCTGCACGTCTGCATCTTGTGATGCAATACCGTGTGGACGAATGGATCGAAAGGTCGTTTCGGGCCCTCATCGATATTCCCTTGCATTCTTTGACGTTGGGAGACATCCACCAAATTGGATTTAGCCCATATATCCTGGCTGAAACGAAGGCCAAGATTGCCGAGCGCCGTGCTTTCTGCTCCCTCACACCTCCGTCAGTGGAACATGCAGCCGACTGCCATAATCCAGTGTCTTGCTTCCACTCGTGGGCACATGCTTGGTGGGGCGAAGCCGGCAAACAAGGTGTTGTGATTGTGCTCGTCCATCCCACCCGAGTCCTAGCTCTTATAATACTGGAGCGGCTTCCTGATATCGAAACGAGCTGGCATATGTTGTTAGCATGCCGGAACCGCACAATCAAGTCCCTGATAGAAAACCCAAGTGTGCTTTTGAGGGAGGAGATGTTCATCGCCAGGCTATCAAGGAGTTGAAGAAGTTTTAATCTGTGGCTGTCTCACTAATTCACATACGCATACATACTTACACTACCCCATTCTGGTTTCCCTCGCCCACACTCATTTACCTACCATACTTACCTATCGTACTCTCTCGTTTACTGCATCTCATGTTTATTCATTGGACTCGTTGTTTCCAATTTGACTTGAATTGGCAAAGTATTTAACAGCGAATCAAGTGAGAAGATAAATATTATATTACCGACGCAAGTCTACGATGCCAACTAAAAAAGTCATAAGCGAAGTATATCAGGTCGTTGTTGAATATTATCGTAAGTAGTATAGTGATCTGTTCGTTAAGGCTTCACTGCTTCAAACATTACACATGTTCCTCTGCATCTTCGTGGCAGACCTTGACGTTTGAGTACCCAGTCGCCGCCAGATGGGTGCGCCGTTCCTTCTCGTCAATCATGCAGTGAGCGCGATCATCCGTGTAGCTGAACCATCCCTGGAAGGACCCCCGAACGAATTCATTCCAGATGGCTCCTGGGCGCGGGGGTTGCTGCAGGGATTGCCATCAGTATCGACAATGAGGAGGCGCCCGCCAGGTGCGAGAAGGGAGTTGAGAGACAACGCGCAGATGAAAAAGACTTCGGAAAGAGTGTGTGCGAGCTTGGTGGAGGTCTGCCATAGACCTAGTGGGCGCCCAAATATTCGAGTTGCCAGGGCCAATGAGCGACGATCGGAAACTGGAAACACGAGCGTACATAGATCGAGGACATAACGTGTACCATGGTGGGAGGGGCGAACAGGTCGGGTTCCCTCTGAGGTTCGATATGAGGGGCCGGATACGCCCCACCTGCCTCACCGCTCGCACTGACGCTGCGCAGCGACTCGCGCGCTCGTGTACCGCCCCGGCGAGCGAACCCGACACAGGCGGGAGTGGACTATTTGTTTGAGCCTCCGCAATTTGTTTCAGCCTCCGTATCTGTGTGGAGATGAGACGCTGCCGCGAGGATGCAGATGGTGCGAGGTGCAGACACAGTGGGATGGGATGGGTCGAGGCAGGGGCGAATGGCAGGGAGTAGGACGTGTCTGTCGGCGCTCGTGTTAACCCCTGCCAGCTCGCGCACCTGCCACGTCCCTACCTACCCCCGCATCGCCCGCCCTGCCCCTTGCCCAATCTGCGCCGCCACACCCGTACTGTCCTGCCTCGCCGCTGCCTTGACTCCGCCCACGCGTCCCACCCCGCACCACGCACGTCACACACCCGCACCCACATACCCACTGGCCGAGGCGGGGGCGGGCTGCATCTCGAGTGGTGCTCGTCAACACTAGACCAAGTAAGTCTTTTGCAAAAGACCAGCTACCCAGCAACGCGGGGTTTTGCAAAGCCCCGCGTGTATTGACGTACAGCCACCGGAGATCCAAATAAGGAAATGTAAATAGAAAGTCACCAGTGGGATTCGAACCAAAAACCTTTGCATGATGGCTATAATTATAGCTAAGCATTAACCACTACACTACTAGAGCTGTATATATCCCTCAGTTTGCATAGCTCATATATGGGTGGGAAAATACAGAATAAGCCTTGCACCCTGTAGGGCCCGCATAGGGCCAGGTTAGAGTTAGGGTGGTTAGGGTTAGGGTTAGAAGGTTAGAGTTAGGGCTTAGCTGCCTTGTCTCCCAGGTATATTGGAGTTCTTTGGTTAGGGGTTTGGGTTGGTTAGCTTGGTTAGGTTGGTTAGGGTTTTTTACCCCATCAAAACACTGAATAAACTGTGCAAAACAATTTTCAAAGACCTAGGGCAGCTTGCCTGCCCTAGGTCTGGGTATTAGCAGTCCCAGTTAGGTCAAGCCTAGGCTTGACCTAACTGGGTAAGCAACCCAGACATCTATAACCTCCTTGGTGTAGTGGTAGTGATGCCAGCTGCTCTTAGTATCTGAAGGTTGCCAGTTCAATCCTTGTTTTGCGCATTTTTTAGGCAACATTTACCATATATGGTTAGCATGGACTTTTGCAAAACCCCGGGACGGGGTAGCCTGTGTTTTTTAAAAACATTTACCATACCGGCTGTCGTCAATGGGCTGCAGAGACGTTGACAGGTGTGCTGCTGCTCGTACGGGCTTGGGTGCGGGCTCATCGCCTGGCTGTGGCACGGCACACAATGCCAAGGGAGGTCTGGCTGTTGTTGGACGTTGAGTAGAAGGGATTCAAGAGAGAGAGAGAGGCTGGTGTTGTGGCTCGAGTACGTTGCACTCTGGGATGACCCATGGTTCTGCTTGAATTGTTGGAGTGGTTGAATGTGGGGGACGTGGGGGAGTCGTTGCTGGGCGTAAGGGTTTAAAGGGTGCGGGGAGTGGTGGTAGCCACTCATGTGGGAGAGATAGGGGGGTTGGAGGGGGAGGGGACATGAGCGGGGGCAGGGCTCCACGAGAGTACCCGTTATTCCTCCCCCACCCCGTGCCCGGGGCAGGGGCAGGGGTGGGCTGGATCTGCCGCGCGGGCACCGACGTGCGGGGGCAGGGGTGGGGGCAGGGGCAGGTGGGGCAGGGGCGGGTGAGAGGGGTGGGTGTGCCAGCGAAGGCGGGTGCAACAGCCCACACCCCGGGGGAGGACGGGACAGACATGTCGACCAGCTGCACATCGCCATTGTCCACGTGTGCACTGAGACGTTCACGAGCAGCCCAGCTGGCCCCCGCTGCGTCATGATCAGGATCTTGCCCGAGTCGGCATGGAGCCGTGTGCAGGAGTGCAGGGCACGCCGCGAGCCAGCCATGCACTTTAGCAAGTGTGGGGTCGGCAGAGTCGATGTCTGGCAGGACGAAGGATGGTCAGGGAGCAAGAAAAACAACGAGACGAGAAACGTACACGTCCCCTTCCTCGCGGCATCGAGCACCTGCTGGCAGAGCTCGTATTATTACACCAGAATTATGACGGCCCGTACTCCTCAGTGTCGTCGTTGTGCATAAAGTGGCGGAACACAACAGAGTCCGCTCTGGGGCAGGGCGCAGACGAGAGATGACAAGGAGGCGGTGCGGCAGTGGCAGGCAGGGGGCAGGGTTGTTGGTGCTGGAGGGTGGCGGACGGTACCTGGAGGGGTAAGGAGCCTCCTCCCTTGTCTTCGCGACTGTGTCGTCGTCCAGATCCGAGCTGGAGCTCTCGCACGTGCCCCTGCGCCAAGGTCGAGTGTGCGGTAGGGGCGGGGGTGAGGAGCACGTCGGAGGGGTCCCAGCGAGATGAATGTGCGGGCCGCCGGAGCGCATGCAGCAGCAGCCGGCGGCTGTAGTAGCAGCAGTGCCCGTCTGTTGTGAAGTGTGGAGGTGGAGGTGGAATGGAGGTGGGAGTGGATCGGGAACAGAGGGTGTTAGTCGTCCAGGAAGTCTGATGAATCCGAATCGACACCCTCCTCGACGTCGCCTTCATCATCCGAGACAACGGCAGACAAGAGAGAGAAACACTTGCTTGGGATGGGTAGAACCATGGCGGGTCCGTGTGGCACTTGTGTGGCCATAGTGTATTCCAAGGGTGCCATGATGGTATTGTGCTGTTGGCGTGTTAGTACGGAAAATAACGAGGGAAATTTGGAGTACGAACCGTGACGAGTGCGAGAGCGGGAGGTGGACCAGGAGGGTCAGCAGTGGCAGATTAAGTATCAGGCCGCGAGGTAGCAAGGGCGAGAGGAGGAGAAGGAGGGACTCCCGGAAGAAGAGGACACGGGCGGAGAGGGAAAGAAGCACGGGGCTCCGAGCGGCGCAGCGTAGCTCTGCAGGGAGGCGGCAGACGCTGAGGAGGGCGAGGGCAAGCGGGACAGGCTGCGGTAGCAGTGGGGGTTGGTGTGCGTGGGTGAGGAGGGGCGCGTGCGGGAGATGCCACCATCGAGTATCATCAAGAAACACACACATCTGAGGCTCAAATGGCGCAAGACGTGGGGCTTTATAGTTGAGGATGCAGGACAGCGCAATCGACTGAAGGACACAATCGCTGGTGGGAAAGATTGGCGGTGTACGGAGGAGTGCAGACCCTTCGGTTTGGGGAGTTTCGAGAAGAGTATCGGAGCCTAGCAGCCCGCTGAACTGCATCACGCGAATGAGCCCTGCCCGAACCCAATCGAATAGTCTCCCTCACTATCGTATTTCCCGTAACACAAATCGGCATGGCGCTTGAAATCCACCGAAGTGCGCCGAGGAGGGTGTTTGTTGGTGGATGGGGCCAGCCCGAACTCCGCCCAAACCCGAGCCCTGGCTTGCCATTAGGGTCTTTTTTTTTTGGCAGGGAGATGCACTTACAATAAATGAAATAAAAAGAACACAGAACTTGCGCAGCCGAGCACTAGCGCTCTTGGGAGTGATGGTGGCGGTCTGCAGGCTGGCATGCTCCGTGTCGGGTACATACGCGGACACAGATGGCTTGTCAGGCTCGTACTCGTCGGCGTCGTCGTCATGCATACAGTAGCAGAACACGACAGACTGGGGTGGCAGATGTAGGAGAGGGGTTTGGTTGGGCTCAGATGCGCACTCTTGCCTGGCCATGGTGGAGCCGGACCGCACGGTGCACAATGCCGAGGGGAGTCTGGCTGTTGTTGGCCGCCGAGCAGAGGATGTCGGGGAAGGGACATGGGTCGTGGACACGGAGCGGGGGGGTGTGGGGGCAGACGGCGCGGATGCAGGTGCGCAGACAACTCGGATGGTGCTGACACATTGTGGTCCGCAGCTGCAAGGTGGACGCGGTGGGGGGGATTACACAGCGCAGACAGGGGCAGCCACGGTAGAGTGGCACGGTGGCACGTGTGAGCCAGAGGGGGCTCAGGGGAACGGCATCGTGGTAGTATGGGAGGAGTTGCTGTGGTCGACGCAGCAACGACCTCATACACGGTGGTGCAGGCGGGCTGGAGGTAGAAAACCGTAGCAGTGTGATGAGGTTGACGTGCTTGCGGTGGGTGAAGGTGTTCTACAACGAGCGACAACGAGACAAGCAATGACAAGAAGCCTGTAGAGAGATTAGTGAACAGTTAGCGTACTCTATGGCAGGCGCAGCCCACGCATGGACAGTCCAACAACCATATAGGTCATTCCAATACCATTCGCGGTAAGGGCCCAAGGAATTAATGTAGAATGTACCCACCTTATATACCCAGAGTCACTGAGCGTTGTGACTCAACAACGCGTCTTGCGTAGACGCATCTGTATGTGCTGACGCGTCTGTATGTGTGAGTAAGAGTTGTGTTGGCATATGTTTGACAGCATATGTTTGACATATGTTTGATGACTGATCTTGACAGATTGCGTGCTAAATGTTTCCTCATGGATGCAGCAAGCACCGACCTCAACGCCGGCAGCACCGACCCCAACGCCACGTACGCTCTCATCCATCGTTGACGGAGCTGTTTGTGAGTTCGATGGAACTGTTCCAAATCTCGATTTTATGATCTCCTGGAGGCGGCGTTTCACACAACATATTGTCGAAAACAGAACTTTATTGGTATCGGAATATAATATGACAGCCTGGTTTGGACCTCTGATTTTACATCTAGGAGCCTGTTATTTGTCTTGGGCTCAGCATCGCAAGTTCACCTGAAGCCGATGCCTTGAACCTCATAGTGATGCTTTATCGACATCCAAATGTTTGCTGAGCGCAAGAGGATGATTCTGTTTCCATCTGTCTTGGGAATCTTAGGGATCAGTTAGATTTCCATGGGTACGCTACATCTCTTGTCGGAAAACAAAAATTCAATAGCCTAGTATGGGAGCGCCGATACGCAAACCAAACAGCGAAACCTTCCAGCAGAATGGCAAATTGTTGACTGGGATTCAGACCTCACGTCGCTTGCCTCTGATGAACCAGAGAATCCACCGGCTAGCAAGAAGTCGCGCATTGATTCCGGAAAGGCTTTCAAGACTATAGACTGTCTCCCAATCCGAGGTCGGAACACCCGTGAATGGAATCGGCACCTAGGGGCAGCACCGGATATCTGGGCTGAAAAGATAAAGTGGTGGCAGGATACCATGGAAAGAGCACTTTTGTCGCAATCTGTATGTCTTTCTTGTATATCTTTGTTTCCTACATTCAAAATTTTGCCACAGGCGTTCGAACGTCCACAATCACCCCTGTCGTCTGCAATTCTCTATGACTCAATGGTCTTGGTGTTACGGGAGCTGCGCCATGTCGACAAGAAGATATATTCACAACAGTCTTGGCTACTTGCAGTCAAGGTAAATTCTGTGATATTCTGTGGCAGTTGACGCCTGATGACCGTTCAGAAATCTGGTTTTGGACGTGTCTGCACCCAAATTTGCCAATCTAAAAACCTTGTGCTCTGGAAAAACCAGCACGTCGAAGATTTGCTCAGAAAAAACCGCATACAAGATTCGATTCGACAGATACAATTGCGCTGGACACCACCAGATGTAATCAAGAGTTGGACGCCCAGGGCAGTGGAATTCATTGGGTTTGAGGTAGGTTCACGCTACCCTTTATTCCGGTCAGAGTTTCTGAGCTTTTCAAAGAATCGTAATCCCCGCATCGCTGGTGGAAAGGAATTGATTAGAGCCTTTCTGCAATATCCTACCCTCATCCCACGCGCTTCATACCCGCAAAGTGTATACTTCGCCTTAGGGCAAGCCAATTTTACCCGAACATGGCATCATTACCTGGGTGCTGGGCTTCACAGCTTCGGGTACAATGTGAATCTATTCTACGATATCTTAGCTCTTTATTGACACTCGGCAGGTCCACTTGCAGAATGTAGAAGCACTGTACGGTGACTTGATGCAAGTCCTACACAGACGCCGGAAGGAGCAAAACCTCCATACAATTCCCGACCTGAGTCTTCAAACAATATTCAACAGGACTCTGGATTTCAAAGAGCTGTACGAATCACTGAAAAATTATGCGTATCGCCGTAAACCGGTACAAATCATTTTCATGATTTTTATATATGTATGCTGAGCAACGTCAATGTAGCGACTCCTAGATTACAATCCTCCTAACGCTCAGACAAATACACGAGGAGTCACAGTGCCGAAGCCCAAAGTCTCCTTGTCCGAGTCTTGGCCAACGAACTCTTGCTCATTTTGTGCTGACAAGAAGCCCGAGCAGAGATGCGTCCAGTATGTAGTGGTCAAAGAGCATCCTGTGGACGAGAGCTTGATTGGGTGTGGGGTCTCTTTCGCCTCCAAGGAATACCAGCTGCTGCCGAAACCCGTGAGTGCCTGGAGTTTAGACAGAAACTTTTGCTCATGTTCTTTGTCAGCCCAAAAAACCAAAGCGGCGTAAAGATGGATCATATCGGCAGCCAGCCCCGCCAAAGGAGATTTTGCATCCTCTAGATGAGCGTCTGGGGTTCAGTTTTATAGAAGCCGATACCAATTGCATCCAGAGGTGCGGTCGTCATCTCATCTGGATCGTCGATGAAGATTCTGGCGAAAAAGTGAGGTTATTATCTACTAGATATTCTTGCCAACTCAAACGTAACAGCTGGACTTCGTATTGTATGAAGCTTTCGGAGAAGACCATCTCAAGAAAATGCTTCAGTACCACAACGCTCAAACAAAAGTCAAGCCTCTCGTCCGTGGTCAGCAATTCAATTACTACTCTTATGGAAAAATGTGGGCGTTTGGCACTCGTGCAGCAGCAGGCGGCGCACCTGGAGATGCTCTTTGAATGTATGAAGGCATTTCAGCAGATACATTGGATGCTTTGAATTCAATGTTCAATTACGCAGAGGTTTTTAATTCTTCCATCTCTCTGGTGCTTGTTAGCTCACATATTCTTAGGGATGCCTGATTCTGGATGTCACGACGAAGTCCATATGGCCCGAGCTTGCCAACGACATGAAAACGATAACAGATGAAGCAGATCGACTGGGGCTCACCGGATGCAACCTGTTTGAATGCCACAACTTTACGAGCTGTATCCATAAAGATAACGATGCGACAAAGAAAAGTATCTGCTGCCAACTCTTCCTCCGAGCAAAGACGTGGGAGTTCGCTTTCATGAGACTTCGATACCGCCTGGTTGTTCGTTCGCAATCCAATATGTTGTGGTGAGTGCTTTCCTGAATCCGGCCATAGCTGTTTTCATATGCTGCCACAGGTCATTTGACGGAGCTAAGGAGCATGCCGTCCTGCTGCCCTCGACTGAAGAGTTGACAGCTGAGGAAAGTCAAGAGGAGCCTTACCGTGCTTGGCGTATCCGCGGCGGTGCCAACAATCGACGCAGAGAGTCCCTTGGAAATCATAAAACAGCTCCTGCTATATCTATCCAGAAGGCAGGTGAATACCAGCGTGCCAGGGAATTATCGGCAGAACTAGAACGGTTTTATGATGTCCCAGGCGGTGGGAATTTTATGTAGCTACAATGAATGTTATACGTGTTTGTATTGACAACACTCTCGAGCGACTAGCGTCTGGCGTCTGTCACAGCTGTTGCTCATGCTCCGAAGGTTTACAATGCTCTTCAAACCCAAACCTCAGCCAGATATACACGAAAGCAATTATTTGGATTAGAGAAAGCGGGTAGTGTAAGATAAAAGTCGACAAGGTATACTGGTAGGGACGGTAAGATATAGTAACGTAGATAATATATATGAATTAGATTATTGACAGCAGAGCGGCTGGCGAGAGTGAAAGCCTAAGTGAGCGACAAGAGAGGATGAGAGTGGAGGAGAGGTGGATAAGACCGAAAAGCAAGACTAAGAGGGGTATTCTGGGGAGGTGCAATAATATGGAAAAAGGAGGACAAGAGAACGCGGTGTATGTAGATTCGGTAGATTCAGAAAATTACACATTTTCGTCAAAAGGCCGGGACCAGTAAAAGGCGTCAACCTCGAAGTCAGAAGGGCTCCACGCCAAGAAGTGTTTCGACGTGTGCCGTGTGTAGATGGAGAGATTGCTGCGACCAAATGTCCTCGAAGATCTCGGCGGAGATGGTGGTGTCAAGGAAGATGTTCGAGCACCAAGGGTTGGATGCGGCTGTGGAGTGGCAGCTACGGGAGCGACTGACATAACTGGCACTGCAGGCGGTGCGGAAAGATGGAAGGGACTAGGGCTCGGATTCATGGGAAAGTCTTTGTCGTCTTCGATGGAGAAGACGCTCTGTGCCGGAGAAGCTATAACATAGTTGGGTAAGTACTTGGACTAGTTTGCTGTGGTACTAAACTCACGAGAGCGGGCTTTGGCTTTTCCGGCAGCTTTCTTGGATTGTTGCGGTGGATGAAATTCTGCTACCATTTGAGTCTATAGCCACAGACATATTGGTTTGCATACCGTCATCGCTAATTAAATTCTGCACGGACTCCTCACTCTCGGAATCTTCTTCCATCGTGTAGATGTCGGACTCGTAGTCGGATTTCCATCCGGAGCTATGGTCCCAGACAGCGGAGGGGATTGGATGTGGGGACACTGGAGTTTCGCCGTCAGTAGTGTCCACAGAACATAACTGGTCAACATACCCAAAAAGATCCTGCGATCATCTGACTTGCAATTGGAAGAAAAATAACGGCACATTTCCTTTGCGTCTGGATCGATTACCGGCGAGAGCGAGAGAAACCGATTGTCTCGGATTAAAAAAGCCCACTGGAACTTATGCATAGCATCGAGCGGGTAGTGCTTGTCCATGTAGGCAAAGTACACTGGGAATAGAGTGCGAAACCACTTATCCATTTCGTAGCAGTCCCAATTTTTGTTGAATGATAGGGGTTTATGCACACCGTTAACAGCAAGATGCCGTGTTTCGTATCGTGCTATGTCCACCGATCGTGGGACACCAAACATGGTTCCAGAATCGTCCTGCTATATTGGTGTCAGATCGTATTCTGGGAGTGTTGTACAAACTCACGGCATCCGAGGTCACAATAATTACTTGGCCCATCGCCATAGACCCAGGTACGATCTTAGTAGACCGACTGGATTGTTTTTTCTGTTGAAGTTAGCTCTGTGCTGAAACACCTTGCGAATCGTTACCTTTTTTAGCGGTTCATTTGGTTCAGGAGCATTCGAGTCACGGTGCTTGCGCTTCCTAAACCCGGCGGTGGTTTCAGCTAAGGCTTGAGCTGTAGAGGTAGTGCTTTTGGAAGAAGAGGCTACAGGCACGACAATAGCCATCGAGGAGGAAGCCAGGGTGCTTGTGAGCAGAGAGCTGGGGGCCTGGTAAGACGCTACAATAGATGCAGGTGTTTCCTTGATGACAGACGGCCGCGGTGTGTCGGGGTGGTACCCTTCTGGGTGTTCACAAGTGCAATGCGCATTAGAATCCCCCTTGGGAATGAATCGCCGACAGCGGCACTGAACGCCATTAGCATCGCCGGAGCAATACTGGGTATCCATGGGAGAAGACAGATAACAAATGGAAGTTCGAAAGGATTGTGTGTGGTTGGCAGAATCCGACAGCCAAAAAAAAGGGTGTGGGTGTGCGTGGTGGAAGAACAAAGACAAAACTGCCGTTTCAAGATCAAGGGGCTTGCCGCTGAGCACTGAGTCACCGCGTCACCGTGCAAATCCATTTTGGTGGACAGGATCGTCATCTATCGTCATGCGCGGTGTTCCTTTACTTTGATCACCGGGTGGCTGTGCTAACCCTAGTGATGGAACTCTTTTTGTAGAGCGGTTCACAGAAAAGTTTGAGAGGGACTAAAAGTTTTAAGCGAGAGTTGAACAAAAGTTTTAGAGGGGAGTGAAAAGTTTAGAGATAATGTTCCAGAATATATATATGTACTCTGACATATATGTCGGAACATTTGTCTCTCAGAGTCCAGCGGGATTCCTTCAAGATTATGAGCGGCACTCAAGTTTTATAGCGAAAAGTACATTTATACGCGAAATCATGATGTTATATGAGGAAATATTAAAAGTGCCAACTGACCGCCATACTTTCTGCATCTCCTGCCCTTAGCAAAGATCATGATCAAGTACAGCGTCCCTCCCGAATCTGATTTCCCGCTGAGCTGACGGGCATAACTGCGAACTAGGCACGTTCCTGGAGTCATTGCACAATCGTATGTCACGTTTCTCTTCCCAACCTCCGCCACTTCCCTGCCCCCCTCTCTCGTTCTCGCCCCACATCCTCTCCGTTCTTCTCTTGATATCCTCTTAAAATACATCTCGATTTCGACCCACGATACTCACACGCAGTTCTTCTCCCGCTCCATGACGACCGGCGTCCTTGCGCGCGCCACTCTCACCAATACACTCTACCGCCGTGCGCTACACCTCACCCCCGCCGCGCGCCTCCGCCTTCCGAACAGTGCGGTCGTGAACCATGTGAGTCCTGATGTTAGCAGGGTTGACGCTGCGGCGCAGTGGTTTGTAAGTAGTTGGTTTCTCCTCCCTTCTCCCCAAAACAAATATCCGCGTCTTGTTATTATTTCCGAGAATTTGGAACTTCGTCTTTTTCTTCTTTGAAACGTGAAAGGAACACGCTGACAGGTTTATATACAGCACGCAGCGTGGACGGCGCCGATACAGACGATGGTTTGCTTGATCATCCTGCTCGTCGAGGTGGGAACCTAATTATTTCTTACCCCCGTGCGGCTCCTTTCTTCTCAATTGCTCACGAATATCGATTATTTGAACAGCTCGGACCCTCCGCCCTGGCAGGCTTTGCGCTTTTATCCTCATTATCCCACTCCAAGAACGGATTATGGACCAGCAGTTCCGGTATAGGAGGGAGAGCATAAAACGGACTGATAAACGGGCAGGAAAGGTGAGTTTTTGTTCAGTTTAAATCGAGTCCTTGGCTTCGTCGCGCATTATTATTTCCCCCATTCCTCTCTCATCTCGAGAATATTCTCAAGAATATCACCCATCCCGGACGTTTCTGCTCCTCATCTATTCCGTCGAGATCCATTTTTGCTCATATACTTCCTTAATGTGCGTCCTGGCACATCTCCAGGTCCTCGAAGTCGTCTCCGCCATGCGTGTCGTCAAGTACTTCTGCTACGAGGGGAGCTTCCTAAACGACCTCTTCAATATACGGAAGCAGGAGCTCAAGGGCATCAAAAACATCCAGCATTCGCAGAGCTCGAAATGCGTCCATTCATCTTCCGCTCATTCGTTTACTTTGTTCGATGTTTCTTTCTTTCTACTTCGTTCAGCGTTGCTTCCGGATTTCTCTTCTTCGCCGGGGGATCCGCAGTATATCTATAGGACGTGATCCTTTTTCTGGACTTTTCTTTTTCTTGCACTCGCACGCACAAGACTTTTTTTTGCTGTCTTTGGTGATCAAAATTCGCAACGTGTTCATCCTTCCCTTCTTTACCATGTTTTCACTTACATCTACATTATTGACCCAACGTATAGCATCGCCTTGGCGTTCTCCCTCCCGGTCCTCGCCGCAACCCTCGCGTTCGTCACTTATACGGAGACGAGCAAGCAGTTCGACGTCGCCGTGGTCTTTGCGAGTTTTTCACTCTTCCAGGTTTGTATCCGCTCTTCCTTCTCCTCTTCCCTCACCCCACTCACTCACCCCCTTCTTCCAGCTCCTTCGCCAACCAATGATGTTCCTCCCGCGCGCCCTCTCCGCCATCTCTGACGCGCGCACAGCCTTCGCGGGCCTCTCACTTCAATGGTTCAACGCGCCACTTCGGGATGCCGAGTCCTTCGTCATCGACCGCGACGCCAAGCAGGAGGGGAAGGCGGGGATGGGTGTGTGGGCTCGCGGGGTGGCGTGGGCGTGGGAGGCGGGGTAAAGCCGGAAGAGGACGACGGGAAGGATAAGAAGAAGAAACACTCGAAGCACTCCGAGAAAGAGAAGGAGAAGGCGTTGGACGCAGACAGCGACCTTGAGCCTTTCGCACTTCACGACATCTCCCTCGCAGTCCCGCGCGGGAGTCTCGCAGCCATCGTCGGGCGCGTGGGGAGCGGAAAATCGAGTCTGCTGCAGGGACTGATTGGGGAAATGATGCACCGCCGGACGCGGAGGGCGGATTGCCGAGGCGGGGACGTATCCCGACCTCATCGCGCGCGGGGGTGAGTTTGCGAGGCTGGATCGCGAATTTGGGGGGGCAGCGGCGAAGGAGAGCAGTGAGGAGGGGGAGGAAGAGCAACCGCAGTTGCAGGTGGTCAGCGTCAAGGATGCCAAGAAGCGCAGTGAGGGCACCAAGGGAACGGGCAAGCTCGAGGGGAGGCTAATGGTCAAGGAAACGCGCACGACTGGCAGCGTCGCGTGGAGCGGTACGTGGTAAAGTTTATCGCTCCCGTGCTTTGGGAGATGACACACTTGGGCAGTATACGGATACTACATGAAGTCCGGCGGGGGATGGCTATCCGTGCCGGCTATCGTCCTCGCGGCAATCGTCATGCAGGGCAGTGCGGTAGCCAACTCGTATGTGCTCGTGTGGTGGCAAGCCAAGTGAGTGATGACTTCACTGTTTTGCACGGCAAACGCTGATTCGGACGCAGCACGTTTCAGAAACCGTTCTCGTTTTACCAAATATTGTATGCGCTCCTTGGTATTGCGCAGGCAGCATTCACGTGGTTAATGTGGGTTGAAATTCTTGAAATTCTGTCCCCCACTCAGTGTTCACGCTAACTGCGTATTCAGGGGGTTCCTCATGGACCTATTCCCCGTCGAGGTCTCAAAGAATTTGCAACCGCACCTCACTCGTCGACATATTCCACGCTCCGATGTCCTTCTTCGGTATGTTTACGGAGTCCACCTTCCCCCTTATAATTGATCAATCTTTCGTATAGACACCACTGTAAGTGCTGTCGGTCTAATGTATTTCCAAAAGATTTTGACGCATATTCAGCCCATGGGTCGCATCATCAGCATTGTAGGTGCTCACCATCTGAGTCGCTTGTTGTGACTGACGTTGTTCGTAGTTTGGAAAGGACATCGACAGTACACTTGTCAAAGTCTCTATTCTCCAGCGCTAACCGTATTTCTTTGTAGCCCTAGACAACACTCTGCCAAGTATGTACATTTGGTCTTTCGGTCTGCATGTCGCTCATCTGCATGTTCTTAGTGTCCATGCGAATGTGTATGTCTCTCATCCCTTGAGTGCTGCGATATCCGCCGATCTCCTTTCAGTCATTTGGTCCTGGCCCAGGTCATCGGATCCGTGATCCTCATCACCATCCTCGAGCACTACTTCAGTGAGCCATTCATTTCAATTGAGTTGCAGTTTCTGACTCGGTGTTCACAGTTGTCGCCGGCGTTCTTATCGTGTTCGGATTCACGTACTTCTTGCAGTTCTACCGCTCCAGCGCGCTCGAGATGAAACGACTTGACTCTATCCTGCGCTTACCTCTCCGAGTCGCTCACTGGTGGGTTCCTCCTTCTCGCCGCGCTTTAATTCTCTAATTTAAATATCGTTGTGCATGCAAGGGCTGCCGACGATTCGAAGCTACGGCGGAATATCCCAGTTCGTCCGGGACAACAAGTACTACATCGATCTCGAGAACCGTGCGCTCTTCCTGACGGTCACGAATCAGCGGTATGTTGGATGTTCGACTAGCAGTGTTAAATTTCTCAGGTGGCTTGCGGTGCGCTTGGATGCGGTCGGTTCAATTCTTGTATTCCTGGTAAGCAACCATTTGGATACAAGAGGGCTTGCTGCAGCATTGTAGGTTGGAATATTCGCCGCCGTGAGGATGGGATTGGTCCAGGACAAATCGGACTGATATTGACATACACGAGTAATGAGGCTCTTATCATCCGGCCTTAGTACTAACTACCTTTTCAGCATCCTTGACACAAATATTTGCGGTCAGCACGAGATCGTCCGCCGAGGTGGAGGTAGGTCCCGTATTGTTTTTCCAAAAAGTTGATAACTGACATCGATCCAGAATTACATGAACTCTGTTGAACGAGGTAAGCTGGAAGAACTCACCGGCTCGAATACTCTAACCGGCTGCAGTGGTTCACTATGCGACGTCGTACCTAAGGAGGCTTCACATGCAAGCACCCCAGAGAAGCCCACGGCCGACTGGCCCGCACGTGGCGCAATTGAGTTCAAAAATGTCTCGATGGCGTACAGACCCGGACTGCCCAACATATTGCACGGAATATCGCTCCACATCAAACCTGGAGAGAAGATTGGTGTTGTTGGGCGTACGGGCGCCGGCAAGCCTTCTCTTACCCTCTGTCTGCTACGGATCGTGGAGTATTTGGGTCAGATTGTCGTCGACGAGTGCGCCAGCACCCCGTACATCCATCCTCGCTGGCTGACCACTTTACAGTGTGGCTATTGGGAAGATTGCTACAGTATTGCGCGTGCGTGTGGGCAGTAGGCTGATATCTTACAGGGCTAACGGACTTGCGTTCCAATATCGCGATCATACCACAGGAGGTGCGTAGTCGCCTCCCTGCTTTGCGTACTACAACCCGCCGATAAAATCCACACAGCCGACATTATTCAGCGGTACATATTCTTTAGCACGGCGGTGGGGTGCACTTATCCGATGATTTTAGGCACCGTGCGCGCCGCACTCGACCCATTCCCCAAATACGACTATACACGGCTGTGGGATGCGCTACGGCGCTCTTATCTAGTCGAGACGCGGCCCTCCACACCCATAGATCCGGAAACTACGGCGGAGACTAGTTCCTTCTGGGTCAATATTCTGTCGTTATCTTTTCAATATGTCGTGCTTGTACCCCTTGTCGCGCTCGCTCGCGCGCCAAGCCCGAACTATGCGCCTCCCGGATCAACGGGTAACTGTCAAAAGGATTACCTTGTCAAAATTCGGCATCTTCCGTTACGTTCGACATCGGTCTCAGCCACTCGGTACCGCCGACTCGTGGTCCGCCCGGACGTCTGACACGGCTATCTTACTTCCCGATTCATTCCCCTTAATATGGCTTTCTTTTGCTGCAAGAAATTCCGCTGATCTATCTTCGACCTGAACAGCGTATGCACACCCTGTTGTACTGCGGAAGCTCTCGTTGCATCGACGGAATCGGGACGGGGGGCGGGTGTATAAAATGATTTTTCGATTTTCAATGCATTAACAAGCATAGCTTCCCCCAACGTTGCTACTCAAGCCCGTCCTCCTGCCCGGATTGCATGTTGTGAGCTATACGTCTATGCCATTCAGCATGATCATCGGGGTTGGGCTGGCGAGGCATGTCAAGAATATCAGCGGCGCGTTGCACCCTAGCGTTGGGGTCTTGAATAAGCTCCGCAGCAATGCGGTCGGTGACGAGGGTCGTCTTGGCTTGGCCTGTAGTCACTACTCGGGTCCCACCATGACTGCAAGGCCCCAGATGAGTGGGAACGGCGCTCAGGGGCAGTCCCGAGGAGCAATGCGCGCAAATAAGTAGTTTCGCTCGGGTATTGAAGCGTAACATTGCTGCAGAGTGGGGGAAGAAATCAGTTCGGAGGAGATCGGAGTTTGAAGCGTCATTTGCTCCATTGTTTCGGTGAGTTCGTGGATATTGGAGGTTTCTTTGGACCTGTAATTTGCTCAAGACCCGTCCGTTTGCGGTGACAATCAGGCACTCACAAATTCTGGAGGTGGCTGAGGAGGAGTGTTCAGGGAGAAACCGGTCGTTTGTGGCAAGACGTACAAGACTTCCTCTTGCATTTCACTGCTCTCTTCTGGACAACTTTAAGTTCCCGCCTGAGATCGACGCGCGTGGCATACCTACTCCAAATATCTTCGAGTACTCGTCTAAAAAGTCGACAGATTCAGGGTCGGGATCATCATGCAAATCCACGTCTATATCGATATCCTCTTCGCTATCGTCCGTGCCTTCGTCATCGCAATCGTCTTTGAAACGTGCTCAATAATCGTCTGTGATACGCCAGACAAGACTATGGTTTACCTGAAGCAATTGCCGCCCGGATTTCGGCAATTTGCTCTTCGGTCAGTTGGCCATGAAGCGCCGATATCGGTTCTGTTCTACAAAAAAAGTCAGGCTAGGAACAATACACAACAATGCCAAGCCTTGCATGTGGATTTCCTTCCCCCCTGTACTTGTAACAATGAGCAGTCGCTGGGATGGTTTGACCAGATTTGACAGGAGTGAATGATATGCTTCGTGGGCATCGTGCTCGTCTGTTCTCTCTGGTTGTGCTGTATCGTCAATAAGCAAGGTTTTCGAGGAATTGAGTAAATGTGGCATGTTGCGGCTTTGCGGTACTGGAGGGCGAGAACTTAGAGTGGGGCGGTATCGAGGTTTGGCCATCGAAGTCACAGGGCATGAGGATGGTCGGAGAAAAGGTGGCGGTTGCCACCTCGATCATCTGATAACGTTAACACTCGGAACATTCGGCACCGATGAGCGCGGGCATAAGTAGGTCTTGTTATTATCCAGGTGAGATTGCGCAAGTACTTGTGGGAGCAGATTCCACAAGCCGATAAGGGTCAGTCCCTCATCCTACTAGTGTCTATACTGTATCTAGTTCCTGCTGTCCCGGGGATTTCATGCATCCTGCAAATAATCCCCCTGACCTCAGTTTTTCTTGGTTCAACTTGGTTTTTTTGCACCTCCTAGGCATAACTGTATACTACTGCCCTAGGACATAAAGGGTGTCCCCTTCCCCCAAGAAATCCCTCCACAATTTCATCCCCGGACCCTGAAATCCCTTGTCAGTCCAACCAAATATTCTGTAAAGGCTGCCAACCTTTTTCAAAAAAAAAAACCATTTTCCACCTGCTTGCCTTGCATTTTGAACACACCAACATGGTTGTCAGGTTTGGGAAATCATACTCACCCATTTTCAGCCCTCTATGACACCTCCCTGCTGAGATGCATGCCCTGGAACCAGTAGTTGGGTGAAATTTTTATTTTTTGGCCTGTTCCTCATATCACAACCCCCACAGAAAGATTTTGGCCTATGTGTCTTGGTAACAAATACTCCCCTCGTCGATAACTACCTGCCCATACCAAAATCACATTTTTTGAGTAAGAATTGCCCCTGCAATGAATATAATTACGCCAAAACTATTGATGCGAGAACGCGCTTTGACCGGTTCCCACGCTTTCCCCACAACTTGCCCCATGATTGCATCAAAGCTTGGCTTTCGGCCCCTTCCACCCCAGTTTCCCACACTTCCCCCAGCCAATAAATCCTGCCCCGAAAGAGCCGCCCCATCATCCCCGCCCGGAAATCGCCGCCCCGCTCGTGTTTACATCACATCCCCATCCCCGCCCCATCATCCCCGCCCGGAAAGCGCCGCCCCACATCCCCCGCCCCATCATCCATGCCCGCCCCAGATTCCCGCCCCATCAGCCCCGCCCGGAAAGAGCTGCCCCGCGGCTAATCCCCGGAATCCCCACCCCATTATCCCCTGCCCCATCAGCCCCCCGCCCCTATTTGCTTCCGGACAATGCCGCCCCGCAATTATGCCCATGCCGCCCCGCCTTCATGTGAACACCGCCCCAGCGCATTCACATGCCTCCCCACACATCCCCCGTCGGATCATCCCACCCCCATTCCTCTGTCTCTGGTCCTCTCCCCTTCTCCCTCCTCCGGGCTTCCCCGCACGCCAAATTCCCCTCTCTTCCGGCCATTTGCGCTTTCCTACTTGCCCCCCGCCAACCCTCCGTTCAACTCCCGGGCGCGGATCAAGAGGCTGTGCACCATCAGCCTTCTTGTCCGCTACACCCACTAGCGCGGCCGTGCCCTTGTCTGCTCCGCTGCCATGCGGTACCGCTCCCTCCCAACAGCTCTGTGTCTATGTCGCCCGCCTTTGCGTCTCCACCCGTGTCCGCGCCGCCACACACGTCCCGTCC
This sequence comes from Mycena olivaceomarginata, assembly GCA_029378375.1. Lineage (NCBI taxonomy): Eukaryota > Fungi > Basidiomycota > Agaricomycetes > Agaricales > Mycenaceae > Mycena > Mycena olivaceomarginata. Next base: position 94,101 of record JARKIC010001455.1, on the reverse strand, counting down.
TGTCCTGTCGCGCCGCTGCGTCATCTCCCTTTCCCCATTCCGCCTCACGCCCTCCTTCCGTTGCCTGCCACCCCAGTGCCGTTCTGCCTCCACCTGCGCCTGCTCCTCGCCCCCGTGTCTATCTCAACACACCGCTGCCGCTCCGCGTCCACATCGCCCGAGTCCCTCATATCAGCAGCATACTCCATTGCTAGTCAACCTGCTAGAAGCTGGAAGCTGGATCGATCAAGGGAAATGTGCAGCTGCCCTCAGTCATATTCACAGTGCGACATCTATTGCCCAATCTCCTCTAACGCTGATCTCGCCGTTCTCGTTTCAGCCCGAACACACCCAACACGCTTTTCCTCGTCGATTCTCATTGCAGCTTCGCTTTGCCATCGCGCATTGGCATCCCTTGTGCTCCTGGCTGACGCTTTGGTCTCTGAGCACCCCAGCCACACCTGTTCTGTGCAGATGCGAATACGCATCTCGTCGTGGGTGCGACTTGGAGCCCGGGCTGTGCCTCCAGGTCGCAAGTATTACGTGTGTGGTGCTTTCGAATTCGCCGTGTGTCAGCGGGATATCGGTGCGTTTTTCCTCCCTCTCTTTCCTTATTCTCCCTGCGGCCGAGTCCATCTCCCGCACCAATACTCGCGTCAACTCCCGCGTTGGCACGGCTCCAGTTCTGCGGTTTGGGAGCACAGCGGAGCAGCACGTCTCCTTTCCGCGGCGACACGCTCATCGAGTCCCGTCTCCACTTCTGCGCCGTCTGTCCGCACCCGCCGCCGCGTCAACCCCAACCACACTACGTCCGCATCCCTCTCCTGCAGCCCTACCTACCCACGCCTGCAGCCCTACCTATGCCTGCAGCTCTACCTGCCCCTGCTGTTGCGCCGCACCACCTCGCTTCCGTCTCGCCTCGCCTCTAACCCGTCCCCGCACATCTGATGAACATCGACGGGGCCCCATTCCCCGCACGCCACGTCCCCTCGCCGCCGTCTCCCTGCAGGCGCGCTTCCCGCTTCCAATGCCGATCCGTCTGTCGCTGTAATTAATGTGCAGCTCCCTCCCCTATTCCGCCTGCAGCCCCGCGCTCGGATCCACCACGGCACTGCCCTGGTCAATCGGATCTACCCCCGCTCGTGTTCTCTCTACCGCATCCCGCCTCGTCCCCCTACTCGCCCGCCCATCTCTATCACACAGCGTGACCTGGGCATTTCTGGGTTCTTGTCACTACTGGTGATGGAGGCGCCGACCGGAAAGGTTCTGGAATGGTACGGCTGTTCAGGTGCGTTGTAATGTGAATGGGCGGTTTCATTCTCATATCGTTACAGGATTAATGTCGAACCTATACCTGCTTTATTTTCGCCCTACCGTGAATCACCACATTTCGCTAAAATGCTCTGGATTCTGCACATGAAGTGAGCTGCTGTTTCTCGTTCCCCCCGCGGTGTCTTATTTTTCTAGACCGAACTCCGTCTGGAGCTTCCTCCTGCCTTTCAAGGCTGCCGCACAAATCGTCCTCCCAGTTTCCCTAGTCACCGAGATGCTCAAAAATTCTGATGCCACACGGTTCATCGTGAACCTTCTTCCAACCGCGATCCAAGCAAGTTCCTTATTTCACTCATACCAAAACCCTCGACGAGGGGACCCTCGCACACCTGGTCCCAGCGCTCATTGAGCGCTCGGAAATCATCAAGGACGCCATTGTACGCCCTTCAATTCGTTCTATCCTATATTTATCCAATCTGACACTTAGCTCAGGAGTTACATCCTGCTCTCTGCACTGGCACGGGTATGCCAGCTTGCCCCGGTAGCTTTGAGGCCTATCATCAACGTGATGGCCAGCTCTGCGTCCCGGGTTGCCACCAACCAATTCTTCAACGCCGTGGTCTCTATGAGCAAGGCCACCACCAACTGGCTGCAAGTGCATATTCTGTGTATGCGGCTAGGATCCCCCGTCCGGCGGGATTGGCCTTGCATTGGTTCGAGATCGAGTCAGCTGCGGTACGTGTCGTCAGCTGAACACCGATATGATCTGGACTTATTCCCGCTATTCAGCTCTCTGAAGGATCGCTGTACGTCAAGCTAATACGCGCCGTATACGAGCTAGCAAATTCCACCTCCACTAATCCTCTCCCCACGGTCGGACTCCTCGCCGAAATTTTCTCCTACCTCAAAGACGACGCCCTCGCTTTCCTCACCGGCGTCTGGACGACTTCCCGCGACTCGACACCCGACCTCTGTTTGCTCGCCCTGCGACACGCGGCGGCGTTCCTGGAGGCGCACAACAAAGAGGCGGACGGCGTGGTTCTCCCCGCGTTGGTCATATCTGCCAAGTGCTGATCCGGAGACTCGTAACTCGCACCCGACTCAGTCCTCCACAACGTCGTGCCAGTCTTCACTCATGGGATCCAATGTTTTCCATCGCGACGATTCCTACAGTTTCAAAGTCGTTCAAAAGGTACATCATTTCTTATCTGATAGAATACGGAAGCTCATGAGCGTCCGAAGACCATCGACAACATACTTCCTGTGATGATTTCTTCCTTCAACATGCTTACTCGGCGCGTTTGGATCTTTACCTTGCATCCAGAGACTTCTTTTGTGTCTTCACGGATATTTCGATCACATACCGCGTCACCGTCGCACGAGGTTTGTCTCCTGCGACCCCCCCGTCCCGTCGTACACACACGACGCCACTGCCGCCGTTGTCCGTGATTCCCCTGCGCACGTGCCACCATCCCCGTCGACAGATACAGGAGGTAAATCAAAGCTGACCGGTACGTGAACGGCTTATATTTCATCTATCATCCCATCCTCCTTTATATTATCCGTTAATATTCTTCCCTACCTCCACAGGGCCTCTCCACCGTTGTGTACGAGCTGCCGTCCCGTGTCCCAAGCGCCGTCTCAGTATTATGGCCGTCCCCTCGCAGAATGCATGGCGATCAACTTGCACGCGCGTGCATTCCCACCTCCAATACAATGAAGCGGTGGCCACTCCCCAGCATCGGTGGCATGGGCATGGGCGGCACCAAGGGCTGGACGTCCGACTCCGGGTGGGTATGTATGCTGAGGACGAGCCACCGCTTGCCGGCAATGGCGTTGGGAAGGGTTGGGGGTGCGTATTTCTGGCTTCTTCGTTCTCGACCGTCTTTTTCTTCTGCTTATTTTCTTGTTTTTCGATTTCTTTTTGCGTTGTCTCTTTTCGTTTGTATTTCTTTCCCCGCCGCCCCTGCGTTTCCCTCTCTTTCTTCTCTTTTAAATTTCTCTTCGTCTTTTTATCTCTGCATCCCCGCATTGAAGCGGTCCGGCACCTACATGCGTATTTCCTTTTTGGGAACCCCTGCACTTTTTCATTCATCCGCGTTCTCGACGACGGGTAAAATTGGAGATTTGCGCTTCCCGGAGGTGCTGACTGGGCGGTGTGGGCTGCTGCAGGGAGGGTCTTTTGACTTTGATTCATTTATTCGCCAGCACGACTTGTTTGGTTGGTCGCGTTCTCGAGAACGCGTACGAGCGGCGCTCAGCCCTTCGCGGAGGTGATTCCTGGAGGGTGGGGACGCTGCGGCCCGAGGAGGTTTCGCGATTGGGTGGAGATTTTTTCATTTTCGGGTCGAGAAGGGGGGGAGGACTTTACTTGTTCTCGCTTTACTTCTGACGGGGCTCTCCATTTTTTGAGGTCTGGAGGTCCGAGGGTGTCGATATTTGTGCGCGTTCTCAAGGGTGCGGATGGGGTTTAACCCTCGCAGGAGCAGTGTCGTTGGTTGTTTGCACAGTCGCGCGCGGCTGAGTTTGCGGTTGATCGGGGTTGACAGCGATCAACAAAGTTCGATCGTAGCCCCTAGAATCGACAATGACAGATCCTGGGCGAAATCCTGATGTGGGAGGGGAGGGCATACGCGACCATGTCGTGCAGCGAATGCCAATGCTGTCAGTGCAGGGTTATGAAGTTGTGGTCAGGCGGATTGACCGGTAGAGGCGCACGTGCGGCGGAGTGTGGCTGCTGCGCCTCGTCATCCGATCTTACGGTGGTCGGCGGTGGCACGAGCTTGAAGGTGCGAACGCGCTGTACAGTGTCTTTTACATAAGTGAGTGCGTGGTGCACATGCTCTCAGATCGCAGCACATGCTCTCAGATTGCAGCACTGCGAGTCCGTCATACGATGGGCTGCGGCAGTGAGCGAGTCAAGCGGGATCTAATCCGCTGAGCTTCACGTTCTACATTCCGACTTCAGGTATTGTTTGGCTCCTGCGCGGTGGTACATTCTTCGGAATCTTGGATGAAAGACTCGGCAGCATTCTTTGTCGCCACGACGGCTGTTCCTGCCTGGAATCTGACAATTCAATCTCTGACCACATGTAATCTAACGCGGTCCTCGGTTCAATTCTCTAGGATCCAACCCACAGATGCTCCCTGAGATCTTTGATCTCAAATGCTTGGCCTGCTCAACATTGTCCAAACTTGTGCTTCAAGTATGTCTTCCCGATATTTCTCGTTCTCAAACTTACTGAAATTTCTACAGAACCTGCATCTTGGGAATGTGGCGTGGGAGCTTAGATCACATAAGGTTATCACCGTGACGGCCGTCTGCATATTCCCAAGCTCCGAGTTTGCCTCATCGCAATATTTTTGCAGGCATTTTTTAACGCGACATGAGCAAGACATGAGCATAAAATGTTCTGCTCACCACACCCAAGTCTACATACAAATTGCTAGCCGTTCCAAAGAGTGTCCGGACTCACAATGCAATTCCGACTTGGTATGACCTGGTATGTTTGTCCGATTAGAAACCTCTAACATAATAGCAACTCATTCCTTATGCTCGGCTACTTCCGAGGTACGTTATTTTTCCGATTTCAATGACTTTGGCTTACCATCTCGATTCCTCACTTACTATCAAGTGTCTTGAGTGAACGGCAAAGAGCACTCTCGAAGCCGAAGCTATGCTAGTATGATTCGAGGTACGTTCGGCTTATCGGCTGGAATCAACGTCAACTCACTTGTATTAGATCTACATATTCTCCGCTTGAGTCTGCCGAAAAAGGTTCGTTTCGACTACATTACTGGATTTCTTGCCATACTGACCCGAAGTGCTCAGATGTCACAGCCGTGCGGTCAGACTTGAAGTCTTGAACGCCGGAACTATGATTATATAGACTATCGTGCGTTCGCATTATTTCTATCCTTTCATCCTTACTGACTTGAACCTCGGAGCCAGTTACTATCCACGATGATCCGGACACTCAGAACTTTGTCCGTGGAACTCAAAGTAAGCCTTTGAACGCTTTTTCACACAAAGTTTCTCCAGCCTAACTTTCGACCCTCAGATCCGTTGTAATTCCTTTAACCCGGATTCGGATGCCTCCGAAGGCTAGGAATAGGCTACATACGACAGGGGGGGTGTCATATGTAGCCTATTCCTAGTCAACGTCGCATTATTCCACTCTGGCCCGTAACGCCTCTTTCCCTTACCGTCCCACTTTGCCATTCACCGACTCGATTCGTTGACCAGGCTGCCTGGTTGCAGTTTTTCTCAGTCAGGCGGTTTGTAGGGCGGTATACGCTCGGATGAACGCCGGTGCGTCGCTCTTATAAGTCAAGTCGTTCTATTGACTGACTGGTCCACTTGTTGCAGGGCATATACGGCGCTTTTTTCCGGCTCGTCCCTTCATTTTTGACTTGGGTTCAGTTTTACTGGCTTTACTCTTGAAGCCATGTTCAACCCTCAAGCTTAACTGGTACGGCGCTCTATTGTATCTTATGCTTACTACTGACGCTCACTTCCTCTTGGCAGGCCCCAACTCTGCTCGTTCACTACTAGGTACGTTCCTTTTCATTTCCATTTGCTTCGAACCAACTGACTTCGTAACCGCAGAATTGCGCTCTACCCAAGGGTTGCTCGGCCGCCAACACCAGGTATGCATTCATTTTTCTTTACCTGGAGCTTCTTACTGACTTGAGTTCGTCTCTAGTTATCTCCCCTACCGCCTCGTTATTCAAAGAGCCGTGACGGTGGTAGTGGAAATTCTACCGCGTGCGTTGCCTTTCAGTTCTTTTCTACTCCGACTGACTTGACTTTAGATTTCAATCTACTCGCGACAGCCCGGTCTTGAAGGGTTGATATGATTGTAGTCCCAGATGCGTCTCGTTCTACTCTGCTATTCATGTTACTGACTCCCTTGCCTCGTCTGCTCCAGGAGCCGTCAAGCTTACTCTGACATTGAAGTCTTGTCAGCCTCGGTACGTTTACCTTGCTCGCGTTCGATCCCTACTGACTGGAATTATTTTGATAGCCTTCGTGTAGTACTTCCTTCGACTCGCGCTCGTTCCACTGATACTTTACAGAATATATCAGCAAACTCGGTGTTAGACTATTCCCTATTGCTATAGTTATGGTACACGCCATCTTATCCATTCATTCATTCATTTATTTGACTGACTACATACCTTGTCTACACTCTAGTCGCTTTCAAGTTTACCTCGAAACTCCAGTCTTGCTCTCAACATGCGTCGGGATGTTTTCCTTGCCGGCGTTCAATCACCGACTTACTGAAACTATCTTGAACGACTATCACTATCAACTTGGTCCTGGGTGCATTCCCATCATTTCCTCCCAACTTTCTTTTCAACTCTGCACTGGCCTGACGTATACGGCTCTCAATCGCATATTTTTGATTCATTTAACTCCGACTCTAAGCCAGAGACGATGGGAGATATGTCCCCACCTTGATTTTCTTCATTCAATTCACTGACTTGCGCTTTATAGCTTCAGCTTAACTACCATAGCCGACTTGCTGCCTTGCCTCGGCGTTCAACTGAGTAAGTAAGTGGTATCAATTTCAACACCACTCTGTTCTAGCTATCTATCAATTCGTTGGCCTTCGCTCACTCCCGGATAATCAACTCTCGCAAGGTGAGTTAAGGTCTTGCTTGTTTTTGCGCTGGTTGATTTGGAGCTGACTATATGAAATCAAGATACCTTGCACGACGCAACGCGACTGAACGCAACGCCCAACAACTGTAAGTCTATCACTCACGATTCCAATTCAAAACTGACTGACTTTTAAACTCGGCGCAGTGCCCCGCTCGATTGCAGCGTCCTCCAGACTCAAGTGTGGAGCACGTCGAACCCATCTCGGCGCCGCTGCGATTATCATCGTAGACATCTATTTGATTCGATCCGAGACAACGTTGGTGAGTAATCTTTTGCAACCTCGGGCTGACTATCATTCTAATACTGGTCAAGACATCTAGGTGGACACTGGGGAGTGGAGCGGCTTCAGAGCACTCAATCGGTAAGTCTATTATTTGCCTTTTCTCAATGTGATCACATTGCAAGACTGACGTTGCGATGCGCAGATTTATTCGAGCGCGCGGTGTTCGAGAACGTCCCCACAGTCCTACGATCCAAGCCAACGCTTACTCGCATGGACTTCGGATAGGCGACACAGAATGAAGGGAGTATTCCCTTTCAAAGGTATTTTACACTCCTCGTTCCAATCTCTGCCTACGCGTACACCAACTGACTTCGTTTCTCTCTTTTTTAGACTCTTTGAATCCCTGTGTTGTCCCTTTAAACTCTGTTCTCCTTCTACTGCGAGTTCTTCAAGTTCTCGACGTCCATCGCCGGTCCTTCCCGTCCGTTGTATCAAGCCGCGATCGACGAAATTTGTCCTGCCGCCCTCGACTGAGTACCTGCACCATTCCCACTTGCGAAGCTTGACTCTGACAGAATAAATTGGGTACGTCCCCGTTCTTTTTCCCTTTCTTCATTCTCCTTCCAGCACCGACTCCCCTCTATATCACGACGCAAGGTACCACCCTCGGTTCTGTGCTCTACCATTTGCATCCACGCGCACGCGTCGCACTAATGTGGATTCCTGGGATCTGCGACTGCTGCGTGTCGCTCATTGGTTGTTTCGTGAAACTCTTATTTACCTTTTCTGTCCTGGCGCGTTCGTACTTGAGGTGCGCTGAGTTCCCAATTCTCGCCCATTTGAGTGCGTCTGATTATTGAAAGAAGGATCTACATCTCACAGGCGTTTCCCTGCGCTAACCTGCTCTCCTTACGCGGAAACAAATGTTCGACGTGCGTTATCATCTTCGACTATTATTTTGACAGTACTCAGTTTCGTGAGTAATTCCGCTGCGTCAAATTTCTCACCCGTGCATTGTTTTTACTCCGAACTCGCTGGGCCTCCAGCCCGATCCGCGCTGTACTAGAACCAAATCTCGATTGGCAAGAATTTGTTTTGCGGTTCGCCCATGTTCAATCATTTGCGCACCACAAGCCATCCTGTAATGTCCTATTCCACACGCCGGCCCTCTGCCCCTGCCACAACGGTGAAACCGGTTTATAAGTTGGGGGGTGCTAACGGGTTCAACTACAGCATCAAATGGGAAACGGTTTCTAAACGCCCATCGGCAGAGAATATCAGCCAAGCCAAAAATCAGTTACCCGGGATTTGTATTCGTAGGTTCGTATGTATTGGCTAGGACGCACGAAGAGAAGTTCCCGAACCCGAAGCACAGTGTAGCGGTGGGCCAGCATCAACGTATGCTCAGAGACGTGCAACCCAGAATTCTTCGGCAAAAACAACGAAAAAAAGTTGATGTTCGAGAATGGCCACCCAGCGTCTATCCAGCGGCTGACTTTCACCCGATGACTCTAGATACACCAGAAGAAAATTAGGCCGTCCTTTGAATCGCACCAGACCAACCCAGTGAGCAGTGAAAACCAAGATGAGCGTTGCGAAGAGATGACGATTGATGGCTTGATCCACCGGGTCACGGTACAGCCACCGTGACCGTTCCTACCCTCCTCTTCCATGGCGTGTTTCATCCGAAGGCGATTGAACTCTTGCTACCCGACTACGGATATCCCAGCGGGAAGGGAAGGGTCCACGTTTGGCCCGAAACTGAGTCCGACAGGCCGGAGAGTGGGCAAAAAGATTCCAATTCGTGTGCGTCCCTTCTTTTGTACTCGAATTACAGTCGCTTATCGGCTTGTATATTCAGGTGTTCCGGCCATATTACTTAGCGTTAGTACGGCCTTCAATCCCCCGGTGGTACCACTTTAAGACGCGCCGAGCATTTTTCCATCACACCGTGCATGACTAGCTCCTTGCTCGAGTTCCCGAGATGCAATGGCAGAGTAGCTTTCTTGTGCGTCCGTTTCATTCGCAATGCGATCCAAACAAATTTCTCTTAGACACAGCCTCAGTGGGATCGTTGCAGTTCAATGTATAATATTCTTCACATTGTATCCCGATGAGTCGAGCTTCAAGACCCCTATGCTCGCGACCGTATGGTTCGTGTTGTGTCTCGCTCCCCAAGGTCCACTCCCCACCCACCATTCCGCATGTAGGACCCTAGATGTGGCCCAGTCTGCTTTCGGGCCCAGTCTGCTTTCGGCGGGGCGTCTCTTTTCGATTGCTTCATCGTTCGCTTCCGCGATGCGACTTTCATGCCCACCATTATTTCAGGGTGCGTGTTTTTTCCTTTCTCCCAACGTGGCTGACAGCTCATTTGATACGCGTTAGATCTATTGCCGTACGTCATTGTATATCGCCGAGCAACTTCGCGTGATGCTGATACTGCCAGCAGCTCAAGATCCTCCTCACTATGCGTTTTCCGGGTGCATTCTACCGCCGACAGCACTAGCGCTCAAAGTATGTATCGATACTCAGGCCACGCAAAACATGCGTTGTATGCCTGGTTGTCATTCCTGATTCTATTCACTTCCTGATCTCATGACGAGCAACAAACCAGATTTTACGCCCAGAAAATCCATCGCCGTAAGTTTCTCCGTGCTCTCCCTGCGGTATCTTGGTCTCAACTGAATGCACCCCTCTGCAGCGAGTGACAAGAATGTGCTGATCAGCGGTCCCATTGTATGCGGGTCTCTGTCTGTGTGAGTGTGCTGTTTGTACATCGGGAAACGATTGCTGATATGTTTTCATCATGACAGTCGCCGCAATTGGTATGTCATTCAGACAGAACTAATTCACTCGCCAGCTCACTTTACCCTATCCTTCCTTAGCTGCGACGTCGAAATGTGCGTCTTGTTCGTTAAACCTAGTGCCTGTCTCTGTTTCGACCTTCGCTGACATTGGCTACACGCGCAGGCTGCGTCTGGGCAAATGGGTTGCATTTTTGAATCCGTATCTCCGCGTGCGCTCTTTCGTTTTCCTTGGGCAAGTCCGCAGATGCCGACGGTCCCACCAGTTTCTCTTCACTCTCGCTCTCTGCGGGGACGGATCTGATTGTCACGGATCTGTCTGTGCTATTATCTCCGCAAAATTCGTAAGCTCTCGTGGTCGTCTGTGTGAGTGTTTGTATTCTTATTCTTCACCCACCATTTTCTGGATCGGCTCGTCCGCGTCGCAGCTTCACTTTCCCGTCGTGTAGCGGCGCTCACCGAGCACTTGGTCTTCGAGCCTCCTAGCCGTACCTGTTCTGCGCAGATGCGAATACGCATCTCGTCGCGGGTGCGACTTGGGACCAGGCTGCGCCTCCAGACCACGAGTATTGTGTGTGTGGTGCCTTCGAATTCGCGGTGTGTCAGCGGGATATCGGTGCGTTTGTCCTCTTTCTCTTTCCCTATTCTCCCTGCGGCCGAGTCCATCTCCCGCACCAATACTCGCGCCAACTCCCGCGTTGGCACGGCTCCAGTTCTGCGGTTTGGGAGCACAGCGGAGTAGCACGTCTCCTTTCCGCGGCGACACGCTCATCGAGTCCCGTCTCCACTTCTGCGCCATCTGTCCGCCCCCCGCCGCCGCGTCGACCCCAACCACACTACATCCGCATCCCTGTCCTGCAGCCCTACCCGCGCCTGCAGCCTTACTCGCGCCTGCTGCTGCGGCCGCACCACCTCGCCTCCGTCTCGCCTCGCCTCCATCCCGTCCCCGCACATCTGATGAACATCTACGTAACCCCGTTCCCCGCATGGCACGTCCCCCCCACGCCGTCTCCCTGTAGCCGCGCTTCCGGATTGAATCCAATGCCGATCCGTCTGTTCCCCCTCCCCGCCGCGCTGTAATTAATGTGCAGCTCCCTCCCCTATTCCGCCTGCAGCCCCGTGCTCGGATCCACCACGGCACTGCCCTGGTCAATCGGATCTACCCCCGCCCGCCTTGACCTTGGCATTTCTAGGTTCTTGCCACTGCTGGTAATGGAGGCGCCGACCGGAAAAGTTCTGGAATGGCTGGTACGGCTGTTCAGGTGTGTTGTAATGTGAATGAGTGGTTTCATTCTCATATCGTTGCAGGATTAACGAATTTAATCTCGAACCTATACCTGCTTTATTTTCGCCCTACTGTGAATCACCGCATTTCGCTAAAATGCTCTGGATTCTGCACATAAAGTGAGCTGCCGTTTCTCGTTCCCTCTTATTTTTCTAGACCGAACTCCGTCTGGAGCTTCCTGCTGCCTTTCAAGGCTGCCGCCCCAAACGTCCTCCCAGTTTCCCTAGTCACCGAGATGCTCAAAAATTCTTATGCCACACGGTTCATCGTGAACCTTCTTCCAACCGCGATCCAATCCAAGCAAGTTCCTGACACCACACGTTGTGCCGGCCTTCAATGCTGCCACGGTGCGCGGCGATTTCACTCGTACCAAAACCCTCGACGAGGGGACCCTCGCACACCTGGTCCCAGCGCTCATTGAGCGCTCGGATATCATCAAGGACGTCATCGTACGCCCTTCGATTCGTTCTATCCCATATTTATTCAATCTGACACTTAGCTCAGGAGTTACATCCTGCTCTCTGCACTGGCACGGGTATGCCAGCTTTCCCCAGTAGCTTTGAGGCCTATCATCAACGCGATGGCCAGCTCTGCGCGCCGGGGTGCCACCACCCAATTCCTCAACGCCGTGGTCTCTGTGTGCGCGGCGCAGGACCTCGATACGCTGACAGACGGGACAGGCAGAAGCGTCTTGCGGCTCGCGTGAGCGATGTATATTCTATTCGCAGGATAAAAATTCATTCGCGCCGAGATATCAAGAGCTCCGCACAGCTGCAAAATGGGGCGGGATCGAAAATTTCATTCCTCCCCTGTTTGCGGCTCTTCTCAGACGGTGGGCTTTCTCGTCTCCGTTTCTTATATTCCTTCGACAATGTGGTGTCGCCGATCTCGCTCGCCGTTGCCCGACCAACATCTGAATTTGCATCCGAAACCGGCGTCGGCAGGTTGTCGCGTCGATGAGCGCCGACGAATGCGCACAGACGAACGCGCACGGACTACTGCGGTCAAGGAGATGCTCGCCTCAGTGCAGGACGACGCCGTCGAGCACGTGCGCGTTTTTCGTACCTCCCCTCGTCTTTTCTGATTCCATCCCCAGCAACCCATCCGCGGTGCGCTCGTCGCCCGCGTCTAAGACGCCAGTGCCATCGTCTTCAACGCGCTGTAAGCTGCTCCCGCGGCCCTCCTACCCGTCTTCCTCGCCGCCCCGAAACCCTACTGCTCAGCCGACTATCCGGCGCGCGCGCTCGAGTCGTCGACGCGTCTGCCCAACACCTCGAGGAGATTAACCTGCAACGCCTGGCCAAGGTCGACATGGAGAAGCTAACCCTGACCGAGTAGGTTCTCTGTTTCTCTTTCTCTGATACCCAGCAACTTATCTGTGACAGTGCTTGAATTATGATACACGTCTCGGCAGGATGATTGTGTACAAAATCACGAGCAAGGCCACCACTAACTGGCTGCAAGTACATATTGTGGTGTATGCGGCTAGAATCCCCCGTCCGGTGGGGCTGGCCTTGGATTGGTTTGAGGTCGAGTCAGCTGCGGTACGTGTCGTCGGCTGAACACCGATAGGATCTGGACTTATTCACCCTATTCAGCTCTCTGAAGCATCGCTGTATGTCAAGCTAATACGCGCCGTATACGAGCTAACAAATTCCACCTCCACTAATCCTCTCCTCACGGTCGGGCTCCTCGCCGATGTTTCCTCCTACCCCAAAGACGACGCGCTCGCTTTCCTCGCCGGCATCTGGACGACCTCCCGCGACTCGACACCAGACCTCTGTGTAATCGCCCTGCAGCACGCGGCGGCGTTCCTGGAGGCGCACAACAAAGAGGCGGACGGCGTGGTTCTCCTCATATATCTGCCAAGTGCTGATCCGGAGACTCGCACGGCTGCGCTCGACTGTATCGCGGTTCAACGGAGCAGCGCTTTCTCCGCAGTCTATGCGTTTGACGCGATCCATGGCGAAAGCGAGGGCGTGTATTGCTCATTATCTTCCTTCAGGCGTGCGGCGAAGCTGAGGCACGTTCTCAGGGAAACTTCAATAACTCGCTCAGAGCCACCTCAACAACTACCTTGATGCGGTGGTGGACCATCGGAAGCATATTGCGCTCGATGCGTTGTATATCAAGGTTTTCCACGTTCAGAATCTGGGTTGGGATAACGGGGACAAGAAGAAAGACTCCAAGTACGCACTTTTTTAAAAAAAAAAAAAAAACCCCCACTAATAGGGTCCACGTAGGAACAAGCGCAACGTGTTCTGCTACATCCTATACCACGCTCACGTCCTGTGCTTGCTTCCACCTCGGATTGCGCTGTTGCAATGCGTCGAGGATATTTCAGACAAGTCCAAGATCGAAGTGCTCCTTCCCGTCCTACTCGCGCTTAACCAAGACAACCGGTCCGTGCAACCCGAGTCGCCTGCGGAGCAGTTTGCGAGCCTCCTCGTGGCGTCTTTCGATCTCTCTGCCTCGTCCGCCTTGAACGACACAAAGGGCCCTTTGTGGGACGTGGTTGTTGCTATCGTGCAACATTACCTGCAGCCTGGTATGTTCATTCTCAAGTTTGCTTGTTACGGTACTGATATGCACCATTTCATAGGACGGTTCTCTTGCGGAACCTAGAGCACCGGCTTGTCGCGAGTCTGACACTCGATCGTAAGGTTGAAGTGTGTAACCTGTTATTAGATGTCGGGACTAAAGATGTGGACGTTGTGCGTATACATCTGCGACTCAGTTTATCCCACACTGAGCTTGTTATACAGTATCTTGCTTCCAGAAACTAGGAATAGGCTACATACGACACCCCCCCTTTCGTATGTAGCCTATTCCTAAGGTTCATAATTTGTGTTTGCGGTTAAGTCACACTTTCCAACGTCACTTCCTTTCAGTGCTTCAATGTTCGAGCTCCGCAGTGACAAGCCCTAACTACGCCTGACGTCAATGTCGGGATGGGCACCACTCGGATGACGGCGTCCAGGAATTAAAACACGGCGACGCCCTTCCTGCTGCTGGAAGCAATAGCTGCAGCGCATCACTTGAACGGCATGATATTAGAACTTATTGCTTGCTGGATTAATCGGCTGATTCGGTTGAAAAGGATTAATGGAACCGGCCGAAAACGGATTAATCGACTTAATGGGCTCATTTTAGGCTAGTAGTAGAATATACATTGCACCTGGGAGAAAAGAGGCTTAAGTGGATTCATCCTTTAAGCCGACTTGTTGTTGCTGACCCGATTGGCTTAAGCCAATGGGAACTGGTTTTCTACGCATCTCCATCGAAATTTCAACCCAGAGTATTGCACGCACAAAAACCGTCAAGTAAGAAGTCTCATACGAAGAGAGATGTCACGATGTCTGAAAGACAAACAGAGTCCGAGGCCTTCTCGATTTCGAGTTCGCCCTCAAATGGCGAGATAATTGAGGACGCAAGAATGCATGCAACATGAAGTGAACCAATTGATGAATGACACGGGGGAAAAAATGTTATTCAACCGGCTGAAACTGGAGCTTTCGTCTACAGTACCTTTGGGTAGCTTGATAGCAAGGGCAAGCGCGGCGTACAAGCGAGGAGAGAAAAAAGGAAAGGCGGCGCACTCCAAAAACACAAAGTGGCGGCATGTTGAGTTTTCCCTGCCACTATTTTCGGCCTTTGTTGAAAGGCTGAAAAGTGGTGGTGCTGTCTCCAAAATCCACAATGGTGCCAGCGGACTCAAATCTCCAGCAAACAAACAAACAAATAAACGTGCGATTCAATGGACATTTTGGCACCATAGACGAATGTTGATTATTTACATCATTTCGTATAACAGTGGATAATAGACTGTTGTTGAGCGCGCCCCAACATCAAGTGCTACTCGGCAACCCACAAGTGCCGTTGTTTGGATCGATTACGAAGAGAAAGCCTCCTCCCGCAACCATCCCTTCGCCGCCCTATAGGAAGTAGACCATGAGATGAGAGCAGTGGACGGCATGACATGTTAATTTCACCATGGCACAGTCTTCGCTTAAAGTTAAAAGTACGTTCTGGCAGTGGTTCGGATCCGGAGTACTTGGGCTGGTGATTACGTTCAAGGCAGTGAGATCACCTAGGAGCGCTTTATATCAGTCTCGTGATGAACATAGGCGAACACACACATTTGAACGGTTCGCCGGGATTATTGAAGCACTGGCTTGCGGTGTTGCGGATACCGATCTGCAATGATCCGGAATTGATTGAAGAATGCCGACGACTTGCGAATGACCCACGCACCGAATCCTTAGCGATATTGGTGCAAAACTGAGCCACGAAGGACGAGCAATCCCCTGCAACGCCACTGTTGAAGCAAGTACTGCTCTGGCTTAGGGCAGGCGCCACTATCACGGAGAGCACCAGGAAGCGCAGTAGCTGCAGAAGGTCAGCGGTGGACAAGTAGATTGGGAGAATTGAATGCCGACAAAGTGGAAATATTTGTACATTGAGGCAAAGGCGACGGGTTGCACTGTTCCTCTGGAAAGCATCGCTTGTTATATAGCTGCTAATGGTCGCTGGAATATCAACTTCATGCTAACAATGGCACACTAGGAACGACATGAGGAACCTTGCTCGCGCTCTTTTCCCCATCAAGGTCTGTCACAGGGAAGTTCTCTCTATCTCTTTTCGCCCCAGGGCGGGGGGGGTGCCCCGAAAAAAAAAAACTAAAATTGGAGCACCTATAGGTATCAATGAGAAAAACCATATTCCATCTACAAACTTGGGGTATGCTCCCCATGGTTCATTCAGTAGGCACATTTTGATCGCAATTAGGGCCATATCAGGCCAGTGCCTGCCCCATGCCAAAAAAAAAAAAAAATCAAAAATGGACACACAGATGCAGATACCTTAGAAAACCATATCCCATGCTTGAAGCATGTTGGTGGCAGTCACCGTTGCTTCACCAGGGAAAAATTCTCAAGATATCAATATCTGTCCATTCTGGGAAGTCACATGCAGCATGCAACTTTGATGGGCCATTTCGCTGTATTCAACTTTGAAAATCTGAAAATGGCTTGGAATGCTGTGTCGTGCTTTGCAGAAAAAACTTGGTGCTGATGTGCCATGTCCCGCTTTGCAGACCCACCAAGTATTTCCTACCAAGCAGTCCCGCTTTGCGGGGAAGACCTGCTGAAGTGCCATGTCCTGCTCTGAACAAAATACTTGGTGCTGAGGGTTATACCCTTCATGTCCTGCTCCGAAGAAAATACTTGGTGCTGAAGTGCTGTGTCCCGCTCCGCGGAAAATACTTGGTGCTGGAGTCCCGTGCCCCGCTTCGCGGAAAATACTTGGTGCTGGAGTGCCGTGCCCCACTCCATGGAAAATACTTGGTGCTGGAGTTCCGTGCCCCGCTTCGCGGAAAATACTTGGTGCTGGTCCTGCTCCCCAGAAAATACTGGGTACTGAAGTGCCTAGTCCTGCTCCGAAGAAAATACTTGGTGCTGGAGTGTCATGTCCTGATCCAAAGAAAATACTTGGTGCTGGAGTGCTGTATCCGCTTCGCAGATAATACTTGGTAAAGTCCTGCTTGGTAGGAAATACTTGGTGGGTCTGCAAAGCGGGACATGGCACATCAGCACCAAGTTTTTTCTGCAAAGCACGACACAGCATTCCAAGCCATTTTCAGATTTTCAAAGTTGAATACAGCGAAATGGCCCATCAAAGTTGCATGCTGCATGTGACTTCCCAGAATGGACAGATATTGATATCTTGAGAATTTTTCCCTGGTGAAGCAACGGTGACTGCCACCAACATGCTTCAAGCATGGGATATGGTTTTCTAAGGTATCTGCATCTGTGTGTCCATTTTTGATTTTTTTTTTTTTTGGCATGGGGCAGGCACTGGCCTGATATGGCCCTAATTGCGATCAAAATGTGCCTACTGAATGAACCATGGGGAGCATACCCCAAGTTTGTAGATGGAATATGGTTTTCTCATTGATACCTATAGGTGCTCCAATTTTAGTTTTTTTTTTTCGGGGCACCCCCCCCGCCCTGGGGCGAAAAGAGATATATTCTCATCTATTCGGAACATCTGGAAGAACACCGCTCCACAGTCAAGGAGGTCTTGCGGATTCTTCAGGAAAACGAGTTGTTCCTGAAACCCGAGAAATGCGAGTTCGAACAGAGAGAGGTCAAATACCTGGGCGTCATCGTCGGCGATGGGAAAATTCGGATGGATCCCATAAAAGTCGAGGGCGTCCGACAATGGGCAACCCCGAGGAATGTCAAAGACGTACAAAGCTTCCTCGGGTTCCTCAACTTCTACCGCCGCTTCATCAAAGGATTCGGGGATTACACGAAGCAGTTAACTCGTCTTACCCGGAAAGATTACAAGTGGAGGTGGGGAGAACTGGAAAAGAACGTGTTCGACCAATTAATATTGGCCGTAACTTCGGAACCCGTGCTGCATTTTCCAACGGATGATGGGGAATGGCGGGTGGAGGCGGATTCCTCGGATTACGCCACAGGGGCCTGCTTGACGCAGTGCCAGGACGGGGTGTGGGTTCCGATTGCGTTCATGTCCAAGGGACTAAATGACACCGAGCGGAACTACGACATCCACGACAAGGAAATGTTGGCGATCATGCGGGCCCTTTACGAATGGCGACACTATCTACAGGGCAGTCAGCTGAAGTTCGAGATCTGGACCAACCACAAGAATCTGGAGTACTTCACCACGACGAAGAAACTCAATAGACGACAGGCTCGGTGGTCTTTGGAACTCAGTGAATACGACTTCGCGCTCATTCATAAACCCGGGAAACAACACGCGAAACCCGACGCGCTTTCAAGGCGAAGCGGTCATGAGAAGGGGGCGCAGGATAATTCGAATCTTGTGCTGCTGCCGGAACAGTAGTTCCGGAGGATGGACGGGGAGGAATTTTTGAAAGCCATGCTGGCGGTCTTGGACGACACGGCGGGCGATCAGTTCATGGAGGACATCAAGGGTGGGAAAGCTGATTGGGAAGATGTGGTGAAGAAAGCGCTAGAAGACAAGGCTGAGGGCTGGGAAGAACATGAAGACGGGTTCATAACCCGGTATCGAACCGTATATGTTCCCCCGACTGAAGATCTACGACACCGGATTCTACGAGCACACCACGACGACTACATTTCCGGACATCCGGGACAATTCCGAACGGCGGAATTAATAACCCGGAACTACTACTGGCCCTCTCTGCTATCGGACGCTAAACAATATGTCTCGGCTTGTCCCGTGTGTCAGAAGACGAAGCTCTTCCCTCTAAGCTCCGAGGACCACTACACCCCAACGCGGTTCCGGAAAGGGTTTGGCAGAACATTTCGGTGGACCTAATCACCAAGCTACCCGTCAGTAATGGGTACGACTCTATCACGGTGATAGTGGATCGACTAGGGAAAGGAATCCGGGTGGTGCCTTGCACCGAGCACCTGGGAGGAGAGGGGATGGCGCGCATTTACCGCGACCATGTGTGGAAAGACTTCGGGTTGCCCGAGGTGGTGATTAGCGACTGTGGGACACAGTTCGTGGGACACTTCATGCGGGATCTGTTGAAGCTCCTTGGCATAAAGTCGAACGCCTCGACGGCCTATCACCCGCAAACTGATGGACAAACCGAACGAGTCAACCAGAACATCGAGCAATACCTTCGGGTTTTCACCAACTTCCTGCAGGACGACTGGGCAGATTGGTTGACTCTGGCGGAATTCAACCACAACGACCAGGTTAGCAAGACTACGGGTTTCAGCCCCTTCTTCGTGACCATGGGGTTCCACCCGCGCAAGGGGACGGAACCGCGTCTTGAAGTACCGACCGAGGACGCGACAAAATTTGCAACCCGGATGTCGAAGGTCCGAGAGGAAGCGGGAGCCGCCATGCGCGCAGCGCAGGAGACGATGAAAAGATTCTACGATGCCAAACGACAGGCAGACCCCGACTACAAACCCGGCGATAAGGTGTACCTCTCTGGAGCAAATTTGGTCACACATCGCCTGACGAAGAAGTTCGAAGCTCGGCGCTATGGTCCTTTCACGGTCGTCCGTAAAGTGGGAGCCATCTCCTATGAGCTTAAACTTCCCGACTCCTGGAAGGTTCATCCAGTCTTCAACACCGTATTCCTTCGACCCTGGGTTCCACCGGTGGCGGCTCATCAGCATCATGACGATCCCCCTCCGCCTGATGTGGTGGACGGGGTTGATCTCTATGAGATTGCCGAGGGTACTGAAGATACGTCTTAACAAAAAGCGGAAACACTTGCAATACCTGATTCAATGGGAGGGTTACGGACCTGAGGATAATACCTGGGAGCCCTTGGAACACTTGGGGGATTCTACCGAATGTCTTGAAGACTTCTACGAGAAATACCCCGGCGGCTCTAAGAGAGACCGCACACGGACGGAAGTGGGTCATCACGGGCCAGGACCTGTGGAACAAGAAGCGGCGTCGATCGTGAAACCCGAGGCGGGTTTCACCTAGAGGGGGGGGTAATGTCATGAACCGTCTTTTCATTTTACTTCCAGAACCCGAACAACCCGAACAACCCGATCATTGATCAGATCAACTATCTGATCAATCGAACTTGGATACCGTTTTAGGATCCCAAACGGTTATGATCGGTTTCCCGACCTTCGGGTTCCCGATCACCCCTCTACGTTCCTATACCCCTTCATTTACTTCGCATTAATCTTGTCCGTTGTCATTGGACACTGTACCTTAATTTACAAACCCCTAGGGACTTTAGTATATAAACCGTAGTTATTCTCCTGTACTTTACACTATTCTAGTCTAAACTCCAGGCTTATTCATTGGAACTCTTCGTGCTTCAGTCGCCCTCGTCACCTCAGAACCCGGAATCTGCTCTGTGCTGACATAGAGATTGCGCCCGCTACCTGGAGTGACGAGACGGAAGAGTGGGATGGTGGAGAGCTCCTGGGTAATGAATACGCGGGCAGCGACGCCCTCGAGGATGTAGTCATAGACGTTAATAATGGTTGAGGTATCGGTGACCGAGATGGTGTAAAAGAAGTTTTGATTTACGAGTTCTGTGATGTACAGAGGGACTGAATGGCTGGGGTCACCACAAGTCTCGGGGGAGCGAGTCTATCTGCTGGTCAGAATACGAGTGGTACGGTTTCTCTAGAAATACCCACCTTTCCCTCCATATTTGGTGCAGAGCTGAAGCTGACTGGAACACATACAATGCTAACAAGAGCGCCAAGGTTACAAAGGCAAGGCTGAAGGGAGACTTCATGATTCTCGTCGTATGTTCCTGAAATGCACGCAAGATTGCTCTGTTTAATACTCACTTCCGAGTCTTACCACTTTAAATACAATACGAGTGGCATCAGGTGGTCTATTTCATACACAGGACCCCGGTGACTGACAGGTTTCAGACGCACCGCGACCTTCAAATGACGGGCAACATTGAAAAGAAGCTCAACAGCCGAGCACAAGGTATAAGTGAGGTGCCAACATTCTCCTAGATGTTGGTCAAAGAAGAATGTAAATTCTTCGAACATGCGAGACCATTGAATTTGGAATTCTGATTAAAAAATCTTGCTTGTCCTTTGGTGAATCTTGAATGCGCTATTTAATTACGCAAAAGGTCAATAATACAGGTGTGAACGTGATGCCCAAGTTCTGAATACATCTATCAGCCCAGCGAGATTCCGCCGCAATCTTAGTGCCAGGAACTTATACCAGTGCTTCGCTCGCTGCGCAGCGCTGTGGCAGAGCTGGATGGCCGAAGTGTGGAAATCGTTCACACGGATGGTTGGACGGCTACTCCATCAGCTCCATTATTTTCGGCATTTTTATTTCTTGCAGCCTCTTCTGGTGCAAATACCAGGGTTACATTGATACTTTTCATTCTTCTGATTTTTTGGGCTACTAACTACATTTATTCTTTCTTATATTTTCGCAGATTCGAATCCACTATGCTGACAAAGCATTTGGATTTGGTGTACAGCCACCCTTCCCACGATCACTTGACACAAGTCCGTCGGTGCAGTGCAAGATCAACTGTTCGTTTCGCATTTCAAGACAAGCCCCGAATGAGTTTTGGGCATCCACTTCCTATATTTTATTCAACATCTCCGAGCTGCGTGCTGGGACATCTTTTATAACAAGTTGGATTTTTGGTTGTGGTAATGTGCATTTTCGTACATATGATTTACCTATCCTTTCTTTGACAGGAATTCAGATGGCAAAGTCAGTTCCGAAACCCATGGTTCGTAGGTCGTGCACACAAGGGTGTTGTTGGGGCCAACACTGGAACTGTTGGCGGGCAGTTTCCTTGCTTATGTTGCATTTTTCCGACTGAGCCATTGCAATCTTGCATGCCATGGGTGTAGTAGGGATTGATTAGCTGTCTGGATTCTTGGCTTTTGTCTTGACATGGGCTACATACATTTTTTTGTAGATATTGCAGCCCCAGCGGTCTTAGAGAACGGACGCGCTGGGTGATTAGGTAATTATGTTTGTATCGGATCATGAGCCAAACAATGCCACGTCTTAGCTTGCCACTCACCAGCCACTGGGGCTGACCCATCCATCTCAAATTGCCTTGCCTGGGCTCATAACTCTTCTCGCGTGCTCTCTCAGGGGTATCGACACCTCTGAGCAGTATACCTTCGTGTTCTCCGGCTAATCGGCTTAGCCTCGCGTGGTCATCTGACACCTCAGCATTCAATCGTGCTTCTCGCCTCTGTTTGGGTTCTTCTCCTTTGTTCACAAAGAAGAGAAACTTCGCTTCTCAATACCCACGGTTGCACTTCTGCAGCCACTCCCTACCTTCCTGCTAGTGTCTCAGGCTACCCGCCCGAGCCTTCTTTCGATCCAAGCCTACGGTTCCTCATTTTCCATACCAAAAGCCAACACTACGTTATTTTCTATCATACCTACTCGTATCGCTACTTTGCCTACCTCACTGCTCTATCATTCTTCCATTTTCCTTTGACCTATCCCGAACCTCACTCCGGGACATCTCCCTACTTCAGCGCCTAGTCTGACAGTACGGTGTCAGGTGGTCTATTCATACCCAGGGCTCCGCGAGCGGCGGTGACTAGCAGCTTCAGGTCCACAGCCATCTCCAAATGACATGCAGCATTGAATGGAAGCTCAACAGCTGAGCACAAGTACAAACATTCCATCAGAAAAACAGAACGTGTCTGGCTGATCTGGCGTCACACCAACCAAACACGCCATGCCGCCAAAATTCGATCGGGCGGCATAATAACACGCCTGATGCCACATTCGATTCTGGCAGCCACACACGTCGGAATGTGCTCCTGCCACCAGTATTTCTGCTATATTCAAAGCCATATTTGATTCAGAATTCAGTCATATATTCAGTGCACTCTCAGATTTTGGTCAGACAAAGTATTCGGCGCAAACTGGGTAAAAAATGGCAATCATTGGGAATCAAGTAGAACAACGATACGCGAGAACATGATAAATAAAATCTATGGGAGCATTTACGGGATATTGAGCTTGCGGTGAGCCCGGGATGCGACAACATTGGAGACAAGATTAAGCCTCAGGCTGTGATGATGGCGGATTAGAATAGGTCGTAGAAGCTAAAGTACGGCGTCAGGCGGTCTATTCATACCCAGGGCCCCGCGAGCTGCGGTGACTAGCAACTTCAGATGCACAACCATCTCTAAATGACGCGCAGCATTGAATGGAAGCTCAACGGCTGTATACAAGGTACAAGCGAGGCGCCAACATTCTCCTAATGTTGGTCAAAGAAGAATGTGAATTTCTCGAACGTGCGAGACCATTGACTTAGGAATTCTTCTTAAATGGAAATGGTTTGGAACCTTAGTCTGCCTCCCGTGGTCTCGACGCTTCACGCAGATTAACTCATGAGATTCTCACCAATTTCATGCCGCGCACACCAAAGCTTGATACGGCCACCGCACGTTCGTTTTCATCTGCATACTTTACCCGTTAGTTGACTGGCTTGAACGCATTCAGATAGCCAGGAACTCGCGACACTGTTCTGGAAGGATCGTCTTCTCGTCAGAAACCAGAAGACTGTTCTAGTTCTCGGGGCCACAAATGCTGGGAAAGTGGGTATACGGCTCAGTCTCCCTGCCTGCTATCCTTCTAAACAGCCCTCCAGTCGACGTTCATGCGTCAAGTGCGGCTCTTCAGCGCCGGCTACAATGCACAGGACCGCCTGGATTCTGCCTCGAGATACGCAACAGCATGCTTGAAGGGATACGGTTAGTGATTCGTCTCGCTTTTGTATGTCGATGTGAACAGAAGACAGTGCCATTTTGGACGAAATTTACGACAACCCAAAAATTCAAGCCACTGTGTCCACTCTCCTCCGGCAGTCCAACACGCACCAAGGTCTCACTCCTGGCATCTCTGCTACCATCCGCACGCTCTGGGGAAATCCTGCCATCCAGGAAGCTATTCGCGCCTCGTCTCGATTTCAAAGTGATTCTACATGCCTAGAATATTTCCTCTTCTCCCTTCTCCGCATCTCAGACCCCGGATACACCCCAACAGATGTCGACATCCTACTGTGCAAATTTACTTCCCCACCTGCCATCACCGAAATACATTTCGAGGGTCGCTCTCGGGAACGAACGCCGGACGGCGACTACCCTGGCGCGCGTCCGCACGATGTGGGTCTGCAACGGAGATTGATACACCTGTTTGGCGCCGCGGAGGCGATCATCTTCGTCGTCGCCCTCGCCTGCTATGACCAGACTGTTATTTAGAGGAAACGGAAGAACATCTCGTGGGTGATTAACTCTAAATTCTATCCTCCTGAGGTTGAGCAAATTTATAGAATTGCATGCGGGACGCAATGCGGCAATTCGAACTGCTCTGCAACGACCGCATCATGTCCTGCAACGCACTCGTGAGTCTGCCGGCCTCCCTCCTCCCTCCGTTGTCTTGCTGACTTCGATCGTCCTGCGGCTGAATAACTGTGCGAATTTAACCCAGATCCTCCCGATGAACAAACTGGATCTGTTCACTGAGAAACTCACTTGTGTGCCTTTCACTGTGTGCTTCCCGGATTACAGTGGTCCCAACGAGCCAGTTCCCGCAGCGGCATATTGCATCCAGAGGTTCTCCTTCCTGGCGTCGGGGCCCGGACGGAAAGATATCCGCGGCTGGTGCACGAATGCGCTCGATGTGGAGCAGATGCACGGTGAGTAAACATTCCGCATCGTACTGTTCTAATTCGCGTGCCATTTCGCTCACACTGAAATTATCTTGCAGGCCCGCTGAAAGAGATTGGAGAGTTCATCTTCGACAACCGGATACGACATAATATCTATGCGGTTCTGGGTTCAACTAGGTAGGTGCTACGGATGCGAACGCCGTGTACTTGCATCCAGGCCCTGTACACGCCGGAAATCATATCCTTCTCTCGCATGCATTCTGCCCTCGATTCCACTCCGCGAAGTGCGTGAGGATTTCGCAATAATTCACCGTCATGTGCTTCCGACGTGAACTGCGCATGTAGGCGGCTGTCGGTCAGTACGACCTAAATTCCAGCCGACTGAATTTGTTGTCAAACACGCGCACGCAGAACCAGTGTATTGCGAAGCACTGCCTCTGTTTGGCCGCCAATAACTTCTGGGAAGCTGCGGCCAATAAGCCAGAAGTTTGCAGCTAATAAGTCCCGCGGTAACAGATTTTGATCGTCTCCACCGAGTTCCCAAAAAGGCGATTGAAGTATTACGATGCGGTGCTGCGATATTGAGTTGTCGCCCTGCGAACATGCTGTGGAGTGCGATCAGCCGCTTCCGCGTGTGAGAGGGTGAGTGGATTCAAGAGGACGTAAAGACGATTGTTAACGATTTTTTCGAGAAAGGTCGACTCGGTTCAAGTTCGGCGGTGACCTGGACAGCGGTGTACCGCGGTGGGCCAGACGATGTACCCAGCTCAAATCCAGTCCAACTGCCGGTACGAGAGAAGACAAAAGTGCCCAAGAAGCGCCGCGGCAGAGAACTAACCTGGACATGTCATATGACATCGCAACCGTGCGCTGATCGCAAGTCATCGCGGCCGCCGAGTGCGAACTTTGACAGTTTAATGATCAGACCGAGCGTTTCGCGCCCTCGACTGCGGCGCAGCAATATTTCGAGGCATCCGTTTCGACCTCGCTTCTTCTCGCATAGGGTTGAATCTCACGAAACTCATCAGGTTTGGGACAAAGGTACGCTACCCGTCCGACTATATAAAGGGGAGCCCGCGACAGAGGTAGCTCACCAATCTGCACTCCCACTCGCCTTCTACATTCTTCCTCGTCTTTTAATCGGTTTCACTAAATAACTCGACGTTTTATTCACATCATCTCCCCCATTACTCTCCTGCTCCCATAAACTTCCACAAAATGCAATCCTCTCTTGTCGCGGTTCTCGCCGTCCTCGCCACCGGCGTCTGTGCCGGTCCGCTCAACCCACTTTTCGGCCGGGCCACATGTGATGTGAAAAGTACGTCGCCGAGGATTTTCTATCTCGTCCTTACTCAATGTACCGCTCCCGCAGATTGTGTCGTGGCGCTCGCGCCATCCTTCCCCACAGCGTGCGACCCTGCTGCCGCGCAGCTTGGAGCCAGTATGTCCCTCTGCTTATCCTCTTCGCACGAGTCGACTGACACACACTGCATTTTGACAGGTTCTGGACCCAACTTAGCCGAGATATGACGAGCCGGTCGCGAGGTGCCTCGGCTAACCTCGAACGGCTGTGTCGAGGTCAGCCGAGGCACCTCGGGACCGACTCGTCATATCTCGGTGAGTTGGGTCCAGAACCTGTCAAAATGCAGTGACATAATTCAGACACCCCATTCAACACCGCGTGCCTCGCTGCCGCAGCGAAAGGCACCGCCGCCTTCGTGAGTGTATTTTCCGAACACAAGGAACAATCATCTTGAATATATTTCTTGCAGCCTACCTCGTGTGCGCCGTGCGCCGCGCAGTTTGGCGTCACCGACCCTGGCAACAAAACGCCGGGAACCACAAACGGTGGCGCGACAGCGAATGCACCGAATACCAATGGCCCTAATACGAATGCCCCGACTGCACAGGGCGCGAACACTAATGGTGCCTCCAGGAATGGCACTCCTGCGAACGGTTGCAGCCACGAACACCAGGCCTGCTCCCCGTGCGAACGGTAAAAAGGCACCCCTCGCACCCCCTGCACCCGCACGCCCTGCACCTGCACCTGCACCGCCGGCACCGGTTCCCGCCGCTCCTAAGAAAGGAAAGCCCGCTGGCCGTGCGAACAAGGCTGCGCCCGCCCCTGCTCCCGCCGCGCCAGCGCCAGCGCCAGGGGCTCCAGCTCCCCCCCGCACCGAAGAAGGTCAAGAACAGCAAAACCCCTGCTCCGGCTCGTCCCCGTGCCAGCGTTTGCGATATCCAGGGTACATATATTTACCATCATCAGCTCAACCTATCTGACTCATATCCAGCCTGTGTTATCGCCCTCGAGCCGTCGTTCCCTCTATGCGCGCCGGCCGTCATGCAGCTGGGAGCCAGTACGCATCATTCTTGTTCTCGCTGAATTTATTCTCACTGTTTTTTCCATAGACACTTCGTTCAACGGTAACTGCCTGGTTGCGGCCGCCAAGGACACCGCCCCCTTCGTGAGTTCTCCTGGTTTAAAATACCAACATTCGCGCTGATGTTCTTTTGCAGCCCACCGCGTGCGGCGGATGCGCTGCCCAGTTCGGTGTGACGGAACCGGGCTCCAACACGAACACTAACGCCAACACACAGTCCCCCGCCCCAGTCGGCGGTGCGGTGCGGGCGTAGCAATCAACTAAACCGTCCCTCGTTGTTTAAATCTCAAATAATAGATGCAGTGCTATTACAGTCGTTTGCATAAGTCCGTGAAAACGTGTGTTTTTTTTTTCCTGCGCATCACGTGCCTGAGGGAATCCATCCAAAAGACTGCCGAGTGCCTAGCTATATCTAGCCCGCGGCGCGGGAGCCCGTTGCAAAAATTTGGGGTGAAGGTGCCTGACCGGGTATTCAACTGGTATCCGTGGAGCCTCATCGAGGACGAGATTTCATATGACGGAATAGAGCTGTTTGGCAAGTGATGTAAACCAAAAATATGCTGAAAACCTAAGCGAAACTTGATGCAAAAACTTTGCTCCACAATTTGCAAAACTACTGTGCTAGCTTCAGTCACAGCTCCCATCAGTAGTTTAATTGAAGCTCGCCCGCCGCGGAGTCGGAATTTTGTGGGCCGTAGTTTGCGAGAAAACTGACAGGTCACCGGCAAGCGCTTTGTTCGAGACGGCCGACCACGAGATTAAATATGTTCATTGGACACCGATCCCATTTAAGAGATGACACACCACGAATGGGAGATCCGCGGTTAAAAACCGTCACAGCGAGCAGCGCAGGAATAGAGGTGACCTTCCAGGCTGCCCCGAGAAGGTGCGGGATGCTCGTGGAGATAAGTGCGCTAGGAGTTGCCCTTACGCCAATTAGTGAGGTCGTGAAACGGTAAATACTGCCGTTTAAACGCGTGATACCGGTGCAGAATTCGAGCCAGACACTTACATCTGGCGCGCGCTTAATCCTAGACATACCCAGTCATGAATCAAAAATTATAGCCCGCCATCCTATCACGCTCCATCGTACTGGGTCGCATAAAAGTGGATATTGGTCACGAGACTGCGTGGGGTAAATGAAAAGGGGCGTAAGGTTTTCGAGTAGGTACCCATCAGAAAGGACGATGCTGCTCGCTCCCGTCTAATTGGTGGTATACAGCTGGTCGATGCCATTTTCATTGTTCGCAAGAAATGGATGGGGGAGGGCACCGCGGTTGGGAAGGCCCTTTTGGCGAAGTACTTGTCAACGTTGTTGCTAAAATCTGTGCTATTGGTCCGGGAAGAATCAGCCGCGCATGAGGGCAGAACCAAGTCTGGCGGCGTCTTTGCTTTTTAAAACGTAGTCTGATAAGCAGAACTCAGAAAAGCGGGCCCGAGAGCAAAACCCTAGAGTATTCCTGCTAATAAAACTGTTCTCGTTTATTTACTGCTAGAAGTACCTCACAAAATCTTTTCCCTCCCCCCAGCAACCTCCCAGCATAAGAGAGTAGTTGATTTCGGATTTTCTGGTGGATATACCAACTTCTGATACCACTTCTAAATCACCATACAAATGACTCAAAATGCACCTGCCTTGACTTCTAAATCCCCAACCTGCCCATTCTAGAACTTCAGAAATACCTCAAAATTGTCCAAATTGGAAAATTGAACTTATGAGGTGATTTCCTGTGTCCCCTGCTTCATTTTATGGAAGGAATCATAAGAATATCATCAGCAGTTCACGAGCTATACCCCTTTTTCCCAAAACCTGCATTTTTGCCCATTTCCATGCCTTTGTTTCCCCATTCCTCGTGATTTCATCCAAATTCGGTCTTTTTTTCACCCAAAAAACCCGCAGAACCATTTGTACACCCCATAGATACTTGACCGAAGCATCTCCGGTGTTTATATGTCTCAATTTGACACCTTACAGTCCAAAATATCGCCCTCCTTCCCATTTGGGCCGCTGGAGGTTGGTTGTTTGTCTCAGCATTTTCACAAGACGCACTATATCATATGCTTTTGATCTCTCATTCTCGAAGTCCACGCTGGCCAACCTCTCTCATACCACTTCTAATACCTACCCTACTTCTAAAACACCCCCAGTAGTAACTTCTAAAACCTTCTAGTCACGTTAGAGACCAGGCTAACGTTCTAGAACACTTCTAAGTTCTAAAGCCCTGCACCCACTTCTAAAACCTCGCGCCCCCTCACTTCTAAAACCTCAGGCCCCCACTTCTAATACCCCGCACCCCGACTTCTAAATCCCCACGTCCCACTTCTAATAACCTGCCGCCCTTGCCCGTGTGACGTCATCCCGCGTCCTGTCTTCACTTCTCAGTCCCCTCGCACCCACTTATAAATCCCCTCGCGCCTACTTCTAATACCCTGCGCGCCTAGGACCCCTGAAAGTATGGTGGGAACTTTGATGTCTGGTCCGGACATTTAAGACCCCAAATTTGACCCTCACTTTGAGAAGCGTCCGGACATGCAAGGTGAGGATTTTGAAACACTTTGATACTTGTCCGGACACCGAAGGCCCGGGAGGTGACGCTGAATGCCTGCTGTGACCACCCACAGGCGGTCTCAACAAGTATCTAGATAGTCCAGTGGTATGGCATTCGATGCGCAATGAGCGCTTTTTTTAAGCCAGCGCGGTTTCGAATACGGCTTGTGCCTTATCTTTTGGGCTTTCAATGTGACCGTCGCTTTGTGATGTTGACGTTGACGTGGCCATCTTTTTTGCTTCTTCTGCCGCCGACTCCAGCCCAGGCCCTCCGAAATTCACACGAAGACATGGCGCTGTCAGTCAAGTCACCAACCGTTGCTTCCAATGGGCAAGTAGCTTTGAACGACGCTGACTTTCATCTGTTCTCCCAGTTTCGGGCCTCGCGCCATTCGATCTCTCATGCGATACAGTCGTCCCGGTCGAAGAAGAAGAAGAAAAAACAGGAGGATGATCAGGCGGATGACGACTAGTACTTGGCGAGCGTGGCACCAGCTCAAAATCGATGTTTTTTTTGCTTGTTTCTTACGTTTTTGAGCTGCCCGCCGGCCGTCCCGAACCGCAGGGCTGGGCGGGCCGGTATCCGGGACTTTGAGACGGGTCCGGACATTTAAGACCTTGCTGGCGCAACCATGTCCGGACATTTAAGGCCGAAATTTTGGTATTTTGGTATTAAAGTTCCCACCATACTTTCAGGGGTCCTGCGCGCCTACTTCTAAAACCCCGCCCCACTTCTAAAACCCCGCCGTCACTTCTAAAACCCCCCTGCACCAACTTCTAATACCCCCCGCGCGGATCAGGTGGCTGTGCTCGGACATCATGCGTCCTGTTCTCTACTCCCACCAGCGCTGCCGTGCTCCTCCCAGTTTCCACATCGCTCTCCCCCGCCGATTCTTCTGCCTCGTGCCCCAGCACCCCCCGCCGATGCCACCCCGCCCAAATCCGTGCCACCACGCCCGTCCCGTCCCGCCTCGCTGCTGCCTCGACTCTGCGCGCGCACGTCCCGTCCGGTCCAACCCTAACCACGCCGCTGCTGCGCCCTCTGGCTGTGCGCCACCCGTCTGGTCCTACCCCACGCCGGCCGCCTTTTGGGCTGCCCTGCCCCTGCCTGCGCGCCTTCCACGCTATTACCATGCCGCTCCCTCCCCAACGACTACGTCTGCACCACCCGCCTCTGCACCTCCGCCCACGTCCGCGCTGCCACGCCCGTCCCCGCTTCGCCGCTGCCTCTCCTCCGCATCTCATCCTGTCCCCGTTGCGGAGCCCAGCGCGCCATGTGCCCGCACCTGCACCTGCACCCCACTCCATTGCAAGTAAAGTTGCAGCTGGATACTGTAAGGATTGTGGCAGATGAGAAGTTGCGCTCGGTCGTATTCACGGTGCGGCGCCCATCATCAACCCTCGTCTCCTCCTGATCCCGCCTTTCTTGTTCCAGACCCAACGCGCCCAATGCGCTCGTCCACAGTGATTATTGCAGCTTCACTTTGCCCTCGTGCAGCAGCATCCCTTGTGCTGCCTACCAATTTGAGCACTCTAGCCGCACCTGTTCTGCGCAGATGCGAATCCGCATCTCGTCGCAGGTGCGACTTGGTACCAGGCTGTCATCGCCATATCCGTCCCGCTGTCTATCTTGGCACGCTCGTCCTGCTCCCTGTCCCGCCCTGCCCATCCTATCCCGCTTGCACACCACCGTCTCCCTCTCCCGTGGCTACACCGGCACCGCTCTGTTTGCCCGGGCCCACGCACCTACACCTGTCCTGTCCCGTCTCCACATCGCCGCGCTGTGTACCCGCACACGCCACCCCAGCACCGCCCCCAACCGCCTGTGTCCCCTCCGCCTACCACCACACTGCCGTTCACCCGCATTCAAGCCTCCCATCTTCGCCTTCACGTGTCCGTCCCATTGCCTGTCTCGTTCCACCCGTGCCTCTCCCCTGCACCTATACCTCCGCCCCTCTCTACTGCCCTTCCCGTCTTCGGATCCCCACACCCGTCTCCCTCCGCGTCCACGCCGCTCCCCCATGCCCCTCCCGACCGCTGTGTCAACACGCACCCGCCGTAATGGGCCCGCAGCCACACCTGGCTCGAAATGCCACCGCGCCCGCATCTCGGTGGTAGGGGAGATGGACTGAAGGTGCGTCGTACACACCTATGTCGTCGGATCTGTGCTAATTCACACTAAACCCTTCGCGCGGCACTTGTCCGCCGGCTGCCTGAGTCGCGACGCGCATGTGGCAGACTCACTACGTTTTCCCCCTTTGTGATTGATCCCTTTCCTTTATTTTCGCGCTCCTCTGTGCAAGACCGCATCGCTTGCATATAAGCTTCAGCTGCACGCTGTCGGATCTTCCGTCAGTGCGGTGGCCTCGTGTACGCTATAATCCATGCATGCGTGTCGTATACGGCTCGTCCTTATGCTGCTGGCCTTCGAAGACTTGAAGGATGTCGCCCCACCCGCACATCACCCGTTCTGTCCCCATCCTCTTATTTTGTGTTAGGCCGCCTCTCCCGGCATTACTTTGATTTTCCTTTTCCTTCTCCTTCTCATATTTCCATCTATCCATATTTAGTTCCCTGTTTCTTGTTTTTTATCCGCCACGTACGTACTAACCATCTTACAGGTATACCTATAAAATGATGCCAGTATCGCAGGGAGAGCGTCTGTGACGACCCCTACGACCCCAGGGGAGCCGTTCGTGACACCCTAGGTTGCATATGCGAGCCTCCACGCTCGTTCTCCACGCCTAAGCCGCCGGCGCACACCTGGTCGCGAATTCGTCACTCGCCCTGCGTCGGCGGCTGGTGCGTCGTCGACGACACCTCAAAACGACGCCGCACATGTGCAGCATATCCCTCCTCACGCTCCGCTCGCGCCCGACCCCGATCCTCCAACACTCGATCTTGTCGCCCCGAGACCTTGTCATCAACGGCTCCGTGCTTTGAGGGCCTTGACCGCTTTCGAATCATCTGTGGCATCACCTCGAGCACTTTAATCGTCCAGCGCTGGATCCGATGCGATGCACTGGGTCGAGAGGGACATATTATCAGTGAGTCTTTCGTGCTAATATTTGTTCTTTCTGTACTTCCACTGCTGACACGATTTTTTCCTCACAGCTCCCCATGCTATCCTTTGACGGTGACACCAGCGAGGACTACAG
Organism: Mycena olivaceomarginata; assembly: GCA_029378375.1. Taxonomy (NCBI): domain Eukaryota; kingdom Fungi; phylum Basidiomycota; class Agaricomycetes; order Agaricales; family Mycenaceae; genus Mycena; species Mycena olivaceomarginata. The sequence goes on along the minus strand of JARKIC010001455.1, from coordinate 61,639 downwards.
GTATTCTCTGGATGTCCATGTGTGTCTTCCGTCGACATGCAAGCCACAGATGTTACCGCAATCGCGTATTGAAGGTATGGACTTAAGTGGGTAATGTTCGCGGAAGAACTGAGTGAATTCAGTGTAGTACTACGGTTTAAATGCAAGTGAGAATGCATACAGCTATGAGTCCATATGAAGGTATGTGGAAAATAAGAATCTTACTACTTAATTGGGGACAAGTAAACACTGTACAAGTAAACAAGGATTAGTGAGGCGAGAATGATGACGGTCCAACAAAGAGTAAGTAGGTTCGCTGGAGGCGCCCACATAGCCGCCCGGCCCGGCGGCTAGTTCCGGTGATAAGCCAGCAATTGGGCCATGGTTAGATACACGTAATTTTGCGTGTTTCTGATTGTGATCATTGCTGAAACTGTTGTTTCTATGCAACAGTGCTGGTTCCTGGTAGCTGTTGGGCGAACCACAGAGAAACGGGTGGACGTTCTAAGGAATTAGAACACCCATTGGCTAGTCTCACCCTGAAAACTGTAAGGGAAACATGTAGCCAATTAATAAGTCAAGGAACTTCTTTTGACTGGTTTCCAACATCCACTTAAGCAACGGAAACGGGTCAAAGGAACGGGAGTTGGCAATGTGTTGTGTTGTGTTGAGACGCTAGAAGAGGCGCGCTTGGTCACGAGTGTTCCGGTTGCCAGAGTTGCCGGTTTCCATCGAATGCGGATACACCAAAACAGGTGGTCGGCTATTCTGAGGATCCGGATCACAACTCTAAAGGTGTTCTAAGGTTCTTTCTCAAGAACCCTTTCTGGGAAACCCTAGAGAAACGGGTATCTATCGAGACCTACAAAGGAGTATTATCAAGTTCCGCACTTGGAACCAAGGGGAGAGTTGAGTTGAAGCAGAAACAAGTCAAACGAGATGCAGTGCCGATCTATCGGTGATCGACACACCCTCTGAATAATACAGGGGTGCTGCTGACGGGTTCCTGCCTCGTAATTGGCAAGGGAACATGGCGTGCTCGCAGTTGGGAACCAATGGGAGGCGACGCTCGGAAGATCAACTGACGGAAACACGGTTAAAGAGGCGGATAAACGGACTTTTGACTCATTGGGATTGTGTTTTGGGCTTTGTAATTGTGCCTTGGCGGTTGTATAAGTATCCGAGGGTGTTTTCTACGATGGACACAGCATCTTCCCCCGAACTAGTAGGCTATACGCTTGCGCATTGGGTTGATCTGGGATCCTCGGCGAACGCACTCTTATAGAGTAGCATTATTAGTCGAAATCTTACTTGTTTCTGAATCATATATTATTCTGGAAACGCACTTGGGCTCTGCCTGGAAACTGTTACGAACTCTGTGAATCTGTTGAAACTGGGACTCTGTTGAAAGAAACATTATTGTTGTTGTTTGCGGAGCGGGTTTCAGAAAGTACCGTCTAGGGAAAACTTTGGAAACGTGACCGCCGTCGTTGCTCAGAAAGTACCTCTTTAGGGAAAGCTCTGTGAACATCATTGGCCTATAAACTAGGGGCCCTACTTGAGTCTACGGGACTACTTTAAACTTGTTTCTCTGTCGCTTGGACACACACACACACACTGCGAAGCTATAAATCTATTTTGGAAACAATGTTTCCCTGTGTCTAGAAACACGTTCTACGCAGTTTGCTCTACTGTCTCTCAGAGATACGAAACCTCTCCCTCCAACCTTTATAAGGCCCTGTACTAGGGGCTGAAACTCATCGGGATCTCTGGAAACGTGCAGATATTGCCGTTTGATTTGTTTGTTGGTTGTTGGAACAGTCTCTCGACTGTTTCTGTGCCGATCGCGAGTCAAGTGGGAGTTATTTGTGTGTTTCTTATATAGGTTCTGAGCACATCAATCACCGGTTTGGATTCCAACACTCCCCCTCAAACCGAACGAAGTCCGAGGGCGGAAGCGAAGTGTTTGGCCTTCACGCTGGGAAGGGCTTTGGTGAGTGTGTCGGCGACCATGTCCTGAGTAGGACAGTAAACGAGGTGGATAGTGCCGTTGTTGATCACATAGCGGATGAAATGATAGCGTATGTCGATGTGCTTCGTGCGAGCGTGGAACTGGCCCATGTCGGAGTGGGCGAGAGCAATGGCAGACTGATTGTCACCATGCAAGGTGATAGGACGCTCGAGCGGGCGGAATAACTCGGCGATGAGTTGGTGGAGCCAAACGGCCTCCTTCGCGGCATGGGTCATCGCGACGTATTCAGCCTCCGTGGTTGAGAGCGAAACAATTTCCTGTTTCTTGGAACTCCAAGAAATCGCACCACCGTCAATAACGAATGCGTATCCTGAGATAGCTCGCCTATTTTCCTCGGACATCCCGTCCGAGTCTGAATAGCCCTCCAATCCCTTCTTCCCTGCGCCGTACGTGAGCCGCAAATTCTTTGTGCCTTGAAGATAACGGTAGACATGTTTGTCGGCTTCCCAATGAGCTGGTCCCGGATTGTCAAGGAATTGTGACAAGACTCCGGTGGGGTACGCAATGTCCGGACGAATCGCAATAGCTGCCCACATAAGCGAGCCAACAGTCTCACGGTAAGGGGACGCGTTTCATGGCAGCGATGTCTGTAATGCTGGTGGGACAGTGCGCTGTTGAGAGCTACACATTCGGGTCCATTGGCATTGAAAGCGGCTTGGTGTCGGTGAAGTTGAACCGTTGCAAGATGGAGGTGATGTAAGATTGTTGCGAGAGAGAAATGGTACGCGCCTCGCGGTCACGGGTGATCTCGATACCGAGCAGCCAAGAAACGGGTCCTAGATCCGTCATCTTGAATAGAGCACCAATGCGCATCTTGTACTCCGTGAGTAGTTTCGCGGAGGAGCCGGTAATGGTGCAGTCATCGACGTGAACTGCCATAATGATGATATCCCCGTCGACGCGTGTGTAGAAAACCGCGTGGTCACATTGGGACTGCGAAAACCCAATCTCAGCGAGGGAGCGGCTAAGCGTCTCGTACCATTTGCGTCCGCCTTGCTTCAAGCCGTACAAAGCTTTATTAAGCTTCAAGACATATTTGCGGCGATCCGCAAATTCGTAGTCCGGTGGTTGCTCCATATAGATGAGCTCGTCGGGATCGAGTTCTCCGTTGAGAAAAGCGCTATGGAAGTCGAACATATCGATCTCCCAGTCGTTGCGCGCGGCGATAGCGAGTATAAGGCGAATGGAAGTAAGTTTAGCAGTGGGAGCGAAGGTCTCATAATAATCCACACCGTGCATTTCGGTGAATCCTCGAGCAATGAGGCGAGCCTTGTATTTGTCGATTTCGCCGGCGGCATTCTTCTTGATGCGCAAGACCCATTTGCAGTCAACGACATTGCGGTTAGCCGGCCTTTCCACAACTTCCCAAGTGCCGGCATCTTTTAACGCCGTGATCTCTGCCTGTATCGCCACACACCAATGCGCCCAGTCTGGACGCTTCTTTGCTTCCTCGAACGTCGGTTCGAGAGCCTCCGACTCTGCTATCGCAGCCGCCATCCCATGCTCTAGGATGTCGACCATTTCCCACTCCTCTACCAACTCTGCGCGTGCAGCCGAATCTTTGTCCTCCGCGGAATCTTCTTCGACTGTCTTGGGTACCTCCGGCACTCTCATACCTCGGGGCACCCCTGGGTCCGATGGACGGTTACTCGTAGCTCCAGCGCCACTCCGAAGTGCGCGGACGTACGCAGAAGGTTTGCGAACACGATGTCCGCGTCCCGCGGGCTCATCTGCTTCGGGTTCCTGTTTCCTCGAAGTCAGGGCCAAGCGGGTCGGTGCGAGCCAATTGCCGCGCGAGTTTGTCGATGGAAGGGGACTCGGGAAGCGTCAGCGTTGATTTGGGTGGTGTGGAAGGTCCGGAAAGAGCTGGATTCGAGTGTGGAACGGGTAATTTGTGCGTGTTTGAGTTTGAATTTGCAGACGAGGACTGATTGATATCCTCCTGCTCCCCCTCAAACAGTAAATCGTCTGGAATGGGTACCAAGACGTCGTCCCTGTCGAGTTTAACACTCCGTTCAACGGCAATAGTACGCTTGCCTTGGATATAAATCCGATGTCCACTGCTGACTTCATCAAAGCCAACCCAATGGCCGCCCTGCGCGCGGCCATCCAATTTGCTGTTGCCTGGATCGTGCACCCAAACCTTCGCGCCAAATTCAGGGAGCCTCGAAAGGTCGGGCTTCTTCCCGTATACCATCTCGAATGGGGTTTTGTTGTCGAGCGCACGTGTTGATGTTCGATTTTTCAGGTACACTGCGTGGTTAACAGCTTCGCCCCACAAAAATTTGGGCATACCGCTGGCGTGTAGCATCGCACGAACACGTTCCAAAATCGTCCGATTGAGGTGCTCTGAGAGACCATTGTGCTCCGGTGTGTCGTGCACGGTGAAACTGCGCTCAGTTCCCATTTTGGCAAGGTGAGCATCGAATTCGTTGCTCCAATATTCCCCTCCGCGGTCGGAGTGAACCTTCTTGATTGCAACGTCGAACTGTGTCTTGAGCCACGCTTCGAAGGCCTTGTAGGAGTCAAAGGTCTCATCCTTCGTGCGCTGGATATACAACCGTGACCAGCGAGAATGATCATCCGTGAAACTCAAGTAGTACTCACGGCCATTGATCGTGCGCGTAGGTGAGGGCCCCCAGACATCCGAGTGGATGATATGACCCATCGCGGTGGCACGCGTCTCCTTCCGAATTTTCGCGACCGGTTTGCGATGCATTTTGCCGTACTCACACGATGCACCGAATTTAATCTCTGTGGATGCGTCGAGTTTGATCCCAGTAACCAAGCTGTCTGTTACAAGACACTTGGCAGCTTCCGGCGCGATGTGGCCCATCCGGCGATGGAGCTCTTCGATGGAGACAGTCTCGATGGCGCTGGCGGCGGTAACTTCCGTGGGAGCAGTAGCGGCGCGTTGCACGCGGTACGTCCCATTCTTCTTGTTGATGACACCCAGAATTTTCCGTTGTTTATCAAAAATTCTGCAGAAGTCGTCGCGGAAGAGCGTCGCGAACCCAGCATCAGTAATTTTGCTGATGGAAACAAGGGTGAGTCCTAGCTTCGGTGCGTACAATACTCCCTTCAGGAGTATTGTTGCTGTGCTGTTTCCGTTGGGGATGCTGATTCGGATGTCCCCTTGGCCAATAGCCTGGAACGTCCCGTTGTCTGCGGCCGTGATCGATTTCGGAGGGATCGACGTGAAGTTGAAGAATTTGTGCCGGTACGGCGACATGTGGCGCGATGCGCCCGAGTCGTAGAGCTCGGTCTCGACTCCCGGATTGCCAGATTCGTTGGCGAGCATGGCGGTATCAAAGGACGAGGTAATCTTCTCCTCTTCGATGTCCCCTTGATTCCTGAGCCATTCGTTGACAGATATCTCGACCCAATCGGCGATCTCGTCTTCGAACGATGGCGGTGGGCGGTCTGGCCCATTCGGGGAGGTGGAGCGAGGGATATCGCATTTACAATCAGAAGAGTTGTATGCGGAGAAATTTGGTGAGCACTCAGCGTCACTTTCCCCATCCTCCTCGTCCTCCGAGTCTGACACGCACTGTAGATCCGGCATGGAATCGCAGTCGCTGTTCGACACAGCCTGCAAGTCAGGCATTGACTCGTGATCGCTATCCGAGTCCGAGTCCGATTCCTGGAGCAGCCGCAAGAAATATTCGACGCCATCAAGATCTGAGGGCGTATATTCGTAGCTCTCCGTGTCGGAGGTGTCGTTTGCGGTCGCCAGTAAGTCCTCCATCGTGGGAACAGACGCCGCGTCGCTGACGCTGCCATCTTCCTCGCTCTCGAAGAAGTCTTCATCGTCATCTGACAGCCAGCACCCTGCGCTTGCATGCACCGTGTTGCTTGCCCTGCGCGAGCTCCGCGAACTCGCTGTTGAACGACTGCAGGTTCGCTTCAACCTGCGCCATCCACACGCCGTCGTCGTCCGCAGCGGCGTTCGCATTCTCCCTTGCCCTTCCCTTCCCCTTCTGCCTCGGACCCGTGCCCTCCTTCCCACCACCCTTCGCCCAACAATCCGCTTTAACGTGCCCCTTCTTGTGGCAGTTATAGCACTCGACACTCTTCTTCGATGCTCCCTTCCCACCTTTGCGCTCTCCCGCAGAGAATGCGATATCGCGGTCGTCCTTCTTGGACTTCTGTTTGAGGGAACGACGGTCGGCCTCCTCGTTGAGGCCACGGATGAGATCGTTGGGTGCGAGTGTCTTCCCGAGCAAGGTCGATGTTGCAGTGATGGCGGAGAGGTAAGGATCGTAGGTGGGCGGAAGTGAGCCCAAGATGATGGCGGTGAAGTTATCGTCGCCGGGGTCGGCGGACATGCCGATGAGGTCGGTGCGGAGGGTCTGGAGCTTCTCCAGGTGAGTTCGGACATTCCCAGTCTCGGTGCAGCGCTCGTCCTGAAGCCTGCGCCGCAAATCCACAGTAACCATTTTCGATTTCTTTTCAAATTCATTCATCACCTTGGTCCACAATTCTGCCGCACTCTTCTCGTCTTTAACGCGCAAGAATAGACTGTCGGGGATCGTGCTGGCAATCGCCTGCTTCACAATCGCCTGACCCGACTTGAAGGTCTTGAGCTCTTTTTCGTGAGCTTCGAGAGCGATAGTGTCGGCGGTCGTAGGAGGGCTAGCGGTGGTAGGAGCAGTCGGCGCGACATGCTTCTCCTCGAGGTGATCGGCGAGTCCAGCAGCGTCGGCGGCGAAGCTGAAGCGGCTCTTGTAGACACTCCAGTTGCTGCCGTCGGCCTCGCACTTGGGAATGCGTAGGAAAAAGTCGCTGGGTTTGCCGTTGGGGGTGGACATGGTGTAGAGGTAAGAAAAGTAGTTTGTCGTTGTAGATGTTTGTGGAGAATTCAGATTCGGGCGGGGCCCATAACCTATTGAAGGTATGGACTTAAGTGGGTAATGTTCACAGAAGAACTGAGTGAATTCAGTGTAGTACTACGTTTAAATACAAGTGAGAATGCATACAGCTATGAGTCCATATGAAGGTATGTGGAAAATAAGAATCTTACTACTTACAGCTAATTGCAGTACCGAAGGCGCGGATCGAAAAATTGCCGTTTTTGGAATTTTTTGATTCTCGCGACCGATTTGCCCATATCTCGATGAGTTCTGCACGGATTCGGCTGAAATCTAGCTAGATAATTCGTACTAATTCATATGCAATTAATGATAGAGAAGGATCCTTCAGAATATCATATACTGTGCTTATTTACACTTGAGGCCATTGGAGCGATGAATCCCAACTAGCAAGCCCAGATCTTGTCTGAAGGAGCTGAATTTTGGCTAGGGTGGACTTTGATACTTGTAGGGAATTGTGATAGAGTCATATCTGCGAATATAAATCTTATTCTCTTTCCTGGCTGGCTTGAAGGCTTTTTGCATTGCTAATACAAAGATTTGCCCTAGCTACAAGATATTCGCAAATGTGACTCTATCACAATTCTCTACAAGTATCAAAGTACACCCTAGCCAAAATTCAGCTCCTCCAGACAAGATCTGGCTTGCTATTTGGGATTCATCGCTCCAATGGCCTCAAGTGTAAATAAGCACAGTATATGATATTCTGAAGGATCTTTCTCTATCATTAATTGCATATGAATTAGTACGAATTATCTAGCTAGATTTCAGCCGAATCCATACAGAACTCATTGAGATATGGGCAAATCGGTCGCAAGAATCAAAAAATTCCCAAAACGGCAATTTTTCGATCCGCGCCTTCGGTACTGCAATTAGCTGTAATTGGGGACAAGTAAACACTGTACAAGTAAACAAGGATTAGTGAGGCGAGAATGATGACGGTCCAACAAAGAGTAAGTAGGTTCGCTGGAGGCGCCCACATAGCCGCCCGGCCCGGCGGCTAGTTCCGGTTTGGATTCCAACATCGCGCTCGCCTTCAAACTGCGGCTATAACAACATGCTGACCCTCAGACCCTAAAGACAATCAAAAAAGAAGCAGCATCAATGTCAAGGTGATGGCCCGGCGTAGATCGTGCCATCTCCTTTGCGTACTTCGTGTTTTTTCTTCTTCCTCGATTTCGAATTTGTATCCATCCATCCGCGGCCCGTGGGGTCAATACCCCGGCCTACTTTTGTTCTTGAAGCTCCCATGTCGTCGATGTGTACACCAGCGTCCTCGGACCTTCCGTGTCCGAGGTATAACTTAACAAACCTCATCCTAGTACACTCCGTTTCTGTCGCTTTCTCACCAGTACGTCTTTGGGGGAACTTTTCTCGAAGAGGTTCTGATCTTTTTCTTCGTTTCAAAGCAATTAAACGAGTCTTTCATCACCAGCGCGAACGGCAATGACAGGCACACTTTCGGCAAGAAGTGGGAGCTCTGCGGAGGAAGGTTTTTTTTCACGTATATACTGCTCGCATACCTCTAGTTTAGCCAACACTTATCCCTCTGTCTTAGGAATCAACCCATTGTAACACGATGACGCTTTCGCTCCCAGCCCCTGCAGGCATCGACGGCGACGGCGCTGCCACAAAGTCAGCACTTTTGAGGGTAAGTTCTTTTATTCAATATGTACGAGCCATACCCCTCTAAATAACGCATGTGCCTCTTAATTAGGATAAATATCATCGCCCTAGAAAGATGGTTTCGTTATCACCGCCGCCGTTGGAGTGGAGCGCGCTGTCGGACACAGCCATCACTCTGACTCGGCAACTTTGGAAGCGCATTTGCGCTCGAACATATCCTTCAGAAGACGAAAGGCGAGGGTAGAGTGTATAGAGCCTCATTTTGAGGTTGACAATCGTGAATTGTTCTAAACCCAGGCCCCACTATCATATTCTTCGTTTTTTCACTCTTCTTCATTGTCTTCTCCACACATCTACCGTGACCCACAGGCCCATGGACTACCTTTCCCCACAACTCTTTCTGCTTCTTTGCATCTGGTTTACCCGTCCTCGTCCCCCTTTCCTTCTTTCTTGCTCCTCTTTGATATTCTTTGACTAGTCCTTCACACATCCGCATCCTCATGGGCACACAATTGCCGTATCTCATCCTCCGACGTTCTGGGAACGCCAGACACCTACTTCATCGGCGTGCGCGGCGTATCAGATATATTTTTCTTCGTGAGTATATTCCTATTCCTTCCCTTGCTGCACAGAAACTGCAGTGCGACACAGCTAGCCACACGCAGCCTCGTCCACGCTGTCGTTCACCCGCACGCCCCTCGGATGAGATTGCCTCCGCCCGTCGCTCCGGCCCCTCTGCCTCTCCGGGGATACGCCGATCTTACCCGAATCCCGCCTTTCACCTTCCCCGTCCCACAACCCGTTCGTCCCTGAGACATCAACCCGTCCCACTGCATATCAAACCGCACACGCGAACGTTTCTTTGCGCGCATGTTGCCATCAACGGTGTCGGTGGCGTCGGCAAGACCCGGCTTCCTTTATCCTCCGCTACCACCATCATCGCCAACCACTCGCTGTCCCCGTCGTTACCGCCCCTCGGTGAGTATTACCCGTCTCACTCCCCTTCCACCCGTATCTCCTCCAATTTGCCGTCTAATCCCACATTCTAATGCCTACAGACGGATACTCGTTGCTTGCTCTTCACAGCACCGGTACACCCAGTTTTAAGCACTTGATGGTTGCGTTTCTTGTCAGGTCCTCCTACTCCGTGCTGATTGCTGTGTAGATTGCGAGAACCCATGTGTCATGTCCAGAGAATCGCGGAGACGCCACGTCTCACCATGAAGAAGTGGGCAACACGACCGAGTCAGGGCAATAGGTATGACGCAGGGCGGGAATGCGAGCGTGAACGCAAATTTGAAACGGAGGCTGTAGGTCCGCAATATCGACCTTTCTTTGCTTACCTTCATTTTCGTCGTTCCCTCCTTCCATATCCTTTCCCATTTCTTTCTCTCCACGCTTTACGAACACTTCTCTCAGCTTTCCGCCGCGTACGTGTCCCCCATGCGCCGACTGGATTCGTTCTGCGTTCATCGGCGACAACGCAGCCTCTCCACAGTCCTCGTTGACACTTGTGAGCTGCCAACCCGACGTCCTGTATTTTGTGCCCATGTGCCAGGGATCAGACCTGGCATTGCGGCTGTGTGCTGTTCGTGCTTGCGTCTCGTGTCAGCAGACCTTGTGCTGTGATATCGATGCTATATTGAAGGGACGGTGATTTCACACGCAAAGAGTGCTCACAATTCTTCCGGATAGATCGACACTGAGCTCGAGGCAGAAGAGACATCGCGCTGTGCGAAGGTACAGATAATTGCAACCGTGTTTGTCGCATCATTGGCACAGAGCTGTGGGGGGAATGGTTTGTTGATGGCGTATGCGGCGCGTGTGCAGACACTCGGGCTGTGCCGGGTTAGGAGTGGTTCTGTTTTTGTGAGATCCGGGGAGGCGGATGCGTGCGTACGGATTATTGACGAAGCGAAGCTGGGGATGGGCGCGGTAAACATAGGGTAGACAGGTAGATCCGCGGCGCGGTGCTGCCGACGATCCCAACGGTTGGGAACACTGTTCTTCCCATGCGTCTCATTTTTCTCCCCATTCCCCTTCCCTTTTTTTTCTTGCTCGGCGGAGCAGCTGGCGGCCGGACCCGTACTGCAATGCATTGGGTGGCCGCTAGGTAATCGCCCATGGGTTTTCTGCACCGCCGCCATCGCCCTCGGAGCAGCACTTGCTCGCATCATGGAAGCGCAATCTATTCACTCCTTATTCCGCACCCTACGCGACTCTGGTTCGGTGGCCACTTTCCACGTCTGTGCACTCACCTCTCGCTCTCAGATGACTGTGGAAAAAGCAGGCGGCTGCGGCAAGATGCTGTTCTGCGAGATGCAAGCTGCGCTTTGCAGACTAAAATAGTTCCTTCTCAGGCTGTGGAGCAGTGGGGGCAACTGAGGCTGCGTCTCCCGGCGGCCGTAAAAGCAAGTCCTTCTAATAGGTTTCAGAGATTGATAATCTGGTGGTTTGATTGCTCAATGCAATGGCGGTGTTATTGGCCTAAGAAAACAGTGATGGCAACAAGTATTCTGATCATGACTAACCAGGGATGAGCGGTGTCATCAGTAAGTGGAGCTGTGCGTGAGAGGGGGTTTTTTGTGGCAGGCAGATCAAATTAAGGGTGAGGATACTCCTTGCAGCGGAGAGGGGGGGAAATGTTCCAGGAGCCGGACTCAAAGGGTGTCTGAGGGGTTGATAATATCTGCGGGATACAGCCACTCTCTCCCACCCGTGTGTCCATGTATCTGGAATATGTATTGTGAACACAAAACCCCTTGATTCCATCTGCCAGAACAAAGATGAACCCTTTCCTCGGAAGATGAACAGCAACCAAAAATAAAGAATTCCAGGGTACGGAGCATAAAAGTGCATCGCGCAAGACCCACACCCCACCATCAAGATGCCCAACCAACTCACTGACACTCAAGTCCGACTGAAAAAACTTACCACATGCTTCGCCATTACAGTTGGAACACTAGAAATTCTTGTGAACAGTCTGCAGACAGATTTCTTGGAGGCCATTGTTAACACGACACGGTCTCTGTTGAGGAATGTTGAGGTGAATCGGTTATAAGCATTATTGTAACATAAATCTCACACAAGGAACCTAGACTGTCAAGAAAAAACAAAAGAACATGTATCGAGTTGATGGAGCAAACACATGAATTGCTCAATGCAATTATCATTCTTCATGTCAACTCAGATACTGGTGGAATACTGCCGCCGAGTACATTGAATCACATCGGAAAATTCACAGAGTACTTTTTTTTATGAACACAATTGAGTCACCATACTGACCACCACGCTTCAGGACCCTCCACAAATCCATACCTTTGTGGAGACACATCAGAGCAGCAGCAAGGTTAAGAAGTTCTTCCGTCAAGGAGAGATAAGCACATTGCTCAAGGATTGCAAAAATGGACTGACACAAGGACTTGATTTTTTCGGGTAAGCACTCTCACAGTCATTGCTACAATTCATTGCAGATAATCCTGTTTACATAGCTCAAGAACACCAGTGTGATGATGGACATTTCGAAAATGCAGGCAGAGGCAATGCACAGGCATCAGGAAGTACTTGCCATGATTGATGGACTCTCTGATTCCGCAAGTTCTGCCAGAGCTTCTACGGTATGACAATTTTGCATTTGTGACAGATCTTATCCACTTTGTTCCAGATGAGCAGGGTTTATTCTCAATCCAAAAACAGGTATGGGACATGTCTCGTGCTAGAACAAGATCATTGAGACTTTCTTCAAAGCTCTCAATCAATCTCAATGCTACCCTCAGAACCCAAGATATTCCATGGCCGGGAATCAGAATTGTCTGACATTCTGCAGCTGCTGAGGATGAAAGCTCCCAGGATAGCTATTTTAGGTACAGGTGGTATGGGGAAGACCAGCCTTGCAAGAGCAGTTGTTCATCATGCAGAAATCTCTGTCAAGTATGCACAACATCGATATTTTGTGCTTGCGATTCTGCAGTCAACAAGATCGAACTCATAGCACTCATTGGAGCTCATCTGGGCCTCAAGCCTGGCAAAGATCTTACTCAAGCAGTTTACCAGTATTTCACTACTGGTCCACCCTGCCTCTTGGTTCTTGATAACCTGGAGACAGTGTGGGAGCCCATGGAGTGTCGTGGTGATATTGAGGAGTTTCTATCTCTCCTTACAGATGTGCAGCATCTAGCACTGGTGGTAGGTGTTAGTAGTCGCTATGTTGATAAATTTTTCATGATACACAGATTACAATGCGTGGAGCAGAACGACCTAGCAAAGTACAGTGGACACATCCCTTTCTTCTTCCTTTGCAGCCCTTGGAACAAGTGGCTGCTCGTCAGACATTGATTGACATTGCAGAAGATCATCATAACCCAGGGAGGTGGACAGGGTGCTTGCATTGACGGAAAACATGCCCCTTGCTATCAATCTAATTGCACATTTAGTGGATGTTGAGGGATGCTCCAGTGTACTGTCCCGCTGGGAGGAAGAGAAAACATCTTTGATTTCAGATGGCTATGACAGGAGATCAAACTTGGATTTATCCATTTCGCTCTCCTTGTCTAGCCCCAGGATCAAAGCTGTTCCTCATTCAGAAGAGTTGTTAAGCCTATTGTCAATGCTTCCCGATGGTCTTTCAGATGTTGAGCTCCTACAGAGCAAGCTCCCAATCCAGGATATTCGGGATTGCAGAACAACATTGATTCGAACTTCTTTAGCCTATTTGGATTACAAAAAGCAACTAAAAGCATTGGTACCCATCAGGGAATATATGCGGAAAACTCACCCACCTCAAAATGAACTTCTTAAGCCTCTTTTTAAACATTTCCATGAGCTACTTGAATTTTACAAGGACTTCTATGGAACTGGAATGATATCAGCCACAGTTGGGCAAATATCATCAAATCTGGCCAATATCCAAAGTTTACTCCAGAATGGACTCCAAGAAGACAACCCAGACCTCAAAGACACCGTGTTCTGTGCATTGCATCTAAATCTGTTCAGCCGGGCTATGGGCAGGGGGGACTATTTCCTTCCTAGCACAGCTTCAGCATGTCCTTCCAGACCCCTGTGACCATCAACTTGAGGCTACTTTGATTACAGAGTTACTTGTCTCCTCTTACTTTTCTCCAATTTTGAAACCCGAGACACTAGTGGCCCAGGCATCAGCACACTTTGAGCGCTTTGATGATTCCAATCTTAAATGTAGGCTTTCAGCTGATGCCTGGCGCATGAAGACTGACATCAATTTCCAGGTAGATTCTACATCCAGGTTGCAAATTATTATTTGACACAAACTGATGGTTATTCTGCTGCCATGCACTTTTCTGACATGGCTATATCCTTGGCAACTTCATCTGGGAACACCAGAAGACATTCCCAAGCATTGTTGCGGCTTGCATGGATTCACTGGCAGTTTGGTGACTACTTGGCAGCCAGAGTATATGCATGTGAGGCACAGAGATTGGCCAGGATTTCTGCCAATTTATATGAAGAAGCACGTGCCCTGGGCATAGAAGCAGTGGCCTGGACACAACTCGGCAACTACAAACAAAGCATCTCTCTCTGCACTAGAGCAAGAGATCTTCTGGCTCTTTGTGGTATGTCTAGTGGAAGCACTGACCACGACATCATGAATCAGCAGGCAGAGATCCACTTGGTGAAATCAGAATATCATGAGGCACACAATATTCAAACTCAGATTCTTCAAGAATGCCTGCTTCACTTGGATTCCTATGACCATGCCTTTGCTTTACTGAATCATGCAGAAATTGGTCTGTCACTGAATGCTCCCAAACATGCAGTGCAACAGGATATTGAGAGAGCCAAGAAAATATTTCTCCCCTTGGAACGGATTTTAAACATAACAATGTGTGATATGATTCTTGCAGATCTCCACCTGAGAGAAGGAGAGATCTCCACAGCAAAGACACTTTTTAAGGAATGTCTCAGAGCCTGCAATGACTCCCAAATCAAATCCTATTGTTTGGAGAGGCTTGGTAACTCTGCACACTGGGATGCATCTGGTCAGATGTCCAGTTGGACAACAGTTTATCTTGCCCATTCTATCAAGTTCAAAGAGAAGCTAGGAACAAACAAAGCTCTCCAATTTCTGGGAGACATCTTCCTTGCTCAGGCTGATGAGCACACAGCTGTCAGCCTGTTTATTGTTGCACTAGATGGATTCACATCCATGGATGTCCATCGCAGCAGAGCTGAATGCATGCTCCAACTCGGGGACATTTCCAAGGGACATGGTGACCTGTTGAAGGCAGTGGAATTTTGGGATGCAGCAAGGCCACTATTTGAAAGATCATCACAGACCAAACAGATGCAAGACATCGATGAAAGGCTAGCAAGTGTTGGCAACAATGTGCTGGAGCAACACAGAAGGAGCTTAGCTCGCCTCATGGAGATCAATGCACCGACTCAAAGTGTGGAAGAGGCGGAGGACGATCTGTCTGATATTGAGGACCTGCCGGAGGATCTGCATGGAGTGCTGTCACTAGTGACGGTGTGAAATTCCAGTGAACTATGTGGTATTGGTAAAATAGTTTTCCATCTCTATGATTGCTGTTCACTTGGTTGAATAACCTCTATTTATTTATTTATTCATTATGGTGTGACTCAATGGATTTGTGAGAAGGATGCAACAGGGCCCTGGATTATTGGTCCATAGGTTGGATCCTGATTTCGGCCCTCCAAAAAAAGATTGCCCAACTTTTTTGTTGAGTCCAAGTCCAAATTCTCACCCGAATTCCACCTCCAGTGAGCAGCAGGTGCAAATTTTAGTTGAACTTTGGATCTGACATCAAATCTGCCAAAAAAATCATTTAATAGAGCTTATTGGCCACGGGGTTTTTTTTGCTTATGAAGGAAATATTTTTGCTCAAGACTTTTTTTGGAGCGTGCGTGAACGTCGGACCGGCATCCGAAGTCTAAATCGAGTGCCGTCCCGGTGTTTCCCATCACCGTTGCGGTACCCTCAACGAGAAGATTGTTCCCAGGACCACGTTCCCTTCTTCGACGTGCCCTACATCCTGCTCGCTGGCCACCTCGACCTCCAGACCCTCTGGCGACTCCACACGACGTCCAACGCGCAAGGATGACGCAAATTACGGTGGAGACCTGTGGCGTCATATTCTTTGCCGAGACTGGTTAAAAGGCGGGCCAAGGTGCGTATATACCTCTATCACATCTCAACTACTTTTTAACTATGTCTTCCGCTAACAAGTTCTCCTGGGAGCCACTTTTTAACGGTCCCAACCCTCCTCTTGCTGGACTCGCCCGTGATTTCGAAGGCTATTCGTTCGACACAAGCGGATTTGGCGAGGACCTGGAGGTGGAGATCACCCAGCTCCCCTCCGAGCGCGCCAAAGACACGAATACCGACGCGATTAATGACACACCATCGAGTCCCTCGCCCCGCCCGCCCCCGCCTTCTGACCCACTGCCTACCCATTCGTCGACTTGTCCACCTTACCCACCCAAACTCCTGCGCGTGCCCACGACACTTTGGTAATCTCGCGCCCATTTTCGGTTCCGCATCCGACCCCAGTCCCCGCCCCGTTTGTCATACGCGACATCAACTCATTCCCCGCTCTCCCCCGGCTCTGACATCGCTTTCCAGTACCCTCCTGCTCGCTCGGATGACTTCCGCATCGCCGCCGACCGCAAGCGTGGGGTCATTAATGACAAGACGTGTCGCGCGATCGGCAACAGCGGGGCGAACAAGGAGAATCCCGCTGCTGCCGATGACGCTTCGAGCAAGCCCGGGAAGTCCAGGTACAACGGGGACGACCTCATCGGCTTTGCACGCGCTTGTGTAGATGTAAACCCGTGGCTTGCGGCGCACGGCAAGAAAGCTCTTGCTTGGGAGGAGACGCTCGACGTTGCCTCCAAGCAGAACGGCTTTCGCCATGCGAATATGAGCGCGAGCACTCTCCAGCACAAGTGCGAAGCCATGATTGGCTTCAAGAAGGTATGAGCCGTGTTTTCTCTATTATTATTTTCTCACCATGCCCTAGGACCCCAAGGGCAAGAACAAGAACCTCGCCAAGGTGATCGGCGTCGGCACATCTGCCGCCATCACCATCGCCGCGCTGTTGGAGAGGATGGAAACCCAGTACGACGAGGCGAAGGACAAGTCGGATGATGTGAAGGCTGTTATCAAAAAGGTGTGTGTGCTTTATCTTCACTCCTTTATCATGTACCTAACACATTTCACAGAAGAACGACACCGATCGCGAGGGTGGGGAGGCTATTCGCCAAACTTCCCTTTGCGGAATGCGCCGCAAGCGTTCGCTGACCCCTGAGAGCGACGACAGCGACGCGACGGAGCCCGAGGCGGACGAGAAGGCCACCAACATCAGCGACACTGCGCCTGACACCGACGGAGATGCAGGAACTTCCGCTACGACCCCCAAAACGATCTCCGCCTCCCCCTCTGTCGAAATTGTCGACGGCACGAAGGATAAGAAGCCCACAAAGCGCCGTCGCCTGCATGAGCGTCGCTCTGCATCGAGCAGGGACGCTCTCATCGACCTGTTCCGGGAGGAGAACCAGCGCCGCGCCGAACACGACAATCGTGTCGCGACGTCCCTCGACACTTTTGTCAAGGACTCCCGTGACCAGAAGGCCGAGTTCACGTCGCTCCTTCGCGACCTCATCGCATCTGACCGTAGCAATTAAAGAGTTACAAACTAAAGCTGTACTTGTATTTGGAAACACGATAAACTGAATTGTTTACTCTATCTACTGTCCACTAGTCGTGAAAGTACTGCTCGAGGGTAGGAGGTAATATTTTATAAGCTTGCGATGTCTGATTAGGGCGAATGCAGTTGAGTGAGTTACTAAGCAGCACGCCCACACGGTAATATCTCCCGACGGGTGAGGAATATACGCGCATCCTCCACCACGCGTTTAGAAACAGCCACTGCTGTGTTATATTCCCAAATCCGTGCTCGACCGATTCCCGACAATGAGCCATGGCGTGGTTCCACAGTATCTCCTCTGCGGTCCGCTCGCCTGCTCCCGCAAATGGGCTCTGCATCAACGGGGTGACACCGTATGCCGGATCACCAAAAATCTGGAAGTAACGGTCGACAATTGGGGTGTTCTGGTCTGCGCCGGGGCGGAATGCATACAGGAGGCATTTCTGGAGAAGCTGAGAAGCAGCAAGAAGGTGATTGTCGTTGCGTCGTCCTTCAACCGGGCCGAATAAATGGCCGATGAGTCCGTCGGGGAGTCTGATGGCCTGAACTTCAACGCGTGAACCTTCTTGTGACCATTGTACGCTTGCCGCTGCCACCACGAAGGACGGCACATGCAACGAATTGTGCAGTCGATAAATCCCCAAATGGATCGCAGCGGCGACCCTTTCGTGTGGATCGCATCTGCGTATAATTGAAGCCGCTGCGTCGTAAGCAGGCCGTTATGGTCGAAGTCGAGAAGGTGGGCCCATCTGTCATCAAGAAACTCAACGAGCTCGTTGACAACTTCAGAGATGGCACCCTGTGATCGGTTGTACTTCATCGACAGTTCAAATTGGTCGCCGGCAGATCTAAACCGTGCTATGAGAAGACACAGGGCCTCGACACGCTCGAAGGCGTATCTGCTGCGAGTTCGGAAAATTTTTGGGATTTTGAGCACCTGCGCAAGATCCTCGAGTTCTTCCGGATAGAAGATGTGTATACAGTGGATGTCAGTGCCGCAAAGGCAAGATGAGGGTTGATATGTACCGGAAACGCCACTCGCAGTCTCTCCTCGGGAGAGACCACAACCACTCGCGTGTGCATCGTGTACCTCCAATTGCCGGGCGCGGACTTTCACTGTTTGTGAAGGTATCGGCGAGTGCGAGCAACGGCTGCACCGGATCGTTGATATGTTTATGTAAGTTAAAGATGTTGTCCTCTGACACGAGTAGAGGCGCGAAGATGAGGCCTATAAGCTTGTTGAGACCGCGCAGCATGGTGGTGAGGGGACGCGTTGTTGTGGGGCACGTGATGGCTCTACCGGATGAAGACCGGTGACGTTTGCGGAGAACCGGGCGACGTCTACCCAAATGGGTTTGTGTTTTGCTCAGGTTTTTGCTCAGGTGGAGCTTTCTTTTGCTCAGGAAATCATTTTTTCAGCGGTGGCCAATAAGCTCTAATGCTCTTGAAATTTGCCGAAAGTTCCCATCCATTGTGTACCACTCGCAGGACTACTTACTAGCATCCAGCTCTCTGAAGGAGGGAATTTAAACTGACGCGAGGAACACAGCCACCTGTTCCCGCGGCCAGCCACCCATATTAGACATCATAAATAGGACCTACTCACCGTGGGCTTTAGAACTGTTCTTGTTACGTTGGTTTGTAAATTTGTCAGTTTTCCGAATGTCATGTGTTCGATCCTGCCGGCTCGTTTTTTTTTTGTGGGCCGCAATTTTTTTCTTTTTGTAAAATCTTGGCTCCACGCAGTGGGCCCCGCGGCGAGCGGAAGCTCCACGCAGTGGGCCCTAGCGGCGAGCATCAGGGGGGGGTCCGCGGGGGTCTCCCCCGCACAAGAAGATTTTTTACTACATAAGATCCAGCGACTTTGGAATAAACTGTGAATAAACTCAATCTCTCATGTCGTCAGGCAAAAGGAGGGGGGTCTGGGGGGACCACACTCTCCCCGGAATTTCCTGGCAAGAAAGTAAACCACAAACGTCGCACCGATACTTGTGAGCTGCCAAATCGGGAGCCGAACAAGAATAATTGATGACCAAACACGTCATTCCTTTCTTCCGCCATCCCGTCATATCGACGTGTCTTCTGGTATTCTCTACGCGTCTTTTTCCCTTCCATATGGACACCACCACTGCTTCTGCTTCTTCTGCTGCTCAACTCGCTCAAATTTCAAAAAAAAAACGGCTAGAGAATGTCCGGCCACTTACACAGAATCTATCTCGACGGAAACAGTCTTAAAAGTGCTCAAACTTTCCGACTCCACACGCGAGGACATACGAGCGCACTTGAATCTCATTCCCGCGCCGAATCTGTCCGCTTCCAAAGGTCCTTGGAAGACCAAGGTTTACAATCCCGACGCACTGCAAGATGCAAGAAACTGACACTCAATAGATCATGCTTTCGCTCTTCTAAAGCAGCTAGGAATGTACATTCCAGACGAGATGGACCGCGATGCTCGCGGCAAGCTTACAATAATCAAAACTGAAACCGACACTTGTAAATCTGTGGACCGACAAAAGCAATACAAGCGGCGCAAGCGACTGTTCCAATGCCAGTGCGGTGTAGATCACACGGAGGGACATAGAGGTGGAAAGAAACGAGAAATTGGATGGCCAAACGTCGGCTGTAGGGTCTGGATACGGCTAGCAACCACGCACGATGAATCCGACAAGAATAGTATGTTCCACTGTTTCAGTCACCCGCGCAAATTAACATCTTGCTAGACCCAATTCTGTTGACTATCTACGAGATCCTGGGCGATTTCTGCCATTCCGCTGAATGCCTTGACACCGAATCAATGGATCGTAATCCCCGTATCCTCCTGCATCCCCCTGCATCCCGCACTCCGTGAATGTGCCTTGCCTTTGCTCCGATTACGGCTTCCTCTTTCCCAAATGAAGCAGCTGTGCCGTGAATGGGCCAATACCCGATGGCCGAATAGTGCCGGCGATGCTTCCTACCGCTATGTGTTACATTGTTACAAACCTCGTCCCTCTATCGTACACTTGCGGCTGAATCCGGCATCCAACAGTGTACAGCCCCTGAGAATAATCTAGACCTGTGGTTCCGCTCCGAAAACCCACTTCCACCCAATCCCCGCCTCTCTGCGTCCTGCCTGTCTTATATTCCATGTGTTCCCGGCGAAAGTGAACGTTTCAGCCTTATCATTTCCACGCATGAACAACAACGGCTATGCTGGAAGTACGGACATAAACAACTCATGTTGATGGACTTGACATTCGGTTTCTGCAATAGATGACCAGAGGAAGGGAGTTCCTGCTGTTTTCATCTTATCCACGGCAAAGAAGGATGCGAAAGCCGTCCATGCGGACTATGACAAGAAGATCTTGGATGGGCAAGAATAGTGACGGCGAAACTTTTCAGGTTCGGGTTGGAATCACCGATAACGATCTGCGCGAGTGATTCGCACTCGACAACCACTTCACGATCCTCCTATTGCTCTGTATTTTTCATGTTTGGCAGGCGTGGAGAAATGGATTGAACAAATATCTGCGGCCCATTCCGAAGGGCGAAGGTCGACAGGTGGTTCGCAAGCGATTGGGGCGATATTTGATGCGGAATTTAAGGGTGATTCTTACTATTTGACTCAAGGAGATTGCTAAGATGATTTGAAAGGAAATTCGTGTGTATGAGGAAGCCACATGCGAATACTGGAAAGCAGCGCGATGATTTGTCTAAAAAACAGGCGAGTTCAGCACTAGCCTTTCTGGGCTATCTGCAGTCATACCTCAAGACCCGCGACTTCTGGCGCTCTTGGTCTCTGGCTGGTCAGGAGGAAGCAGCTCGTCTACTGGGAGTTCCGATATCTCGAGTGCCCCGCACCACCAATCATCTGGAATCCTTTAACGGCCGTATCAAAGATCGTTATTTTTCCCCATACATCCACTCCGGCCGTCTCCCTCGTGTCGATTACTGGGTCTTGCTTCTTATCACAGAAGTCCTGCCAAAATTCTTTGATGAATGGGCAGAGAAACGCGACCTAAAAGACTATTATTCTGATATGCGCAAAGCCCCAGCGCTGTCATCCGTGGTCGTGAAACCCCGCTCGCACCGCCATGACTCCACCAATATTCACTTACAAATCCCCCCTCACAGCAATCCCCCAGCACCTACTCTGCTCTGCAAGCAAAAGCCAAAGACTGTTGACGAAGCTAATGCTCAAGCAGAAGCGTGGTTCAACCGCGTGTTTGAGCAGAAGCCGCGCCCGCAGGTTTCTCCCGAACCACTGTCGAACAGTGCTCATGCCAATGATGGTGATGATTTCGAGAAGGAATTGTTGGGACAACTCGATGCTGATGAAGTCGATGAACCAGAGGCAAAACACGCCGACGATCTTTTGGACGCTGATCACCTCGCCGAAAAAGCAACTCACCTGATTGTGTCCCCGGACAGCGACCATAGTTTCTCATCCAACAGCGGCACCGACTCTATCCAAGTCCATCCTGATAGCTCCCCGGAGATGTCCTTTTCTCATTCCAGCTCCATATCATCCTTCTTTTCCGAGCGCACTTATGATTCGGCAGATATCATTCCAAATCTTCCCACAGACATTGATCTTCCTCTCTATGCACAGTCTGAATCCCGACTCGTAGAGTTCACCGTGGACATGGTCCCATCCTTCCATTCTCCTCCTCCATATATTGCAGCCACATCATCCGAATCGGAACCTGATCTCCACTCAAATCAAAGAACAACGATCCGCTTAGAGCTCATGAGGGCACAGGACGAGGTTGCACGGCTGGTGCAGAGTTTTTTGGATCTCGGAGATGATCGGGAACGCCTGGAAGAAGAGGGGCATATCAGCGGCCAGATTGCAGATCGACTTGACCATGCACCTGCAGTTCCAATCACTCTCCCGACACACCCGACTTCATCTGCACACTCTGGGCTTCAGCCATTTGAGCCGCAAACAAAACACAGGCGCTTTGAATCGCATGGAATACGGTAGAATCAGTAGCTTATTTTGTATTTATCTCGATTGAGACGCTTTTACGCCCTCGTTGATTCCATTCACACCAAATTCACACCATTGACAATGCCAAAAGAACAGCTTAAAATTTCAAAAAAGGAGGCACAACAAAGATATGGTATTTAGAATCTGCACAAGAGGAACAGGCCAGTAAAGAATCCAGGCTGCACACACGAGCAGAGGGCCCCACACCAGCGGAAGAAGCTAACACAGCAAATAGTGTTTTTCTGGCTTTGGCTTTGGCTTTTTGGCTCGGCTTTGGCTTCGGAAAATCTCCAGCCAGGCCAAGGCCAAACTGTTGGCTTTGGCCTGGCTTTGGCTTGGCCCGGCTTAAGCCATGGCTTTTGGCAGGGATTCCAGCGAGGCTTTGGCTTTGGCCTTGCTAAATCCCAGGCCAGGCCAAAGCCACATCGAGCCAAAGCCAGAAAAAGCCAAAGCCGAGCCATAAAGCCATGGCTTTTTGGCCCGAGGCCAAGGCCAGAGAAACACTAACAGCAAAAAAGGAAGGGGTTACGGGGGCCAGCGCCAGCGAAACAGCTAGCGCTAGCGAAAGGGCCAGCACCAGCGAAAAAGCTAGCGCTAGTGAAAGGGCCAGCGCCAGCAAAAAAGTTAGCGCCAGCGAAAACACAAGCGGTAGCAAAAATGAAGGGGGTTACAGGGGGAACACAGTTCCTCCTGGGGCAAGCGCCAGCGAAAGGCCAGTGCCAGTGAAAGGGCCAGCGCCAGCAAAACAGCTAGCGCCAATGAAAAAGCTAGCGCTAGCGAAAACACTAGCAGTAGCGAAAATGAAGTGGGTACGGGGGGAACACAGCTCCCCCCGGGGCAAGCGCCAGCGAAAAGGCCAGCGCCAGCGAAGGGCCAGCGCCAGTGAAACAGCTAGCGCCAGCGAGAAAGCCAGCGCTGGCGAAAAAGCCAGCGCTAGTGAAAACACTAGCGGTAGCGAAAAGAAGGGGGGTCCGGGGGGAACACAGTTCCCCCCAGGGCCAGCGCCAGTGAAAGGGTCGCGCCAGCAAGAGAGGCTAGCGCCAGCGAAAAGGAGGGGTCTGGGGAGCCATCCCCAGGTCGCGGGAACGTGACTGTCACGCGTGACAACGTTCCCCGCGTCTGTTTAATCTCCCTGATGGAGACTTCTGGCACAGTCTCCATTGTTAACCATTGTCGACGATTTCTGCTACAAATTACTGCACTTGGTAATCTTTTTGGCTGCTCAGTCAGAAATTGACCCCGAGAGTATAGAAAGTCTATTTTGGTTGAAACGGCTTTATCCAAGCTTCTCCCTGACCTTTCTCTACACCGTCACTCCATCTGAACTTTTGCTCTAAGGTATTCTGCTCAACCCAAAATTTTATCTGAACTTTCCTCTGACCTTAGGTCCCAAATTTTGGACTTTCATCCAAACTTTGGATTCAACCTACAAACCAATCATCCAGGGCTCTGATGCAATACACTGTATCTGATCATGAAGGTTGTCCAGGCATGGTTGTATTGATTGAGTCTGAAAGACTGTGTCTGTGGTGACAGATGCATCCCAGCTGGCAAACCACAGATTGGGAGCACAGTTCATTCTTTCTCTGAGTCAGGAAGATAGGGCATGGTAATGGGGCTGACCAAGGAACAGATTAGCATTGGGCTTTCAATGAAGAAATGAATCAGGCATACACAGATGGAATTGCAAGCAAGACACATTCACTTCTTATCCTTTATCCTGGCCTGAGTTCTACTCCCATTTTCCAAATTAAAGAGGAGATTTCAGAGTTGCCAGAAAGTAAGTACATTTGCTTCTGTTAGAGTCGGTTCAGAGTATGGAGATTGAACAAGAATATATTGGCACCACAGATCCAGGAGCAATTTGCAATTTGCAAAGGTGAATACCGCCACACCAAAAATGTTGAAGGTGAGCATGTACAAACTAAAATCATCGGGTTCCAGCAAGCTTGAAGGACCACATAAACACTCTTTCAAATCGGGCTTGGAGTTTTGCATGATTTCGAGCCTAGAAAATTTCACATGCACTAGAATTTGAGGCACTTCTCATCGATAACCTGTTGAAGGCAGTGGAATTCTGCAATGCAGTAAGGCCACTCCTTGAAAGATCATCACAGACCAAATGGATGCAAAACATTGATGAAAGGCTGGTGAGCATTGGCAAGGATGTGCTAGAGCAACACAGAATGAGTTTACCCTGCCTCACAGAGATCAATGCACCTACTGGAACTGTAGAGGACAGAGAAGACAATCTAGCCGATATTGAAGACATGCAGGAGGATCTAGGTGGAGCCCAATTAGCAGTGATGGCTTAAAATTCTGGTGATTTATTCAGTATTGGCAAATCTCTACACGATTCCTGTGTCTGAGTTAAATAAACTCTGTTTATTTATATCGCCAGCAGCAATTTTCTCATTACAGCTAATTGCAGTACCGAAGGCGCGGATCGAAAAATTGCCGTTTTTGGAATTTTTTGATTCTCGCGACCGATTTGCCCATATCTCGATGAGTTCTGCACGGATTCGGCTGAAATCTAGCTAGATAATTCGTACTAATTCATATGCAATTAATGATAGAGAAGGATCCTTCAGAATATCATATACTGTGCTTATTTACACTTGAGGCCATTGGAGCGATGAATCCCAACTAGCAAGCCCAGATCTTGTCTGAAGGAGCTGAATTTTGGCTAGGGTGGACTTTGATACTTGTAGGGAATTGTGATAGAGTCATATCTGCGAATATAAATCTTATTCTCTTTCCTGGCTGGCTTGAAGGCTTTTTGCATTGCTAATACAAAGATTTGCCCTAGCTACAAGATATTCGCAAATGTGACTCTATCACAATTCTCTACAAGTATCAAAGTACACCCTAGCCAAAATTCAGCTCCTCCAGACAAGATCTGGGCTTGCTATTTGGGATTCATCGCTCCAATGGCCTCAAGTGTAAATAAGCACAGTATATGATATTCTGAAGGATCTTTCTCTATCATTAATTGCATATGAATTAGTACGAATTATCTAGCTAGATTTCAGCCGAATCCATACAGAACTCATTGAGATATGGGCAAATCGGTCGCAAGAATCAAAAAATTCCCAAAACGGCAATTTTTCGATCCGCGCCTTCGGTACTGCAATTAGCTGTAAAGGGGAAGTTTTAGTCATGCTGAACAGTATATTTGCTCCATTGTGCTGTGTTTGCGTCGCTTCAGAGATCTCAGACTGAGCAGGAATATATCGGGGAATGACTTTACATTACTGACACCCCATATCCAGAAGCAATTTGTCTCCGTAGGTGACGACTTGAGTTTGCAAAGGTGGATGCCGACAAACCAGAAACATACATAGAAGATACAAACAAACAGCAAGGATAATTGGAGCTGCCAGAGAGTTGAAGGACCATTAAACCCTCGTCCAAATCGGGCTCAGGTTGAAATATTGCATAATTTCAAGCCTCGAAAATTGCACAAAAGTGGTGTTAAGATGATGAAAAAAGAAAGCAGAACGCAAACACGACTCTTCAGCTCCTCGGTGAAGGTATTCCAGAGATGGTTCTTACAACAGCGTGGGTCATGGTGAAAAATTGGAGGAAATCAGTAAACAGGAGGATCCAGTCCAAAGTAAACAATTCAGAAGACATCATACTTGGCGATTCAGGTAATTGTGCTCGGGTATTGGTCTTAAACAGTAGGAATAACATGACCTGGCTTACCATCTCTTCTTTCCAGTTTAAGGATCGCAATTTGTCTGTGCTTTGCAAGTCAGGATCGAAAGACAACAAGAGTGGGACTTGACGAAATGTACGATAGAGGTGAAACGAGAAACCCGGAATACACCTATAAAGTTGGAAGACAGAAACGAAAACAGCGACTGCAGGGAGTACACAAAAAGCATGAGAGCCTGGCAGAAAGATCTCACAGACACCGGGGGCAAAGAGCGAGGCATGTGGACCACTAGTGCGTTAAATGCATGTGGTCCGCATGTGGGTGTGACAATTGACAAAGCCCTTTGTTACAATTAACCTTTTGGTTTACAAAATGCTACTTAAAATTGAGTCAGATACAAATAATACATGATGTTATTTCCAAATAGTTATCTTAAATTTTTGCCATCTGGAACGAGTTTATGTACCTTCCTTCCTCGTGAGCCGCGAGTTAGCCGCAGATGCCATCATGGCTGCGACAAGCGACGGCATGATGCTGCCGTGGAAGCCCGAGGAATCAAGTCGCGCCCTCGTGACGAGACAGTGCCGCCCTGGCTTGATGCTCGCCACCGCACTCTCATTCGCCCCGCCCACATCTGGCACCACGCAGCTGCCCGCCCCGTGCCCATCCCACGCCCCACCTACGAAGACATGTTGTGCTTTGTGCACATCACTTTTGTCACTACAGTCCAATGGCAACGCCCACATGCTGCCTTTGTCAAGCTACAACCACGTTCGTACATCACCTTTGTCGGTTGAGAACCATGCCTGCACATCGTCTTTGTCATTGTACAAGCTCACCCGCCCATCGCCTAGGCTGTCCCGCGACCACCCCTTTGTCTGTGGGGCGGCCCGCCCTCATCTCCCACGCTGCCTTTGTTTGTGAGAACTGGTTGGCAAGTGTCGTAATTGTATAATATATCTTTGGTGGCTCACCGAACAAAACAAGGCACTGCCGCCAATCGCACATCCAATACCGCGTCGCGTCGCGAACAATAACAGCACGTGACGGCGAATCTCTCTTTCAACTTACCAACTCCTCTTCGTCCGGAGGACAACCAGCATCGGGCCAGGAGAAAATGCATATCTGCTCCCAACATATAGTTTAAGTAGCGGAACTCCTGCAGTTTGAGATATGATTTTTTTGGTTTTGGGCATCATTCAAGGTTGGGTTCGCCCCAGAGAAGTTGAATGGGATCTTTATGACGATGAATTAGCCCTGAACTGTGGGTCCTTGGTATTGTTTCCCTTGATTAGGCCCAAAGGGCCCGATGTCTCATCCTCTGTTCGGCTGCCAGGTTAAACCCGTATCGGAACAGTGCACTTCAGTGTCAATGCAAAGACTTCCATCCCTCATTTTCCCCAGCACGCAATTTTCTCAGCATGCGGAATTCGAAGTGATTTCGTTCAGACAGGCCTAGGTGGGGTTGGCAGACCTGATTCAGATCGGAACAGACCAAGTTTCATTTCGGTGCAACTATAAAATATATTGGATGCGCAGTTCAATAGGTCCTCCAGCCAACTCTCATCTTTAGTGGTTTCACACGTGGCCAACCAAAGATTGGCGCACAAAACACATGAATATACAAGGTTCTGCGCGGCTTACTTACGGCTCGGTCAAATGGTTGCGTCTGTGGGTAATGTTGTCCGGAAGACCTTGCGTTGACAGTTAGTAGGTGACAGATTCGGGAGTTCAAGTCAGGCTTCGACATTTCCTTGGCATACATTTTTGATCTTTTCCATTCTCTTGAACCGTACATCTTCGTCAGTTGATTCGCTGAATATGACCTATAGCAAAATTTTGAACTTGGATCTAGGGCTGCACGCCGTGCCCGTCACGGGCACGGCCGTCGTTTCGACGGGACCTGAACGGGAACGGTCCGTCACGCGACGGCCGTCATTTCACCTGTTTAAACTTACAAGTAAGTTCATAAGATGTGTCCTAAATTGTGTATTGGGCTTACCTTTGCACTGAACATGCCTTACAAAAGGCATACACGGCATATTCAACCGTTTATGGCGTGTTTTCACGACCCGTCGACCCGTTGACGGCCGTTTTCGACGGGAACGGCCGTCAAAATGCAGCGAAAGAGCCCACGGAACGGGACGGCATGCCCGTCGTCGGACCCCGTAGAACCGGCGCGACGGGCACGGCGTGCAGCCCTACTTGGATCTACAGCCCGGCCACAGGCTATAATACCTTACAAAAGCTTATCTGTTTGGGGTGCTGGCAACGGGTCTTTCTCGTCTTTGAAAATTCATCAGGCTGAGCCCGAAAGTACTGCAGAACTGTCGTGCACTGACAGGGTAGTCTGAAAATTGAGGCGCGAATGCTCACTTCAATCAGAAATCACACTTCATCTGCCATCATATCACAGAGGCTTGACAATTAATTCCAGCCCAGGGATTTAACGGCGAATAAACCTACCTCGAGCAATAGTCCGGGAGCGCCACAACATTCTCTTCACTGGGGAAATAACACTAATGCGGACATGCCACACCCTGAGGTCTTTGATCTCCCCCCGACTCAATTCTTCCATGGATGACTTCATCATACTCGTGGCAGAACGAATGTGCCCGTATTTATCCTGAATTATCGACTCTGGATGGTACGTAATTAGTTTATCCAAACCACGACAGGGATCGCGATTCCCAAACTGCGAGACTGGGCTGGTCTTTTTCGTCCATCTGCAGATCCGGACCATGAAGGAATTTGTCGAGAGGTCTTTGCATTCCATCCCACGCGCCTAGCTTTTGCCTTTTTGCCATTCTCAATTTTGCGGACTGCGGAGGAGGTGATCCTTGCCTCGTGTCCCTTACACGCAGATTTCTTCTTCCTTTTCGCGTGCACACTCCGCTGATCCCCTTTCTTTGTCCTCGTACTTCTCTGCGAGCCCCGATACCCTACTCAGTCAATTTCCGACGGAAGGTTGGTCTTCACGAGACTAATAATTCGCTTGTCTGACTGGCTCCCGACCGCACGAATCCCCAATATCAATTGCACTTGCGCTGGCTGATCCGCAGATAGAGTTTTCCTGAGTCTTTTTAGCGCACTTCCAGTTTGTCCAAATCCCCTGCGAGCAGCGACGATCCTACTAGGTGGTGTTGAGCCGCAACCCATGTCCCATCGGGAGCACGGAATCAAGCCCTGCCATTGCCGTCGTACTGGATCATTGGAAAGGCAAGAGAAGGAAGAAATGAGTGTGGAGAATGAGAAGATGGGGGATCTCGAACGAAGGAACACTCACCTTGTGTTGTCCCTTATAACGTCTCTAGCGGGTGCAGAAAAAGCAGTGAAACTTCGTTGTCGCAAAGGATAATGAAATCGGCTGCTAGAATTGAGCCAAGAACAAAGACAGTGGAGTTGCGACCCACCCCGTAGCGATTGGTTCCGTTTGCTATATGGCAAAGCGAGACCATTTGTGGCCAAAATGAAAGGCAAAAAGACTAGAGGGTGTTCATTTCCACTGGGAGCATGACATTTGCAATGCCTCCGACATCGCCAACAGCAGGGAGGGGGGATAGAATCGAGAGCTGGATGCGCAAGGGAAGTGGTGGTGAACAAATGGGGAGTAAAAAGACCAGGTGGGTAGTCGTTTCCACCGGGAGTGTGCCATTTGCAAGGCACCCAACATCGCCGCTATGTGCTGCAAGGAGACGGGGTGGAATCGAGAGACGGATGCGCAAGGGAGGTGGTGTGGAACAGACCAGGAAGTTACCGGTCCGACCTAGTCCGGTGATGTATGGCTGTGAATTCTCGCCCGAAGAGGCAGCCAGCCGTTTAAGAGGATGAATTCGAGGCGTGATTATTCTGAAGAGGGGGTAGGGACCCCTCCTCTAGATTATAATTTATTCAACTCTACAAGAGGGCCCAAAATATTCCAACTGAGATCTGAGCCCGATGGGGTCCCGACAGCTGTCGTGCCAGTGCGGTGATTCAGCGCGGTTTGAGCTCGAAAAATGTGAAAAACATTTTCTAATGCTTATGGAAAGTCAACCATTCACTGCTCAAATACGAATACGATACACTATGAATATGATATGGGCTCTTGTCAGTGAATACGATACGGATATGAATACAATATGCAATTTGCCGTATTGTATTCATATTTGGCCAGCACTACTCATCTCAGTCCATTTGTTCGCGAATCCACAATCCACGCTTCCGAACATAGCCTCTTTGCTATTCCGAGCCACAACATATCGGCTATGGCAAAACAAGACGGAAAAGGATACGGCGGATGTAGCTCCTCTCAAGAACAGAACCAACAATAATAGAGTACCATGAGTAACAGTACAGAACACTGCGAACCCAGTTACTTCGTCTGCACAGACTGCTACTGCTTGTGCCTCAACTCCAACCCACCCTTATGCGCATACACCCCCTTTAGATCCCCAACCGACCGCCTCAAAGTCCACTCCTGCGCCGTCAGCTCTAGTTCCTGCTTCTCTACCCTCGGCTGCCTATCAATCAGCCCGCCCTCGAGCCGCCGCAACACAACACCGTCTTCCGGCCTCAAAAAGTACACCAAGGAATTTCTCTGCTCCCCATCCTGCGGTGGCGGTGGCGGGACAACACGGTGGATATTACTCCGCAAAATTCCCGCCGTGAACTTCACCAATGCGTCGCCCAAATTCACGACCGCAGAGCCTGGAATGGACTTCACGTACACCCAGTCCTCCGTCCCCGGAAGCCGAACCTGCAGCCCGCCGAGCCAATTGAAAAGGATCGTGAGGGTCCCGAAATCTGTATGCTCGCCCTGCTTGGCCATCTCATCGCTGTAGGGTTGGATGGCGGCATGTTGGAAGCGCACGTGGTCGCCAGAACGCTCTTCAATGCGGTGCAATTTAGCGAGCGCACCGGATGGAAGCTGCAGGTGGCTCTCCAGGTGCGAGATGATGAGGTCGATGGCGGCGCGGCAGTGGTAGACGAAGTTCTTTAGTAAGGCTTGATTTTCTTTCGCTAAGGGATGGCAGGGCAGGGGATCGCAGTTGCCGACGATGTCGTCTTTGCGCATCTTGCGCAGCTGGTCAGCAAAGGCAGTACATGTCGGATTGTTGATTTGACTCACATTGTAAGTCTCATTCCTCTTCGGCCTGCCATCCTGATCCTTTATCTTCAACTCCACATGCCTGTACCCAAAGAACGGATCGATCTTCCCTCGTGCATACTCTTCCTTCTCCTCGTTCGGCCGCTTGAAGAACTCCTGCTGGACTCCATGAAGCTGCTCGGCTTCGAAAATCAAGTTGTCGCCCAGCTCGGAGCCCTCGGTGTTCATGTAGAAGAAGCCGAGATTCTTGCAGGCCTCGAAGAAGGCATTGGATTCTTCTTCTTCACCACTCTCGAGCTTGGCAAGAGAGATGGAAACAAGGGGAGCGGTAGGGATATCAGAAGGGAAGGGTGGGTACAAATGATGGCATGTTGCCGGCCCAATGGATCCCATGATGAAAGTTGCTTAGTGTTGCGTATTGTTACAGTAGGGGGCTCAAAGTCGGGCGCAGCTTCGTAGCTGCCCTCGTATCAGAAGGTGGCAAGGTACTGGTGAAATCAAAGGACACGTTCGCATACCTCGTGTATTAAGCAAATCCCTCGTATCACATTGTACCTGTTTGTGCCGCCGAAATCACCCCATCCGTTGTCTCCTCTGACCCTCTCTATCAGGAACTAGCTCAGACGCCCAGGCGCTTGGTTAAATTCAAGGTCGCCGATCAAGCCCTCAAGTTCCGCTTAAAAGGTAAGCAATCACTGCATTCCGTGAGTCCCTAGATGGGTCTAGACATGCCGAAATCTAGTCCCACTGAGCCGGCTAGACAGCGCCTAGACAGCGCCTAGACAGCGCTTAGCCAGCGCCTAGACACTCGGCTAAGCTGTCGGGGCGCTGCTAGCCGGCTCGGCGCGACTAGATTTCGGCATGTCTAGGGACCAGCGGAATGCAGTGAATGTGTTGCCCCGCTTCTCCAAGCGGCTCATGAGCCAACCCAGGAGGCGGCGTTGCCCAATCGGGCAACACCTTTTTCCCATGCCATTACAGCACTGACAGGCAAGGGGTGCGTGATCTCTGGATCTTGGCAAGCGTTCCCACGACCACCCACCCCCCCAGAAAAGGAAATTGTTTGGCCTGGGCAAATAGCGGCGATCACAGCATCGTCCCATGGCCGCCAACATATTGTGCTGCTTTCGCAGCTTTGCTCAATGCTTGCTGCTGCTCAGTGTAACTTAGCCACATAATTCCTGGAGCACAGAGGGTTTATTTTGATATTCATATATTTGGTTGCCTATTTTTCGGATTCATTGCACTAATCGCCCACCGACCACGTTGCAACAATCTGTCTGAACAAGTTGACGGATCCAAACCTCCTCAATAATTCTACCTCATTGGCAACATCTAATACAGCTTCCTACTGGTAAAACAACTGAAGCGGGGCCGATGCCGCCAGCAAACCGCACAAGCGCCGCTGCCACATCAAACATCTCGCGTGGCTTTGATGGCAGCCAAGATCCAGAGATCGCGCACCTCTTGCTGACAGGGTGTACCGATACAAAAGATAGGGATAGGTTTTACTGTTTGAAAGTGAATCTCCTTCACTATTTGCAGTTGTGGAAGGTGTGTGGCCTACAGAGGAATGAATTTTTTATTCACTATCATGGAATTGCACCCGCACACAGGTTCAGTAGTGCTATCACCGGCATCTGACATTGGACAGTGTCCGTACGCTCAGCCGACCGTCGAGTATGCACAGACTCCTTCTCATTTTCGACCTAATCACCACTCAATTGTATTTTTATATTCTTCTCTCTCAAATATCAGTTTCCTGTAAATGTACTGCATATATTGTACATGGTATACATTGTATTGTGAATTTAATTGATTTTTTTTGTCCCTGTGCTTTGACCCAGGCCGGTAAATTCTGTGTGGGGGGAGCGGGAACCTCGCTCTGGTCGTGTCCACAGCCACACCTCTTCCGCCCACCAGAACCAGAGCACTGGTTTTTTCTGCCGGCAGTTAAACCAGGGGCAAACAACACATTGCTTCCTGGGCTTCTTCTACGGAGGCACTGGCTGTGAAGACTGGTGAATGCCGATTGCATGGTGCATTGTGGTATTTACATTGGCGGTCATTGGGTAATTCACATTGGAGGTTACTATATTGGAGACCACAAGAACACTCTGCATCATTGCAGAAGATGCTTGTGAGTCCTGGCGCAAAAGTTGGGATGCACGGGAATTGTCTATAACAATCATATCACCCTTGTTCCCTCTGGCTGGAGCCAAATCAAAGGAAGGAAGGTATACTGTGTCTGACTGGGACTGGCCTGGCTTATCGTTGAGTGCCATTGAATTGAAAGATGTGGTGTCCATTCCGATGCCTGGAACATCTCGCAGAGTGATTAATGACTGATATCATACAGAATCAAAGTTGACCATACTTTTGAAATAAACAGATGTGTCAATCTTGACAGCTGGGAGAACAGATGCCCGAGCACGAGTGGGACCAGAGGCCATATCCATCCAAGGCTTAAAAGCCTCGGCATTGGCACCATCCATGAGCACTGCTTGTGTTGTAGTCCATTGCAGTGATTTCTTGTGATGTCGCTCGAGTTATTGCGGAATCTTGTAATAAATGTGCCTGTCGAAATGGGTGATGGGCTCTGCTTGCCCAATGTCTTGATTGTTGACATCTTCATTCCAATCCTTGGTAAATATGTCCCACTCAATATCCTTGTATGCCTCATGAGAAGCAGAAGGCTTTTTCCACTGCACTTCGCAGCCTGTATATCATCTTGTTAATCATGGCCTTGAACTTCACGCACTCAGCCTTTGTGCATACCGGAAGAACTGGATGTAGTGTGCGCTGATATATCTGGTAGAATTGGAATTGATTGATTAGCCGAGTCGGAAGACGAATAAGGATGTTAAGAGGTGTATCACGATGGTGTGTGAGTGAAATAATATTTGCAACAGGCGGTGATCTGATACTTTGCAGCAAGTGAAGAAGCAATTGGAGTAATCCCAAAACTTTCTGATGTAGCAATTCAAGTTGAGAGTAGGTGGGGAGTGGGGAATGATGTGGGACAGTTTGTTGCAGCTGCTAGTTGCGCAATTTTGTCCCGAAGCCAGAGGTCTGAGTGACCTTTGTAGGTCTTTCCTGTGCAGTTCTTGTGACCAACCTAAACCTATCAAGGCATGGATTAGGGAAAGAAACACTGCGCTCACTGTAATGTTCTGCCGATATGCAAATGTTTTACCAACGCCTCGCCAAATTCCGAAGCTGAACCCAAAGAGCCAAACATTCGGCGAAGAGTCATCTGCCAGCCACCTTCAACAGAGTTGGTCCCGCGGATGCATCGGTATATGTTGAGGGCATCACAATCACGGCCTATCAGATAGTAGAGTGGAACATCAAGTGGATTGGACAGGAATCCCAACTGTGCAGTGACGAGAAGCCGTTCTGCCATCTTCCATGCCTCCTCCGAAAAGAATTTAGCCTTCTTTCCGCTTACAGTTGGGCACTTGACATTCTTGTAGGCATTGAACAAACATTGCACACGCTGAACCAGTATCTCTGGGCTCGGAATAAATCGACGAATGTGCTTGTGAAGAGCAGCCGAGTGTGCGTGTAGCATGTAGGACCATTTTCCACCTTTCTTTTCAATTACAGCTCGAACAGAATCTTCACCATCTTGGTCTCGGACAAAAAGGCTTCACTCAATTGATGAGCAAAATCCTTGAAGCCTGAATGCTTTTTTGGCAGCAGTCGGAGGAGCCGGTCCATAAAGTGGAAAGCATCATCAAGAACCTTTGTTGCAACAGGGTCACCCTGGTGCCGCTGTCGGAGAAAATTCTCAATGTCCTTTAGCTCAGCTTTCAGCTGGGATTCACTATCAAAATCTGGGACAGGTTCATCATTGAAACTTGGTGTTTGGCAGAAAATATGAGTAAATGCATGCTCAAATGATTATAAAATGGATAGTACCTCATCAGGGTCAAATTCAGTATCCTCGTCATCTAACACCACACCATCAGTTTCTGCTGGTGGTGTTGGATTAAAATCATCTCGGGGAATAACAATAGCTGGGACAGTGAAGGCCTGTGCATTTGCCTGAACTTGTGCAGCTAAGGGTGGATCCTCAGCTCGAGAGCGGAGCATGCTTGTGGCCACAACAAGAAGGCCACCATGCTCAGAGATCCACCTCAAAGTTTGCTGCTTCATGAGTGCATGTTTCTGCCCAGGAACAAGAACTTTTGTGATCTGCACAAGAGAGCGTGATTTGGTGACATTAAATCACTAAGGGGAAGTCCGATTGCATTGTGCACAGCCAAGTTCTGGTACAAAAGCCACAGACAATCAACATCGAGAGATAGGGCATGCCGATTCTCAGAAGATGGCGGTGATATTGACCACACCAGTGCGGGCTTGGGGTCAATTTCTGTATGTGCTCGCTGCAGAACTATTCCAGTGAGGGTGTGCAGAGAAACATGAATGTCCTCCGCAATACCCTTCAGGCAAGTGTACTTTCCAATGTCCAGAAATGGTGCATTTGCCAAGTGGACAGCCTTCTCTAGCTCTGGTAAACCAAGGGCATCCGAAATCTGCAAGAGTGTTCGTTTGATTCTATGTCCAATCTTGAGTATCTGTCGGGATGTAAGAATAGCCTTGAGGCATGAAACAACATCTGTTGGGCAAGAGAAACATGAGACCTATATGCTTGCATGAATAATTGAATATATATTCTTTTCTCCTCACTCACCTGTAAGATATAGATTTTTTTTTGACGTTTGAAGCTGAATGATGTCTAACTTGGCAGCAGCACCAGTTGCATTGTTTGACTTGATGGATACTGCGACAAGATAATGTGCAGATGGGTCTGACACTTCCTTAGCTGCACTAAGTATCTCAGAGCATAAGCTCTGAATACTATGTGAGTCGCCAGCAAAATCAAAAGGTACATCTGAACACTGCAGCAGAGGAAGGCTGCTGTAGACAGTTACATGTTGGATGTCGGTGAAGCGAAGGTATGAGATTCTCATGGAACACTGGTTGGGAGATTCAAATTTTTCAGCACAATTTACGGTGAAAAATGTCGTTTGTTTTTCAGACATTTTTCAGTGAAAAAATGGTGAAATTTTCAAAGCTTTTTCAACACTTTTCCGGTTTGAGGTGAAAAACTTGAAAGAAAGTTGAAAAGGGGTGAAAAAGGTTTGAAAATTTCATTATTTTTTTCAGTGAAAAATGTCTGAAAAACAATCGACATTTTTCACCGTAAATTGTGCTGAAAAATTTGAATCTCCCAACCAGTGGAAGCTACATTCAACTGAAATTGTCTGAGCTATTTTTTTTCAGGCAGAAAAGACAACTCACCTTGTGGCTGATCACAGTATATTACTTGTGTCGCCTTGTGTCCATGTTCCTTTAAAACCCTTTTCGATCGGGCACAGTGAAATTGCCGCCAGTGCCGCCAGTGCCGCCCCTTGCCGCCAAGGGGCGGCAGTCACGTGCCGCCCTTGATGGAGAAAGTGCCGCCTCTCAGTGGCGGCACTTTTGTCACGCTACCGCCTTGTGCTGCCCTCATATTTTTTGAAGTCTTATACAAGTTGTATACAAGACTAGATTTGATTGATGAGTATCTCATTGTATGTAATGTGCTACATTTATGTTGAACCACCATCCTCCCAATTTAGACATCACCTGCTGCTCAACAAAAATGACCCCGAGGAACTGTTGCCTTGGAAAGCATTTGCGTCATTAACCGGATGTTCTCATATAAAATCCAAGTCTTGAAGAGCAAATAGTCCTTGATTCTTCGGTACTACAGGAC
Organism: Mycena olivaceomarginata; assembly: GCA_029378375.1. Taxonomy (NCBI): domain Eukaryota; kingdom Fungi; phylum Basidiomycota; class Agaricomycetes; order Agaricales; family Mycenaceae; genus Mycena; species Mycena olivaceomarginata. The sequence continues at coordinate 24,940 of JARKIC010001455.1, read as the reverse complement.
TAATTAAATCACAACGGTGCCTTCCTAGTACGTGTACTCCTCCGAACTCCCGGTGGTGTTGGCGCAGGACTATATTTCCTGTGACGCTTCGGGGCTGGTTCTTCGTCGAACACATCTTCGCTGATAAAAACACGCTTTTTCTGTAACTCTGCTTGTGGAAGATCCGATGGGAACAAGATCGGTTGGCCTTTGTGCACAATGTGGATGGCAGGCATTGAAGCAGCTGCCTCTGAGTCCGAATGCATGGCCCGGCAATAGAAAACCAAATTAGACATGGAATCATAGGCTGTATTGGCCGCTTTAAACTGCTTGACCCAGTCAACAAGTTGACTCGTAGTCATCTTTGATTCAAACGCCCGAACCAGGGGATTGATCGATTCCCACATCGCATTACGCCCTTGGAGACATGGTGGAGGAGATGGAACAAGGCAGCCTGATTGTATATGAACGAAGGTGTCGCCGTTCAAATTCCAGGGTTCCCCGAGCGAATGTTGAATTGCGAGGAGTTGGAGCAGAACACAGCCGGGGCCAAACACCTTCTGGCTTCCCTCTGAGTCTAAGCGCATAAGATCGTGTGCAGAAAGCACAGCAAGAGGAGCGACCAGCACCATTGATACCCAAGAGTCATGAACCCAACCAGCATGTTCATTTAATTGCTCATGCATCTTTGGTGTGCCACCTCGTTGCTGTGTGCCGGGCCCTGGTAAGTTCGGACCAGATTTCCATTGTGGTTATTGATGTATACATAGCGGGCTATTTCAGATGGTTGATATCTGGGTGAGTATCTCACTGATGTACACACTTACTGATTCTTGACAGGTGTGTCACTGTGTCGGGTTTTGTATATACTCTGCCCAACAGCAAGTATTGAACAACTGATTCATCTTAATCAATCTAGACCGTGAGCACTGGTATCTTGCAGGTATCATACACTTCATAACCCCAACAATAAAATTCTGAATGATAATACCTCCGCAAATGTGATTGCATGCAGAGGACTTGCGGTGTTCGGCTTCTTGTAACTGCTTTCATGCAATTTCTGGTGTGAATTACATCAAGCCAGATTGATCACAAGTGTAAAATCGTCCAACGTAATGGTCCAGCATAAATTTTCATACACTACTGCAAGAATCTGAGTGATAATATCGATGCAATCCGATGTATCAGAAGTTGTCCAAACTGGGAAGTCTAATCTTATCGAGACTTAATCTTGGTTCTTAGAATGACGCAACTGGAGAGTGTCCTGATACTCATTCACGTCATTTTGGGGACCGTCTGTCAAAGATTTCGGACAGCTGACCTTGAATTCACATATAGAAGGACATCCAAACTGATCCTTGTAATCCTGGGCTGTTCCGACGCAGAGGTCATCATATTTTTATACTCCATGGAGGCTGTTAGTGATATGAACTGTATAACAGGCCAAGACACAATCGGAACACTTTGTGAAATGTGCCGCCCTCCATCACAAATAGTCACACTGCCGCCCCCTGTCACGTGGTAAAACTGCCGCCCCTCAAAATAAAACTGCCGCCCTCAAATAAAAGTGCCGCCCCCTCAGAATGAAGTGCCGCCCCCACTGCCGCCCCCCTGCCGCCCCCTTGCCGCCCTCCTTGAACCAACTGCCGCCCCTCTGCCGCCCCCAAAATAGTGCAAGTGCCGCCCTTTGCCGCCCTTTGCCGCCCCTAAGAACATAGTCTTGACTTCTTTTGGTCTATATGTAGGCCCTGATGGGTGTATACATGTCTCAATTCTCACAGACAGTGCAACATAGATGAGTACTTCAAAGTGTGCAATGACTAAGTATCTCACAATTTTCTAAGTTCAAAATTTAACTGCCGCCCCTCGGCACAGCCACTGCCGCCCAGCGGCACAAAGGGTGGCAGGGGGCGGCACTTTCACTTTGCCCTTTCGATCCCCTGATAAAGCCCTTCCAGAAAGAACATTGACTTTTTCAAGCACAAAGTTGTGGCTCGAACTTCTTCAAACTCATTTATAACACTGTATAATGCAGTCTTATTACTTGCATGCCATGCAATTGCTGGGTGGTTATCCGTTCTGAGAGCGAGAGTGCTCTGATAACTCGTGGCCATGGCCTGCCAAGTGCATATTTAGTTCTCCGACCATCTTTACAAAGGACACATCATGATTGTGCTGTGGTGCCTGACAACTGGGAGGACTTACACGTATATCCACGACTCATCCGGGTGCTTTTACTGAATCGTTGTGCCTCGTCTCGTCCTTTCACTGGTGGGTCGCCAGGATACCATAGTTTCCTTGAGCACACCTTTCATGAGCCCTCATTTGCAATTTAATGTGCTAGGCAACATTTTTTCCACGACCCCCAGGACGGCCGTCAATCCTCAGGCTGTTTCCCACTGTCGCCGAACTGCAGCTGACCTATTTTGGGAAAGGAACCAACCTCATACGTTCGAACACAAAAAATAGAACCGCAACCAAGAGGCAAGGTGGTGACGGGTCATCTCATGGCAATTGTGTCCTTTTCAAGCCACAAAAAATCCAGGCTTCGTAGTGCCCAGCGAAGTGTTAGTAGTTACGATTATCGTTGAAAAATACCTCTGCGACAAGACAGTTTGTTAGTTCTGAACGCTGGAAAAATCAAAGCTCAGGGTTAGATCTTACGCACACATCTTCCGGCAGGAGCTGCAAATGACGTAGTTGGAATGCGTCGGAGGGGAGATCTGGACCATATGGTTTCACTCGGAAGCGAAGCGAAATCGGCCCTGGCAAGAGCTCCGGTACACTTGTACGACTTGGAGTGAGCCCCGATAGATTGGCGGAGGGCTCTAATAATTTTGCATTCTCTCAAATCCTGGCGTAGTTATAGGGGAAGCTCATTAGAAGCTCGGCGGGGTCCTAATAGGATGCCCTGCACTCCGCCATTGATCCTCCGCCTGAATCAGCGCGTCAACGGTCTCAAGCATCGTCTGTAATTCATTAAAGTTGAGCACAAAAGGGAAAGGTGCTCAGGCTACAAACACCTCTTTAATCGGATAGAAATCCGCCGGCTTCATCCCCAATACCTCCTCCACCCTCTTAAAATCCATCAGCAGCACATCAGGCGCTGTGTCCTGCAGCGTCGCAGCGATAAACCTTTCCTTGAGCTTGGGACGTTGTTCTGCGATGAAGTCGAGCGTCTTCTGCCATGACCAGCCGTGCGGCGAGGAGAACACAATACGCTTGCGGCCGACCTGCGCGGTGGGGCGAGAGTTCAGCGCGAGGATGTGTGCCTTGGCGACGTCGCGCACGTCTATGTACTGCGCGTGATAGGGCTGGACACCCTCCTTGAAGAAGAGGTTGTAGACGAGCAGGTTCGTTGAGATGGCGCCGAAGTCGGGTGCGGGGAGGGGGAAGTGTGTGGTGAAGGGGCCGTAGAAGAAGGTTGGGTTCACTACGCGTAACATTAGTTGCCGAATTTTGGAGCGCAAGTCAGTTGAGCTGACGTACGGGTGGTGACTTCGACGTGCGGATGCTTGTCGGCCCACTCCCAAAGTGCCATCTCAGCGAAGGTTTTGGACGCAGAGTAGGTCTCTAGACCATTCTCGCTTGTCAGCGCTTCCTCCTTCGTGATTGGATTCCAATCTGCCACAGACCCGGACTGTCATTGGACACGTACTTCAGAGAGAGACGTGAAAGTACGTACCCTGGTCCATGAAGGATGGTTGCACAAGTAACTTATGTAAACTAACTTGCCCCGCCACAAGTAACTTGTAGCTAACTTGTGGCGGGGCAAGTTAAATTTACCCGCACAGTTGCGCATAAGTACAAGTTCCGCACAAATAAGTTAACTCAAGTTAAAATAAGTAAGTTGCATGTTAATGGTTCTTTCGTCCCGGTGCCTATGGGGTGCCATCCTAGCACCTAATATCACCTCAAATATGAGCCTCTTGCAGTCCTATGATGCTCTGAGGCAATGATCCGTGTTGTTGTAACTAATGTTCTGCTGGGAGTAAGTTCAAGCTTGCGAAGAGATGCATTGGAGGTGTAGGACATCGAGGTTGAGTTCATTTGCAAGATATTATTTGTACGTCAGATCTAGGCAACATGGGTACTTATACAATGCCCGTTCTAAGTACAATGGCTGTTTTGCCCCAAAGTTGAACTAACTTTGCTTTTGACTTTGGATGATCAAGGGCGTGTGGGATTTCCTTGAGTTTATGACTGCTCAAACATCAGACCTAACCTTTTCATGTCAGGTGTTCCCCCAATGACAGCTGTACCTGGATTGCAACTCCGAAAATGTGAAGTGCCCCAAAAATCAAATCTAGCCAATGTTCAGCTCAAAATATTACCTGACTTGATATGCAGATGTTATTTAATCATTGAATACTCTCAGTTTGAGTCTTTGAATGTCTTGAGGCTTGCGAGATGCTAACTTGCATGAATTGATCGTACAAGTTGATTTTGGCCGAGGATTGATGGCATCTGATGGCATAAGTTAGTTTGGTCATGTTAACTTGATCTAACTTGGCCCACAAGTTCGCTTAAGTTAGCTTTGGCTACCTTCAATTAACTTAGCATCTTGCAGTTCAACTCGATGAATGGAGTGTTTGAGGAGAACAGGGCTGTTTAACTTGGGGGGACAGATAAACTGGTGTTAACTGATGGCATCTAAGTTAATTTGTTCGGATTACTTTGTGATCTAACTTGGTGGGCAAGTTAGTTGCTTGCAGTCTACTTGTGCTACCTTTAGTTCACTTATTAACTTATAGGTCAAGACAACAGTTGAATGGGTAGCATGTTTTGAAGGGCATTCAAGTTGAGGTGAGACTGACATGAAAAGTATGTAACCTTTCCATGGTCCATCTCCTATCTATTTTCTGACCACACTTGGCCTGTAGATAGAACATACATGAGGAAGAGAGCATATATCCAGCATATCAAAGATACTGATTGAGTAAGGTTGACCCGGTGAGCAGTCGGGCACCAGTTGTTAGTAGTTACTCTATGGTGAAGCATGCGGTGCTCTTAAAGATTTATATTCTTGCTAATATAGAAGTAGAGGAAGATAGAATAGATTTAAAAGGGTCTCTCAGAAGACTTGAGGGCAATACAAGTTGGCAACCCGCCAAGTTAGTACAAGTTAGATTTGCAGCCCGTGGGAAAACTTAAGCTAACTTGCGGCACGCCTGCCGAAAGGGGCAAGTTCCGCACAAGTTACTTTTCATAAGTTACTTTTCACGGACTCTCCGTGAAGGTGTCCTTGGGATTCATGACGGTTGCAATGGAACTGGTGACGACCATGCGCTTAACGCCGGCCTTCTCTCCTTGCACAACGACATTCAATGTTCCTTCAACAGCAGCCTGGCAGTAAAAATTGTCCTAAATGGCAAGATGAAATCGAATGTAGGATGAGCATACCGCTAAAATCTCCGCCGGATCCGCACGCCCAGGAAGCGGGGACGCTATGTGGATAATCCCGTCCACGCCAGCCAAGGCCTCTGGGAATTTATCATGGGCAATATCCGTGATCTTTACAACCACGAAGCGATCGCCATAGCTGGCGTAGCTGGATTTGAGGTGGTCTGCTTTAGCTCCACGGGCCGCACTATTTCGACGTGTCAGTGTGTCGTCGATAGATACCAAATGAAAACACGTACGCTCGAACACGATGTCCCTTTTCTAACAGTTGTAACACCACGTGCGAGCCGAGGAACCCAGAAGCACCAGTAACCTATCGAAATGTTATCCTCAGATGCACTGCACATACGCCTATACGCACAAATATGAGTTCGGAAGACATTGACTGAGTAACAGAGTTCAGTGGGATGATATGGGCGTCTGAGCTGCATCTGAGTCAAGTTGAGTTTATGTAGCCCACCGGAACCGGATTACCGCGTCATTTGTAAGATGATGATGGGTATGAAACCGTCGCGTATTTTACGGAAACGATTAGTGGGCCGAGAACCGTTCTTCCCACACCTTGCTCACAACTGCCATCGTCTCAAAGCGAAATTCGGCCTGCATGCAGTACACACCTGAAGGCACGACCGCTTTACAGCTTTCCTTCTGGTCAACACTGCCCTCAATTTGAAATCGCTCGAACAGTGCCCACAGAATCCGTTCTTTCTGAATACGAGTTAGAATACTTACGCGAGATCGAAATCAGACCGGCTTGGGATGACGAATGCATGCCGCGGACAGCGATCTTCAAATGTTGAACAGCAGGCTGCGCGACACATCTCGTCTTCCCACAGCTTTCAACTGCTATTGAAAACAGCCAAATGTGGTGCATCTTTCCGTATATCACTGCCGCACGGCACGGTGACCGCGTACTCATGCTTGCCTTCTGGTATCAAGCCTACCCGTTTACTAATCTTGCTCACCAACTCCCCCATTCGTCATTTCCCCCTCCACGTAGATCTCACTCCATGCAATTCAACGCTCCTTCCCGGGTGCTGCCGCGATTCTGCATCAAGCGAAACCTGCCTACTGTTCCGTTCACTGGCTAACAATGTTACTGCTTGCTGTGCCTGGGCGATGGTCTGTTCCAGTCTGCTGTAGTACACTGTGTTTTCATGCAAAATCCTTGCGCGTTATCCCTTTTTGGCCTTATCATGCATTATCTATCACAACAAGCTCTTGCCTCATCTTCTCACCTTTTCTGTTAACGGCATGGTACCGCTTAACCGCCCAGGGGCGGATTATGCGTGGTCTGCTCCATCCTTGGGTTATTTCTTTACCCCGTTGAATTTTAATTTTCAAGTATTTAATTTTTCCGTGCCTGCCGCCGAAGCGACGGTATATCTTGTTTTAATAGAACTGCACCTAAAACGTTCATTATATGGTCCCTGCTCTGGATTTCCGCCAAATACTTTCAATGGACTGCACCCGCTTAGTCTCTTGCAGACAGACACTTCAATACAATCTGAACTCGTACCTCTGACACCAGCTGTCCACTAGGGTTTTCAGCATTCGCTGCCATGGCAAACCGCGCGTCCTCACACGCAAGAATGCTCCTCAGGAACATGCAATAACAGGAGCTTCTCATGATTTTGGGACGACTTCGAGCAGCAGAGATTATTTCGTGAGTTTGGTCGCCCATCTCACACAGCCAAGGCCCATCGCATGCGGTCAATCGGCTCTGCACCTTTCGCCAGCATCCCATGCAATTGTCTCTGACCGAGCGCTTTCGATGAACGCCGTCAGCCATCGTGGAACCTATCCTTGCTCGAGAGCAACACCCATAGCTGCAAGTCCACTGGTATCTCGGCGAGAGGCTCCATCTCCGTCACCTCTGTGTCGGTAAATATCATTCGAAGCGTAATATGGAGGGAGATCCGACTATTGAGGCGATGTGGCCATTCATGGTATAGGAGTCCCTCATCATGCCACAAAAGGACTCTTATTCAATGTATGGTTCTATCTTCAAGTTTACTGTTCCTACCCTTCTCGGCGCCGCGGCCCTCGTTGACAACGAGCGAATGCCTTCGTACTACAAGAGACCTTGGCGAACAGCGGGCTGTGACGAGCCCGCACCTGATCTTCACACTCACACTGGAGGCATGCACCGTGGGAGTGAGTTCATGGCACGGGCCGGGAACCTGCCATGGAGCCTGCCATGGCGCTAGTTCTGACAGTGCTCGTACCTTGACATTGCGTGTGAGCAGATCATTCGGAACTCGGCGCGACATATGAGTGACAGTTCCAGGGAGTCGTGCGAACGTGCAACTTCTGGATCTTGCCATCTTGTTCTTGCTTCGCCATTGCCCCACTTGTGGTCACTCCCCTGGCATCAGAGCAATGTTCATTACCAGCGGTATTTTCATGCACATCTGTGGCTACAATATCACTGTTCTATTTTTTTTGTGCTTGCCTCGCTGCTTGTGTGATCAATGATTGGATTCCTGAGTGCACGCACCTGGTATTTTAAAATCTCTTTCATCGCTTCCAAAAACTTGTCTCTATTCCTTCTTCTTAGCTTTCACCACCAATGCCGAAGGACAACACCAAGTCATCACCTCGGTCGAAGCCGAAGGCAAAGGCAACGACTCGGACTTGGAGAGCCAATGTCAAGTCTACTGCGACAGACAAAGAAACAAGCAAGCGCAAAGCCGGTAGCCCCTCGGAGGGCTCTGATTCTGGGACTGCGCACAAGAAGCCACGTATGAAATCTGCCCAGGATTCAGCTCCACCGTGTTCGACTTCAGCTGACTCTGTGTCTGGTCAAGGCGTGTCTGGTGCAACTGGTACCACCAATGTGTCTGGTGTGTCTGCAGCGACTGGTGCTGCCCAGGCTAGCGGCACTGCTAACCCCAATGTGCTTGATGAGGACCAGGACGAGGAGATGATTGAGGAAATTTTGACAAAGGAGCTGGCTGACACGCGATTGGCATTCCTTGGGGTATTCAGCCCAAGGAGGTTCCCAAGGGAGCAAAGCCCACCCAGGTTCGTCTTTGTGTCTACCATCTCAAGACGACACAAACCGCTAATTTATTCTTAGAGGGCCTTCCAGCGCTTTATACGAGCGCTGTGTGGTCTACTTAAGCAAAGTGATGTTCTTCCCCTCAGCGAAAGACAAGCTCACACACTACGACAAGCACTTTGACGAGGTCAACAATATTCATGTGCATGTGCGCAGGCTTGTCGAAGCCTCCAGAACCACCATCAGAGAGGCCACAGTCTGTGCGACGACAATTAGGCACGATGCTGAAAGGCTGTCTGGACCCATTGACGACATTGCCCGCATCTCTGCGCAACATCTTAGCAGTGCTTTCATGATGGTACTCAAGGCAGGCCTCAAAGGCTTCTGCCCTGATGTCGATGGCCCAGTGCAGTCCACATACAACCAACTCCATCGTCACCTGGCTGCCTCTGCGTTCCAATTCCTCTCCTCTACCTTCGGTCTCGCAGCCTTAAATGTCAACAACTTCTATGGCAACAATTATGAACTGCTCTGTGACATGTACAACAATTTCGTCTTCGGTACTCTTGCGCAGAACACGAAGATGGAGAGGCGTCGTCCCGGAAGCTTGACCGAGTCACAGAAGAATAGTACCGCTTACAAGGCTCGTGCATGTGTGAGTTTTTATCTCATTTTTTTTCCCTGCTTGAACGTTAGCTGAAATTGTTTATTTTTGCAGTTGAGTCGCAGTCAATTTGACACTGCGCATAGGCTTAAGATGCGGAAGCCCGTTCAGCGCATGGCTTATGTCCAAGAGACCCATTCTGACGACGAGTGCAACACTGGTGTGCCCTGGGTCCACGACAAGCCCGGGCGCAACCCTACTGTTACCAGGGTTCTTCCTTGAGAAGCTCGACGTCGAGGCTGAGGAATACTGGAAGCGAAATGCAAAAGGAGGACAGAAGTACATGGTCCACACCCAGAATTTTCGTCTAAGTAACCCAATTTTCAGAAAAACCTGCTGTATGCCAGTGTAACCCTCTGAAGCCTGCCTCTGACATCGGATCGGTGTTGCCACCGGATGTTCCTATCGACTTCTTCACTCCGGAGTTCTATAATCTGCTCACTGTGAAGGCATGTGCCAGATACACTGAAACAGGCGTAGCATTTCCGCTCCCACAATATGCCTTCAGGAGAACTAGAATTTGGATTCAGTTTATAGAGTCTGTTTTTTTTGTCTTTTGCTACGGAATCCTTTGTTCGTGCATGCTCACTGCTGAGAAATATTTGGTGAATGTGAATGAAACAAATTATTATACTGATCTCAATTAAGCAAAGGCCGATGGTACACACGGCACGACTCATACTTGGAGCCCTTTTTTTTTAACAGATCCACCAGACATAGTGAATACATTTATAGAAGAACTACACGCGACGCCGGAGGACAATCCTGCCAAGTGTCACACCAGGAGCGCCAGAGCAGCACCCCCATCCCCACCTGCATCAGCAGTGTGTGTGTGCAGTGTCACAGGCCCGGAGACGAGGACAAAGACAAGGACACCGAGCGGATCAAGGACAACGAGCGGATCAAGGACAACGACACCGACAGCGCAGACAAGGACACACAGACTGTGGCAGCGGAAATAAATTCGTCTGTTCAAGGGATCCACAAGCTAAGGTATTTTGAGTCAGCAGAAGACTGTATAGGATGCCCCAGAATCTGTTCAAGCCCTAATATTGATACCCAGGACTCACGAACCCAATGTCAGCCCACACTCAATGTACACCTGTTTGCCGTGCTGATGGTGATCAGAAATACATTTATATGTCAATTAAAATATCCAGCTGACAAGGTAAGGGCAAACCGTCGGTATGCCGTCACTCGATTGCATCTTGTTGGATGTGGTGGCAATCCGGAGCGTATCGCAGTTCGCTTGTGTACGGTTTAAAATTGATCCCCATTGGCTTGTGGCGGGTGACGATACGCCGAAGCGGTGTGGACGTGGGGCGGAACGGGTTCGCAGAGAGGGCGGGACAGGACGGGTGTGGCGGCGGCGGAAGTGGGCGGACACGCAGTGGCTGTCAATGCGGGTGCAGGTGTTGGGGAGGGACACGGCCGGGCCGCAAAGGCGGGCCATGCGGACGCAGCGTACGGCGCGTGGTGGTCGGGGGTGGCCGCCGCGGCCATCGTCGTGAGGGGCGGGATGGTACTGGTGCTGTGGGGGCAGGGGAGCATACCTGGGTGGGTGTGCGTGAGCGACAGGGTTTGGGGCGGAGGGAGACACGTACATGTGCCCCGGTAGCCGCGGGCTTGTCGTATGCGGGGTAGTGGTGCGCCGGATGGTGCGACGGCGGCGGACTGGCGCGTCTTTGGATTGGTGCGGACACGCTGTTGCCGTTGCAGTTCGGGGGGCGGGGACGGGGAGGGCATGGTGACGCCGGAGCGGTCGTTGAGGCTGGAGGCAGCGCTGGGGGAGGGGAAGCCGCTGTGGGTGGGGAGGGTGGCGATGGGATCGGGGACGCGCGCTGCTGGGGGGCGGGTGGTGGTACAGGGAGCAGCGACATTGGCCATGCACATGTGGCAAACCCAGACATTGATCCACCGGATCCACCACGGCCCATACGCTGCCACCTGGGAACTCAGCGAGCGGCGGTCCGTGGTTGTGCGATGGAGGCGGCGATTTGGTGCGGAGCCCATGCGACGAGGTGGGCGCAGAGAGCGGTAGCGGCGGGTCACCCAATAACGGCCACAACGGTATCGGCGGCCGTGAATGGTGCGGATCGAGATGGAAGAGCGCAGTTTGTTGGGGAGGGAGCGGCGTGGAAGGCGGGCAGGAGGGGCAGGGCGGACCGAGAGGGCGGCCGGTATGAGGTGAGACGGGACGTAACGGGCGGCGCACGGTGGGAGGCCACAGCGGCGTAGGGCAGGACAGGACGCGCGTCCAGAGTCGAGGCAGCGTGAGGCGGGAGGAGACGGCCATGGCGGGCGGGGACGCGGGCGGGAGCGCAGGGCGGGCAAAGCGGGTACGGGTGTTAGGCTCGTATTGTACGCAGAAAGGGTTAGGTGGGACCAGGCGGGATGGGCGTGGTGGTGTGCACGCCGGTGGGGTGCAGGGTTGGGTGATGCGGAGGCAGTGTTTGGATGGCTAGCCCTAGCTTGTGCAGAGGGGGGGCACGGGAGGTGGCCGGCAGGGAGAGGGCAAAGCAGCGGCTAGACAGGACGGGATGGGCGTGGGGGCGCGGACGCGGGCAGGGGCGTAGAGGCAGGCAAGCGGGCACAGGGGTTGGGGAGGGTGCGGGGAGCTGGCAGGGAGCGGGCAACGCGAGGCGGTCATGGTGGCGTGGACTAGGGAGGACCCGAGGGGCGGGGCAAAGTGGGCACAGGTGGTGGGGAGGCAGCGGCAGCGGCGGCAGGAGCGCAGAACGGTCGGCGGCAAGGGAAGCCGTGTCGAGGCAGGCAGGGAGCTGGTGGGTGTAGCGGACAAGGGGTGATGCTGGTGCACAGCCCCCTTGATCCACGGCCGGAGGTCGGGCAAGAGTTGAATAGAAGGCACGGTGGAGGTGTTTTTGTGGGAATTGGATCCGTGCATGCAGCGTTGAACGAGTTTGAGTGTTGTTGATCGTTGCGGGATGGGGTTTTTTTTTGCGATCGAGTTTTTTCGTGCGATCAAGTTGTTTTTTTATGTCACGTGTTTTGTTCCCGCAGCGTTGCGGGAACAGAAATTTAAATGATGGTATAGAGGCCGGCAAGCGGCGGGGCACAAACAGTAGAAGAGTTCATGGACACATTTTGTAAATTACAAAGAGCAGAGTGGTCCAACGCCACTCGTCGTCGACCTTCAGTCGACTCCTCGCGGCGGTTCGTACTATCATTAGCCTACCTTTGCAAAAAATTGATCTATTGTTCGCAATTTGAGTCAAATGCCTTAAGAAAAAGATGGTATGCTTATACATCCTAGATGAGCCTTCCCATGTTGTTTCTAGAGCTGACGACGGGGATGGGAGTCCAGAGAGTCGATTTTTGATGAAATCCATCAGAAATGATGGTCTGCCAATTTGGCGGGCCATCATTTTTGCGAAGGTGGGGTTTTGAGGTTTTCGACTCGGCAACATTGTGGCTTCCTCTACAGGTCACCAATATGCCTGAAAATATTCAAGTGAAGATTCATATGCATGGCTCTGCAAATCCCAAAATTTGCAGAAATCCGAGGTGAAATGCTCACACACAATGCTCACACACAATGCCCATCAAAAATATTTTGCAAAGGTAGGCTAATGCCTCTGACCACGGGCTTTGATAACACGTCAGCTTGATTTCAAATCGTGTCACGTTTTGATCGTATTCTTGGACGTCTAGTGCACAACAGTACTAACGTACTGTTTGTGAACCGTTACCGCATTTTTGCGGTAATGTTTTGAGATGGGTTTTTTTTTGATAGGGTAAACCGTTACCGAATTTTTGCGGTAACGGCTTTTGAGATGGGTATTCCGTTACCGCATTTTTGCGGTAACGGTTTTTGGGATGGGTTTTTTTTTGATAGGGTAAACTGTTACCCCCAGCATTTTTGGCGGTAACGTGGCTGTGCAGAACCGGATTCCTGATAATGAGTGTCGAGCTGGGCGCTCGGAATAGTCCTAGCCTTGATAGTCTCGTCGTAGAAAAGGCTAAGTCGAAGTTTATATCCCTGTTTAGTTCAGCAGTCTCAACTTACGCTCGTTTAATCCAGGTATCAGCAAGGAAGGGATCGGATGTGGTGTGCGGGAGCACAGCTGGGCCAGGCTCTTGGCGAACAAATGTTTCAGATAGTCGGCAGCTCGGGGCTTCGACTTCTCGCGTCCGAGTGGTTGGCAGGCCAGATGTATTTTTCTTTTTTTCCCTGTGGTTTTCAGTGTCTTTGCACATTCAATGTTCTTTCGGCTTCCTGGAAACATGCTCGCTCCTTACTTGTGGCCAGATCAAAAAAGTCTAGTCGCAGTATATACCTACATTAGCTTCTGCGAGTTCGTGTGCCGCCTATCTTGATATTCGAACACGAGCTGTTCCACCTCCTCCCACCACATATGCCCCTCTCCGCGAATTAAAACCAGGTGCGGGAAGAAGTGGTCGAAATACTGCGCCAGGCGCGTTATTTTGGTGCGATTCCAGATATCCCCTCTGCCAGGGAGAACGAACCACAGTTCCTCCAGCAAATGCGGTGTCATCGGCGCCGTCACATCGAGCGGGGGAGGTGGCGCGACGGTGTATGCAACGCGGAGCGTACGGAGCGCCGGACAGTGTTCCGCGAGGCAATCGCAGAAACACAACATCCGCCTCGGCACCCGGACCGTCAATTTCCAGAGTCCTGAGATCAGTCCAGGTGCGGATGACGGAGAGGATGCGGGTGTCGCTCAGTGGCTCATGTAGAACGCACTTGAGGGAGACTTTCTGCAGACCTGTGACCTCCTCGAGCGGTGCTAGGTCGTCAGGACTGCCTGCGATTCGGTGGATATCCAAATGCCGGAGCGTATAGCCCAGCGTGCCGCAATGCAGCGCATAAATGGCAGACAATATGGCGGCGCTGTGTGTGGTTGCCTCCCATCTTTCCCCGATAGATGTTCCAATGCTGAAAGACTGCATCTCGCGCGAGCTGGCGACAGAGAGGAGATCGGGGATGTTGCGATACAAGCGCGCGGGAGTTGCATTGATTTTGAGGTCCGTGAGGGTCCGGAAAAGGTCCTGTCGTGCAACCGACGTAAGCTCGACGCCGTCCCAACCTACCATATCCGTCACAAAGGACTGCAACGCGGGAGCGAACCAACTTCAGTCAGGTGCGCCGCCGTGATGTCCTTATCCATGCCACGAAGTTCCAGAACCCTGAGGGTCTGAAAAGCGATGGATTTCGAGAGTAGAGGATTGCAATTCCCAAGGGACAGATATGAGAGGTGGGCGCCATCGCTGGCGAGTCGGTCAAGGAATGTTTCAGCCCAGATATCCGATACGGACTCCAAGGTTAGCGATTTGATACTGGATGATAAGCAGAGTAACATTTCGGCGATATGACCTTTGGTTGGGAGGACTAAGCGCCGCAAATTGGGGAATAAGGGGCGTCCACGCATGCCGAGGAGAACATAGACTGAAGGGTCCAAAGACACTCTGTTCCCCAAGCTGTCGCCACGGGAATGCGGCGTAAACCCCGATTGTCCCGGACATAGGCGGCAATAACGATGGACTACCGCCCATTCCTCTTGGGTAACGAGGCCAGGCAGGATCTGAATTTTTTTTTTTGAGACTATAACATAAAGGGAATGAAAACTGGACTAACATACACCCTCGCCTTCGAGTCTGAAGGTTGGTAATAAGCGCAGCAATGGCAAGATGTGGCTTAATCTCCGCCACAGGAGCTTTACGGCGCATTCGGAGAAAATTTTACTCGTCAAGCGGCAGAGTAAAGGGTTCGTCTTGTGGATGCGAGATCTGGAGAGTTGCTCGGCCCGGAGCTCAAAATTTCCGCAAGGAGGTCTTGATTCCTAAGCACTGGTCTCGAGCCGTAGGGGCCAGCGGTGGGTGATGCGACACCTGGCGTGTCTTGGGACGCATCGGACACTGGACCTCCATAGGGATAATCACCGGTCCTAGATCATCAATCACTCATCACATCACGGTCACTCGCGTCGCGCCACGACATCCTCCTCCTCCTCGCCGTCCTCGACGCTCCCCGCCTTTTTTGGGCCCGTGCCTGACCTATCCCTTATCGGCTGATCACACCCGCTCCGACTACACGGCCAGGTCTTGTGCGCAGGACGTTGGGTTTGCTGAATGAGATAGCGCGTCGGAGGCGTTCAGGTATTGTTCAGGTATGCTAGTTATTCCAAATGCACTCCTAGAAAATGTATAAGTACGTGCAACAATCCAATCCCCCTCATCTCCTCTTGTTGTGAGCCTCGATGTTGTCTCCATTTTCTCGGTGCAGCGATCCGCGCGCCTGCACCTGCTTTCCTCCCAACATCTCACCTCCACCCCACTACTATCCCCAGTACCCGCCGGGTCCTGCCTCTGTCCCTCAGACCCTGCCTCTGTCCCTCCGACCCTGGTACCCCCAGTATCCGCCTGACCTTGCGCCATACAACCCTTACAACACTCCGACTGCCCAATATAATTTTCGGAACAACTTCCAGGCCACCTATGACCGCACGGCCGCTCAGTCTGCCTTCCTACCCTTCCGTATCGCACTTGGTGATGCGACAAACACCGTGGGTGCTGCTGCCGCGCCGAATCCACGGAAGCGAAAACGCGCTAGTGGTACCACGACCAATTCGGAGGCGAATACTCGCAGGCGACTGAAGCATGATTCTAACATCGACGCGCCAGCAATTTTGGTATCAGCCCGTCCACTGCCTCTGCTACCGCTGCCTCTGCTGCATCCGACACGGTCTACCATCCGGCTATCACCAATATCCCGGACCCCGGCCCCCTCCCCGACAAGCCCGAAAAAAGCACCGCCGCGAGATGCCCGGCACTTCACTCGAGGAGCTCATATGGCCGCCAAACCCGATTCCCTCCCTGTCGAGAATTCTATATCGAGCACACGACCGGATAGGAAGAAATGTGAGTTTTTTATCTTGTCGGCTTTGCACGTAAGTGTTTTCTCTTGTGTTCGTTGATTTTCTATTGCTCACGAGCATGCTCAGTGCCGAGGATTGGACCACCCGGAAAAACGCCCAAGGCAGACAACCGCCATTCGGAATCACCTCAAATCCGAGCATGGAAAGGTCTGGCGCGACATTGTTCTTAGTGAAAAGCAAAGGATGGGACAAACCTCGGTACCTCAAGCTCCAACAAGAATTCACCTTCCGGCGAGCGCGAGGAGTTCACATTACCCAGCTTTTTAAGACAAACTAATCAAGTGGGTCGCGGTCGACAATCAGGCGAGTACTTCCGTTCGCCCATTTGACGACGCACAAAGTCCTGAAGTTTTTCTACAGTCACTTGATGTGGTCGACTGCCCGGAATTACGCGATCTTTTCCTCTTCATCGCCGCGCAGCTGGAGGATGAGGATATCCCTCGAGACAAAACTGGGCCAGCTCATTTCATCACGGTCTCATGTTGAGTACAACACTAAGATACGCGAAATTCAAGTGCGTACAATGATCCTATTAGTCTATTCCTTAAATTCGCTATTCAGAACGCGTTGGGGCGCCGTCGCCTTCATCGTTGACGTTGGACTCGTCGGAACCTCGACTCACACCTCGGAATAACTACACATTATGTTGTAAAGGATGCGAATGGCAACCTCGCACTCAAGACCCAACTCGTGGTGTTCCGTAGGTTGGAAGGCAGTCATGCTGGCGACAATCTGGGTAAGGTATTCGTCCAGGTACTGAAGGAGATTGGTTGCCTGCATAAAGTAAGTCGTAACATCATGGCGGCCGAGCCCGAATTAATTAACAACATTCCAGATCTCAATGATTACTTGCGACAACGCGTCAACGACGGAACGGTTGATGGAGACCACCCAGCGCGAATTGATGGCGCTTGGAATCCCCTTCGATAGCGAGGGCAATCGAATTACGGTTTCGTATGGAAAAGCGAGAGGGCTGAAAGGATGTTTAGATAAGCATTAAGGGCACCCGGTATACGGCGGTTCGCAACGGCAAACAGAAGGTGAAAGTAGAATCAATCTGAATGAAACTGGGAGAGGAGGGATACTATCGAAAGACGGCGAAGCAATAGAGACTGAAGGAAGAAACCAAAGCAACGAAGATTCATCAGCACAGGAGCAGTGATAGCGAATGAGGGTTGAGGTTATTGACTTGGTGAGACACAATTGCTGGCGGGCAAGAACTGCATGAAAAAGAGCAACTTTCAGCCATCATTGCGCCATTTGCGTGGATTTCGCCAAACCGATGGGGCGTGTGAGGAGATGCAAGGCGGATACAGTCGAATTGAAGTGGAGGAGAAGGTGCCAAGGGAAGATAACATCAAAAAATGATGGGAGACAAAAGGTATCAGAGGACGCACATATGAATTCTCCCATGGGACTGTTATCTTCATTCGCTACGTCCGCGGATAAGTTTACTTTGACACCGGATGCAACGCGTCCCTGGCAATCATCTACAGAAGCCGAGCAGTTGGTGTGGAAAGTGAGCAGCGTAAACGAACCATAGGGCCCACTTGGGTTGCGCAAGGGCGCAGATACTAGCAAATCAGGCGAGTGTTGAATGGCACCCAACGCACGTCCCATACCTGGACGCCGACGGCGTAGGTAAGTGTGCGAGGAGGCGGCAGGAGCGCGTGCGTGGTGGAGGATATTTCGAGTGGATGGGCTGGGAAGGGACTGGTGATGTGAGTAAATACCAGGGCTGAAAAAAGAGGGTACAAGAAGAGAAAAAATACACAAGTTCGAGCCAACACGCAGTGTGAGCTGCAGGGCCACGATATCTTCGTCCTGAGCGGGCTGACAAGATCTCTTACCGAAAATATGTTATTGCCTTTTTGCAGTTATTGACCTACCGGAATTGCCGTTGTCGACCCACCCCATGTTTTTGGCTGCGGATCTACCCCCACTTTGGTCTTTCATCTTATTGATCGGACGCGCACCGGTTATGGATTGAGCCATATTGAGGTTGTTGATCCAACCTCATCCGGTTATCGATCCAACCCAACTTTCGCGAAAATGGATGTGACCCCAACTTTTTGTGTATTGATCTGACTTCCGCGGATTATGTACTGGCCATACTCTGGACAACCAAATGTACCCACTTATTGGATGGGCCCAGTTATTGAATCAAGACCACTTTGACTTACTGAACCAAGCACACTTTCCGACGTCGATGTTATTGACCTGACCACACTTTCGAGTCAGCCAAGCAATTGAAACAACGACACTTTTCGGTTTGCTTCGATTATTGACCTGACCACACTTTCATACATCGAAGCTATTGATCCACCCACACTTTGAGTGAGTTGCGTTTATTGAACTGACGCCACTTTCTGAACGTCCCAGTTATTGAACCGACCACACCTTTTAACCAGATCACGTGAAATGTCCCAAAAGAAGTAATTCATCTCAGCTCGACATGGGCAACAACGACGGGGACCGGAAGAAAAAGAAGGAAAAGCAAGCACAAGGACGACAATTCCTAATGGCCCTCAGACAATTCGTTTCATACAAAGTTACCGAGGAGCCTGACGGCACCTTGGTCTGCAATGTCCTGAATTCCGGGCGACTGGCAAAGTCTGTACTGAGATTTTGGCGGTACGTCTCAGCATAGAGTTTGGGCCACCTGGCCTTACTTTGGTTTGGACTCACACTCTCTTTTATTTGCCGCCCTCGCTCACCAGTTTTCACTTAGCTGTGGCGGACAAATCCCATCTTGATGAACCCGCCGCCAAAGGGAAAAAGAACCCGCCAAAGTTACCTCGGGAAAGGCTAGAGGTCAGGTAAACGTGGCCAGCATCCCTTAGCAGATCATAGAGTTGAGAGGGACTACGAGGATTTTTTGGGACGTCTGGATAAGGGATGGGCCCATTTGACTCTGACTCAGAAGAATATACCGATCCTGACCTTGAAACTCAACCAAAGAAGAAGAAGAAGAAATCCGGGGAGCCCCAAAAAACCTACACACAATCGTGGTAGGCCATTTTAATTGATCCATGCTGATGATTAATGTGTATGCAGTGAGCGCGGACGCCCGGTTATGTCTACACCTCTTCACCCCGGGAGAAGCTCTGTCTCTCCTACCAAATTCAATCATAAACCTGGTCCTAAAGGAAAGGCAAAGAATTCCCTGTTGCCTGCCCTTCCCGCCGCCTCCCGAATGTCCGCATTAAGTTCACCAATGATTCTGATGACTCGTATGATGAGGCAAGTAAAACAAATCTGTCTTTGTCTTTACCAGTACCCTCAAATCGATTTTTGTCTAGTCTACAGTCCCAGAATCATAAAAACCTCCGTCTGCCGGTAATTTCACCGACAACCAAAAGAGGGTTTCATCGCGGTTTGTCACTGGTTCTACCTTGTAATGTTGGATCGACTGACTTTTTTCAGGGTGTGAATTTCACTCCAGAGGAGCTCGATCTGGCCGGCTTGGATCGAAGCGCTGGAACTCAGTCAACTACACTCTCCGCCACGACGAGGCAATTGAGATGGCTGATCTTGTGGAAGCAACTTCCTTGACCATTGGGTCAGCCATCCTCGTTCTTGGCCCCTCATTGGACCATGAAGCAGAGCAGCTTCAGGACATTGACTGGTTGACCTCGGATGCAGAACCTATTGATCATACCGGAGCGGTAAGTCGAACTCACCATTTTTTTATATCATCATGCAACTGAGCTGTTCCAAAGCCTGCTTTTCCTCACCAGTCCGTACTCAAGAACGCCTGGCTTCACAGCCAATCCACCAGTCTCAAGAAATACTTGCATTCCGCTACGATCCTGCTCGTGTCCATTGGCTGCTATTCGAAATTGATCTGAGCACCGAGGAGATGATTTGTTATGAGCCGCTTAGCCAGCATGGCGAGGCTCTGGATATGGCCGGTCTTGTGCTAATTGCAAAATTCTTCAAGCCAGGGCGGGCTGGGAACAAGCCGGTATTTAGCTTTCAATCCGTTTCCGTTACCCCTTTTCCCACTCCGTAACTCTAGCAACTGGACAGTATTCCATTCTCGTACAAGGTAAAATGCCTTGATATACAGCCGGACGGGGTGTCGTGTGGTTTCTGGATGGCCACAACCGCATTCCTGATCATTTGTGGCATCCCCATTACAAAGCCTATTGTAACGATCCTCAGAGCACTGAAACCGGTGAACATCAAGGAGCATTGGAAATGGATGTTGACCGCTTTCCGGGTCGAAGAGCAAGGACTGGGCGTTGAAGGCCGCCAACAATTTCCTACGGCCTTTTGGGCACGGCTTTAGCGAGGACAAGTGGCGCTGTGTAAGTTATCCTTGTTACGACTGCGGTACCACAACTCATTTGAGTTTGTTCAGGTGGCTCGGCGGCCCGAATGGATCTCGCGATTCAATCCAGAGATATTTCAACAGGACATGGACCAACACATTCGTGATGTTTGTAGTCTGTTATTTTGTCGAATTTCACTCATTTGTTCCCAGCCTGATGATCCCGCAAACCACAGTACCAACATGCTCTCAGAAAAGGAGGTTCAATCAGCAGCGCAGGAGGCAAGTTGCACCTTCCTCGAACCCAAATACATCTGACGGCCATCTCCAGCTGGAACTTTTGATCCAGGATTTGGACAAGGAAAGCCGATCTCTCACCTTTGGCCATGAATCTCTACGTGCTGAAGATCTTCGCCGCTTCATGGATGGGTGGGCCAATGATGAGGTCATCAATATGTTTGTGTCGGTCGTTGACCACTCACACCAGCCCGCCGTCCACCCCCCACTTTGCTTCTGCTTTTGGTGTCGGCCTACCTTCCTGCAACGTCAAGATCATGAGCACATTCTTTTATCCCAAGCTCTGCAAAGTACTGCAAGCCCGCCAAGACGCAGATGGATCTGCTCAGACCTAGTCTCTTGCACTGACTTCCCACTCGCAACCTCGTTCTGAAGTCTGTTAGTTACCGCGCCTTGATTACCGTTGCTGAGGGTTATTATGTAAGCTTTCCGTTTTGGGAACTCACGTGCTTTGCCCAGGACGCGTCTGTTCGCGTTCTTGACGCGTTTTCTTGCAGGTTCTGGCCATATATGTCATTTTATTGTGTTTGATTTGAATTGATTCCATTGTACCAGAGAGGTACTTTATAAGAGTCGTCAACATGAAGATGTGTGTGCTCGGCATTATTTGATAGGTTGATGCCCCGACTCAGACAGACAGAGAGCATCGAGGATTATTTCTTCAAATAAATAAGTTTTATGTACCTGAGAGTGCTTTGTATCAAGTTTTACGCGTCTCCGTCGTTCAAAACGCGTACTTTGAAGTCTCGCGCGTCATCAATTAGATCCCAAAACGGAAAGCTTACATAATAACCCTCAGCAACGGTAATCAAGGCGCGGGTAACTAACAGGACTAGCTCAGACCATTGAACGAGAGCTCGTTCACTGGTTTAAAACAGTAAGCTTCATCTGCTATTGAGTACGGTTGTCATTCATTGTCGCAGGCTGACTTCAACGTACTCAAGACTTTCCTGATTCCGGTCAATGAACCTCGGAATGTGCATGGCTACTTCTTGGGATCAACTTTGAGTCCAAGACCATATCCGTGTACGATAGCTGGCCCGCTGCTCGCGGTACCTCGGACGAAGATGTTTCTGGTCATCTTCAGCCAGTTGGTGTGAGTTTTCTTCAGTGTATACTCTGACTGAGCTAATTCTCGCAATTAAAGCTCTCAGTTCTTGCCGCACAAATCATTTCCAGCGCCTCGCAAGGGAAGCTCAACTTTGCCGGTCAAGAGTGGGATACACGCAGGGTATGCCACAATATGACCTTGCTTACCGGGCTTCACAATATTCTCGTAGGTCCTAGTTCCGAGTCAGAACAACAGCAACGACTGCGGGTTTTTTGTGATAATGTTCATCTTGCACCTTGTGCACTGGGGCGCACTGAATCCCCCGGATTGTCCACCTGTCCTTACTTTCTCTGCCAAAAACATGCACAAGATGCGCATAATTCTGGCCTCGGCTATTGTGGTGTGGTGCGCGAGTCAGACTCACGCGATATCGAGAATCTCTCGCAAAACAGCATGTGAGTCGGCACACATACCTCTGCATTCTCTTACTGTCAACACTCAGAGAGCAAGCCACCAGGCTTCAATCACCAGCTCCGAGTGACAAGAACCATATCTCGGACATGGCCACTGATGAGAAAGGACCAGCGTGAGCTCTATCTATCTCCGTCAATATTACAATAATTTTGAAGCATGAGTAGCCTACGGACCGAATCTTTGATCCAACAAGAAGCACAGGTCCAAACCGACGCGGCCGCGGGCACGCTGTCTGTCGATGAGTATGCTTTTTGAAAACTACATGGCTTTATGCTCAGAATCATTAGAACCAGGAATTCATATAGCCCCGTTCCGTCTAGCGTAGATGGCGAGGACTTTCTGTCAGAGGAGGAAGAAGAGCCGGACGCGCAGACGGACATCTATGGCGACGGGGAGAATGAGGAGGACGTCTCTTCTTCACTTACATCTCTTGTACCTACGCCTCCTCCTCCTCCACCCCAACGTCGGCGAGGAAAAGCACGTCTGGGACCCCTCCCTCCAGCCCAACGTCGCCGAGGAGAAGCACGTCCGGGACGCCCAAAGACGGCAAACTGAGCAGAGGTAGACGTATAGGTAACACCATTTTGAATGTCATATTCCGGGCTTGATATTTTTTGACTGACACCGAGTACCAAATTTGTCGTGAAAGCCCTCAGATTAATGTACTATGTTACAAGGTTACAAACTAAGCCCGGCGCAATTTCTTCTTGGGTGGGGATGGTTCTTCTTCACTCTCCGTAAGGTCGCTGAAGTCCGCCACTCGCCTTCATCCCAAACTCAACCACCCTAGCCCTCCCCGTGAAATTCTTCACCTCAAATCCTTCCAGCAGGTGAATTTTTGCAAAGCAAGCTTCCAGCGTCTTCCGGTCCTCCTCCCGCTGCACGATGTCCTTGAGTGTGGCAGAGGCCTGCCATTGGAGGTCAGACTGGTGGCCGTTTGCGACCCATCGAAAGAGGGAACCGGCAGAGTATTGTATGAGCAAGTATCGCTCTTCGTCCTCCTGGATGGGGGTGTTGGAGTGCACCACCACGGCGGACGGGATGAGGGCGCTGCAGCCGGGGGGGAACCGAATGATCAGGTCGAAGTCCCAGCATACGAGGTGCCCTCAACCTAATGCGCCGATCAGGCACATCCCATCCGCCTTGTTACCGCCGTCAGTGTGGGGGGGAGACACAGAGATGGGGCCGAGATTTGCGGTGACAGCAGTAAACGGGCTGCACGCAAAGGTGTGGTGCAAGTGCGGGTTTCTTTTGGAGCAGCACCTGCTTCGTTGGTGGTAGTCTGAGAAGATGTGGAAGCAGGTGGCTTGGAAAACGGCTAAAGAAATTGAGCGGAGGCTAGCGCTGAGGGTGACGCACTTACGGATGGGGTAAGTGGCGAAGGTGCTTGATGCTGTCGTCTGTGAGCAGCTCGCCCATCGTGGTCTGGTTTCCCTTAGAGGCCTTGCTTGATGTTACCGACCGTCTGCCGCCCCCCGCCAAACGCAAAGCCAGCTTTCTCGGTGGGGAAAATTTCCCCGGCGGGTGGTTGCAAGCAACGCGCAGGAAAGCTCATCTTGTCTCGCGCCATTTGCATCGCAGCGGTAGCTCCAGAGCGGCCTCGAGATCGTATTCTGCACATATGATGGGGGTCACTCAGGTCAAAATCTGTGCACAAAGGTCAGTGTTGAGTAGTAAGAGGAGAAAAGAGGTAGAATAGTAAGGGTTAATGAGAAACAGCAGTTTGCCACCCTGCTCTAATGTAGGAGTGAGGCGGTATAAACCGACATTTTCCCCATACCCGTGCTGCCGCTCTGCTCCCATGGTGAGAGTCAAGCGGCAACAAAGAGAAAGAGAGAAACAAGAATAAAACAGAGGAAATGGCTGATCTGCATACCTTTGAGCTCGTTCCATGGAGGTGGAGTTGCGGTAAACGGAAAGCGCGTTCAGTCATGTGCAAAGTGACTGAGCGTGTGTCACAATGGGAGGCCGGCAGAAGACGCCGTCCTTTCGGAAACACCACTCCATCGGCCCTACTCGAACAGGCGCGCGCGGTCTCGGCGTACTCTGTCCTCTAAGAGCAGTGAATGAAGATTACAACGTACAGTCAGGAACGGGTAAGTAGGGTTTACTTGCACTTGTTTGCCAATGGTCTTGAGGACGATGGAGACTCCGTCGAGATTAGTAAGCACTTGACGGAGTCTCCATCGTCCTACCTACTTTAGGGGTGCCGGATTCACGCGTACATCCGATGCCGAACGCCGTGAACGCCGAGGTGCTGTCAATCTTGCCAAAATAGGCCCCACACAAATTCCTGTCTAGAAGGTGAGTTCTGACCGCAACACCTCGAAATAAATTGCTCACACTATCTCTAGGATGCCCCCTGAGCAATAAATGTATCGCTGGGATCGCCCGATGCCAAACGCGTGAACGCCGAGTGCGCCAATCCCGCCCCCTTGCCAAATTAGGCCCCACACAAAATTCCTGTCTAGAAAGGTGAGTTCCTGACCGCAATCACTCGAAATACATTGCTCACAACTATCTCTAGGATGCCCCCCTGAGCAATGAATGTATCGCTGGGTTCGCCCGATGCCAAACGCGTGAACGCCGAGTGCGCCCAATCCCGCCCCTTGCCAAATTAGGCCCCACACAAAATTCCTGTCTAGAAAGGTGAGTTCTGACTGCAATCACTCGAAATAAATTGCTCACACTATCTCTAGGATTCCCCCTGGGCGATGCAGGCGTCGCTGGGGCCGCCCGATGCCGAACGCGTGAACGCCGAGTGCGTCAATCCCGCCCCTTGCCAAATTAGGCCCCACACAAAGTCCTGTCTAGGAAAGTGATTTCTGACCGCAATCATGCGCTTCGTCAACGCCGTCCCGCCCCACCGCCACGT